>OZ024866.1:3690253-3707753 GCA_964017155.1 Oasisia sp. SBJ-2009 | reverse complement strand
GATATCACCATTTTACCTAGCATGACTTAGCACAGATGACATGATATGTGCAAGTTTGTAACAATGGTATTTGGATGTCACCATTTTACCTAGCATGACTTAGCACAGACGTTGATGACATGATATGTGCAAGTTTGTAACAATGGTATTTGGATGTCACCATTTTACCTAGCATGACTTAGCACAGACGCAGATGACATGATATGTGCAAGTTTGTAACAATGGTATTTGGATGTCACCATTTTACCTAGCATGACTTAGCACAGACGTTGATGACATGATATGTGCAAGTTTGTAACAACGGTATTTGGATGTCACCATTTTACCTAGCATGACTTAGCACAGACGTTGATGACATGATATGTGCAAGTTTGTAACAATGGTATTTGGATATCACCATTTTACCTAGCAAGACTTAGCACAGACACAGATGACATGATATCTGCAAGTTTGTAACAATGGTATTTGGATGTCACCATTTTACCTAGCATGACTTAGCACAGACATTGATGACATGATATCTGCAAGTTTGTAACAATGGTATTTGGATATCACCATTTTACCTAGCAAGACTTAGCACAGACACTGATGACATGATATGTGCAAGTTTGTAACAATGGTATTTGGATGCCACCATTTTACCTTGCATGACTTAGCACAGACACTGATGACATGATATCTGCAAGTTTGTAGCAATGGTATTTGGATGTCACCATTTTACCTAGCATGACTTAGCACAGACACAGATGACATGATATGTGCAAGTTTGTAACAATGGTATTTGGATATCACCATTTTACCTAGCATGACTTAGCACAGACGCAGATGACATGGTATGTGCAAGTTTGTAACAATGGTATTTGGATGTCACCATTTTACCTAGCATGACTTAGCACCAGGGCTTTATGCAGGATCAAATTTTTGCCCGTCACAACTTTGGGAGCAATGTGTACAATTATTTTGGAAGACTTTTTTTTTTTTTTTTTTGTTATCCTATATCTCCAATCAATCACACAACAATATTAATAATGTCTTATTTATTTCAGATGTCAATTTTCGTGTATTACCCAACCATGCCTAATACACAAACGTAGTTATATTATGTTGCAGTGTAAAAAACAATTTCAGTGCAATTATTAAATAATTAAAAATTGTTATTCACTTCTTCCAACAAAACACATTTTAGGTAAATTATGCAGTCATTATATACAGTACTCTCAACCAATGTTAGTGACAATGACAGTAATGGTGTCGTCAAATCTAGCCGGCATGGCCATAGGCGGGCTAACGTTCTCGGCTGACAGTGACACGCTAGCAGTAACGACGTCGTCCGACTCGTTGGCAGCCTCATTGCCATGGCATTGGGGACATCAGCACGATGTACATCGGCTATTATTGTGAATGAGTCAATGACAGTCGATGGCGTCGGCGGTGAAGTTGTTGCCGTAACAGTTGGCGTCTGTGTTTCCGTAAAAAAACTGGGTTATTGTTAGTTTGCGACCCTTCGCCTTCGGCGGCATCGCGTGGACGATAATATGTAATGTTTATTCGGTCGTCGTTAACGTGGCCTCGTTTTAAATCTGATCATTCCCGGGAGTCACTCCAGGCATGAACGCCATAAAGTCGAAATGTTAATAATAATTATACAGGCATATAACACTTGTATAGTTTATTACTGATGTAATCTCCCTAACGTCTATGTAATTTATATGAATTTTTGATGCTTTGAAAAATGCGCGTAATCTGTATTATAAAGTTTGCGTTACTAGTTAATTCATGCCCATTATTATTGACGTGTGACACCCCAAAAGCATTACATTGACCCCTCTAGCAGCAAATGAAACCACGTGTAGGACCGCCGCTATGGGTAGGCGCCCTACACGCGCGTGTAAAATGAGCTTCTTGCGCTGCGCTACCGCTACGCTTGCAGTGTATATTTATAGTACGCGTGAATAGTTTGGTGGTAGGCATCTTTCACAGTACTGGACAGATTTGTTTCTGGGGGATACAGAACACGTTATATTCCAATGCTGACACGGTGACACCCGCCATACAAACTGCCAGGACGAGGCCTTGTGACACTGTGACGGGTTGTGCCCCGTCCTCGAAAATTTCCCCCGTCCATATTTGAAATTGCCCGTCCAAATGACGGGTGGACGGGTCTCTAGATAAAGCTATGCTTAGCACAGACGTTGATGACATGATATGTGCAAGTTTGTAACAGTGGTATTTGGATATCACCATTTGACCTAGCATGACTTAGCACAGACTTTGATGACATGATATGTGCAAGTTTGTAACACTGGTATTTGGATGTCACCATTTTACCTTGCATGACTTAGCACAGACGTTGATGACATGATATCTGCAAGGTTGTAACAGTGGTATTTGGATGTCACCATTTTACCTTGCATGACTTAGCACAGACACTGATGACATGATATCTGCAAGGTTGTAACAGTGGTATTTGGATGTCACCATTTTACCTAGCATGACTTAGCACAGACACTGATGACATGATATCTGCAAGGTTGTAACAATGGTATTTGGATGTCACCATTTTACCTAGCATGACTTAGCACAGACGTTGATGACATGATATCTGCAAGGTTGTAACAATGGTATTTGGATGTCACCATTTTACCTAGCATGACTTAGCACAGACACTGATGACATGATATCTGCAAGGTTGTAACAGTGGTATTTGGATGTCACCATTTTACCTTGCATGACTTAGCACAGACACTGATGACATGATATGTGCAAGTTTGTAACAATGGTATTTGGATGTCACCATTTTACCTTGCATGACTTAGCACAGACACTGATGACATGATATCTGCAAGGTTGTAACAGTGGTATATGGATGTCACCAGTTTACCTTGCATGATTAGCACAGACACTGATGACATGATATCTGCAAGTTTGTAACAGTGGTATTTGGATGCCACCATTTTACCTTGCATGACTTAGCACAGACACTGATGACATGATATGTGCAAGTTTGTAACAGTGGTATTTGGATGTCACCATTTTACCTTGCATGACTTAGCACAGACACTGATGACATGGTATCTGCAAGTTTGTAACAATGGTATATGGATGTCACCAGTTTACCTAGCATGACTTAGCACAGACACTGATGACATGATATGTGCAAGTTTGTAACAGTGGTATTTGGATGTCACCATTTTACCTTGCATGACTTAGCACAGACACTGATGACATGGTATCTGCAAGTTTGTAACAATGGTATATGGATGTCACCAGTTTACCTAGCATGACTTAGCACATACACTGATGACATGATATGTGCAAGTTTGTAACAGTGGTATTTGGATGTCACAATTTTACCTAGCATGACTTAGCACAAACACTGATGACATCATATCTGCAAGTTTGTAACAGTGTTATTTGGATGCCACCATTTTACCTAGCATGGCTTAGCACAGACACCGACATGGTATCTGCAAATTTGTAACACTGGTATATGGATGTCATCATTTTACCTGTTTATGGCTTTACACAGACACTGATGACATGATATTTACAAGTTTGTAACAACCACGTCAAGAATCAGTAGGCAGTTGTCTGTCATGACTGTTGACTGTAGTGAAAGATTTGACACATTATTTTGTACATGGTTTACTGACTGACAAAACTTAAAGTGACTCAGAAGTTGTCTACTAGCTCACAGTATTTAGCTAGGTTCTGTATGGTTAACATGAACCAAAAAATTGTATTACCACATTCGAAGACTAAATCAAAAGTGACATCATTGTAACATTATATATTATGTATTAATGTATTAAAAATGACATATATATATATATATATATATATATATATATATATATAATATATATATATATGTATATACACAAATGCATACATACATACATAAAATACGTATATTGGCAATCATGAAATGTATGCATATAGTAGTTAATTAATAATAAATTAATAATAAATAAATACAATAATGCACTATTAGTATCAATTTAAATTTCAAATAATTAAATTTAAATGTGTGAATGAGACTGGATTGCAAGCGAGCGGTTGCTCATGAATGTCTGTACTTACGCTGACAAGGCAACGAGGCTGCTGACCTACCTTTGCCTATCACTAATGTGTATCGTGTATCATGTGCCGCACCAGTGTATCATTGCAGCCTTTGCCTACCACTAATGTGTGTGATGTATCATGTGCCGCACCAGTGTATCATTGCAGCCTTTGACTACCACTAATGTGTGTCGTGTATCATGTGCCGCACCAGTGTATCATTGCAGCCTTTGACTACCACTAATGTGTGTGATGTATCATGTGCCGCACCAGTGTATCATTGCAGCCTTTGCCTACCACTAATGTGTATCGTGTATCATGTGCCGCACCTGTGTATCATTGCAGCCTTTGCCTACCACTAATGTGTGTCGTGTATCATGTGCCGCACCAGTGTATCATTGCAGCCTTTGCCTACCACTAATGTGTATCGTGTATCATGTGCCGCACCTGTGTATCATTGCAGCCTTTGCCTACCACTAATGTGTGTCGTGTATCATGTGCCGCATCAGTGTATCATTGCAGCCTTTGCCTACCACTAGTGTGTGTGATGTATCATGTGCCACACCTGTGTATCATTGCAGCCTTTGCCTACCACTAATGTGTGTCGTGTACCATGTGCCACACCTGTGTATCATTGCAGCCTTTGCCTACCACTAATGTGTGTCGTGTACCATGTGCCACACCTGTGTATCATTGCAGCCTTTGCCTACCACTAATGTGTATCATGTATCATGTGCCGCAACAGTGTATCATTGCAGCCTTTGCCTACCACTAATGTGTGTGATGTATCATGTGCCGCACCAGTGTATCATTGCAGCCTTTGTCTACCACTAATGTGTGTCGTGTATCATGTGCCGCATCAGTGTATCATTGCAGCCTTTGCCTACCACTAATGTGTGTGATGTATCATGTGCCACACCTGTGTATCATTGCAGCCTTTGCCTACCACTAATGTGTGTCGTGTATCATGTGCCACACCTGTGTATCATTGCAGCCTTTGCCTACCACTAATGTGTGTGATGTATCATGTGCCGCACCAGTGTATCATTGCAGCCTTTGTCTACCACTAATGTGTGTCGTGTATCATGTGCCGCATCAGTGTATCATTGCAGCCTTTGCCTACCACTAATGTGTGTGATGTATCATGTGCCACACCTGTGTATCATTGCAGCCTTTGTCTACCACTAATGTGTGTCGTGTATCATGTGCCACACCTGTGTATCATTGCAGCCTTTGCCTACCACTAATGTGTATCATGTATCATGTGCCGCAACAGTGTATCATTGCAGCCTTTGCCTACCACTAATGTGTATCGTGTATCATGTGCTGCACCAGTGTATCATTGCAGCTCCACCATATGCGTTGACCACCAGGTCCATGTTTATGGTATAGTTGACTGACATACATCAACACATGGCAAGTGTCATTGAAGTGAAACTAAGATGTCACAGTTCAAGAGTGACACTGACACTGACAATGCAGTGAATGACATAGAAACAATTATATGGATGGGAATTCGAGGGGGTCAGCTTCATCCTGTTTTTCTCTGAAACATATCTAAGTCTCAACATTTGTTTACAGCTTGAAGTCCTGTGCCATTGGAGCCACAGCCATGTGTTCAGTAGCAAGAGCCCTGCAACACCACACACACATGACATACCTTCAGTGAGTTTAGTTCTCTATATTCAGACATTTTGTAAAAATGTAGTGTTGTTAAACCACATTCTGTTAGGTGTTCTGTTCTGCTCTGTTCTGTTCATAACTAAGTTTTTGTATCATTTTACTTACTCTCCTTTGTACTCTTTCTAGTATGTGTATGTCAGTCTTGCGATATGACCTCTATAATTGTATACAATACTCTAAATGTCTTCTATCTGGTCCCCATGGCCGTTCCTACTTCCACAGGGATCAGTCCCATATTTTTCTTCAGGGAATTAATGAATGTATACACTTGTTTCCCCTCACTAGCAAAATTCAGTGAAAGTGAAGTTTTCTTTGAGGAACTTTTAGAAAGCAACAATTTGTCACATGTTCAAATTGAGGGTTGCCATTGCATTCCACATTGGAAAATATGTTAGTGATTTACTCACACAATCAATTCATCTTCAACATTTAGCATTCTCTGCAAGTTTAAATCAGTTTCGGCACTGGACAATTCAAATAGTTGGTGTTCGACTCTTAACACATTTTATCATTAGAAATATTTATTGACTTCCAAAAAACCACAACAATTAAATGTTGAACTGATGTTTTTAGTAAATTCACACCGGTTATCTCAAATCAGATATTATTTTCAGAAAATTCAGTATAAAGGTTTTTAAAATAATAAAAAGCCTTTCATTACATTTATATATGAATAGCTTTTAGTTATACCCTATAGAACACTCATATAACATTCTGATAGTAGAACGCTAAAAGACAACTTGTTTTGTAAACTGTCTGGCTCTACAATAACACCAAACTCAGGTATCCTAACAAAACAATTATTGGACCTTCAATCATACTTTTCAAACACAGTTCCCTATGAAAATTTCAAATTAATTTCCAAATTCATAAATTAAATCATTTGATCAGACTCTTATAACCAGTTTAACCAGTTATTACCATCTGCTGACCCCCCAAAAATATATTTATTTCAATCAGTTAAGTGTGCATATTCAACATGGCTTACACTTGGCTTGCTCAAGTCAATAGCATACAGAAATATGCAAGAAATGCATTTAAAATGATAGCCTCATTCCCAGTATAATCAATAATCTGTACTAACTGTTTACTGCATTCTTAAAAACGTATACAAACAGCTAAGCAAGTGCAGAAAGAATCTTACTTTAACAAACACAAACTGATATGTCAGACATGAAACTACTGGAAGCACTAGGTCCACCAGGTCCTTGGCCACTTAAAGTTTATTTAAAAGTTTTCTTTTCAGTACCACCTGATAGGGTAGTGCATAAATAAACTGTTTGTTCCCTGTCTACAATGACCGTCCCCTGGGAGCCACGGGGAGCACTTTTTGTTTTAAAGAAAAAACTTGAGATGACCTTACTTTCTGAACTGTTAGTCAACATTTGACATATTTAATTTGACATTAGGAGTAGACATGTATGCATGCACGCACCTGGAAGTGGTGGAGTTTACTAGGACATCAGCTCTGTTCTCCTTCAATGTTGCCATGACTATTCATCTACGACCACACAGGCTTTGCTCAATTGGTCCTTATAAACTCACAGAAAAGACACCACAAGAAGGGTGGGAAATATCATTGAAGGAAACCTTGTTTTGAAGAAAAAACAGTCATTCATAAAACAATCTCCCTATCACAAGGCAACTTAATGAACAAACAAATCAAGCATAGTGCAGAATGGTATCATTAGCAAGTGGTGATCTAGGCAAAGCTATTTGAAAGAACTCTGGCTAATCATCCTAAGTAATGTTCTACCATGTACTGAATCCCCAGATGCTGGTATCAGAACAATGTTCAGATCTGACCACTGTATCATATTTGCCCCATCCATCGAGACATTACTACTTAACTCAAAAGTGATATGGTCTTAGTTGTAGTGTCTTAGAACATCAGCTGGTATCACACACCCCCATAGCTCTTTCCTATGGCCAGATATTGCACTATTGAGTAGTTATTTGAAATGTTAGTAACTGTTTCACTCTCTTTGTTGTGCAATGTTTTCTGGCCCTTGCGTGATGGTACTTTATCTACTCTGCTATTGCAGCACTAGTGGAGTTTCATAGTATATACTTGTTTCATTATGTGTTATGCATTGCTATGTACATACAGTATTTTGCAACAATAGGGTTATTTAAATTAACATAATTATTTGCAGTCTTGACTTCAACGACCTGAGTGATGAAGAGGCCACAGAAGCTCTCAGTACAAGTCTCAGTTCAATGCCGTCTCTCAAAGAGTTGTGGTAAGAAACTCAGCATTTTATTGTTAAAAGCCAAGTTTTATTGGACAAAACTATAATAATTGATAGTTCTTTATACTAGACAATACTAACACTTTACAATAATGTCACAATCTATGTTAACAATATAACTTTTGTGACTAATTTAAAATATTATTTATATACCAACTGGGTAGTTACTGAATTTGCAACAATTCTTCGCAACTTATGTTTTTTTCATACTTGTTTTTTATAGGTGAAATATCTAAATCATGAGTGTTGGTTGGATAGTGAAGCTATAGGTTACGAGGAGTAGTGTCATTTTGATCGTAAAAAAAATACTAATCATCAACACTAACAATTGGATTACCTGTTGATTTCACATGGCTGTTTGTGATTATTGCAATCTGGTTGAATACTATAATTTTGATATTATGTATGTATGGGGCATAATTCCTACATTGCATATATATATATATATATATATATATATATATATATGTATATATATATTCCTCAAGGCAGCTTATGTCGACCGATTATGCATATAGGACCGGCTTATGTAGACTGGTGTTTTATGTAGACCAGTTTTGGTCTACATAGAGATTCGACGTGTTAGTTCACAACTAACACAATTGAATTGATCAGAACCATTTCTTGTGCACACAGTTCATATGACAGTGAAGTACTGTGCGTAATTAATTTTTAAATGAACAACATCTTAAGTGATTTTGAGCATGTTTTCTCCAGCGCCTTGCATATTTTTGAGTATATTGTGTGCCGGATTATGTGTACCGGGTCAAAGTTCTTATAAATCTATATTTATGGTATATACCAAACGAAGGGTTGGAGTTACGTGTTCAGTGTATGATATGCTTCATACTGATGCAAAAGGCTATATTATTATGTGTAAATTAGTAAAACTTGCATTTTGTCTTTAAAAAATGCTGGTCTTTGTTGTTATCGCATCGATACATTCCGTGATCAAACATAACATGAGGTTCGACTTAGTTTACATTTCTCAACATTGCTTTACTGTTTACTAGGTTCGGCGTCTCCCGCAAAAAAGCTAAATAAATAGATGCAGCTTCCGGTGTTGCTCCAGTCTACAAAAATCGGCATCTATGCATACGCGGTTTTATGTAGACCGATTTTTTGCATATACCTTATTTATTGAAATATTTGGATGAACTTTCATTATGTGTTAAACATTAGTATTAGAAACAATGTTCCAGTTTTACATCTTTGGAAAATGTTTTAAATAAAGAAATACGTCTGGTCTACATACGCCGGTCCTCTAGGCACTGGTCGACATAAGCTGCCTTTAGGCTTATATATATATATATATATATATATATATATATATATATATATAGTGTATATATCTATATATATATATATATATATATGTATATATATATATATACACACACACATGCATACACACATATATATCAATGAAATTACAGTTAAATGTGTGTCTTTAATTATTTACTATTGGTTTGATATACTTGTATATATATATATATATATATATATATATATATATATACATCGTACATCATATGGCATAAGTCCATTGGACCTTAGGCCTAAAGGAATACAATCAATATCAGGAAAGCAGTAGCATTGAACATGTTTAACCAACTAAGAGAGATATGGAAATCTCACTCACTGTAATACTATACCAAACAGCACCAGTGTTAACTGTGCTCCTGTAGAACTAATATCTCAAACAGTTGTGTTTCTCTATTTGGTGATTATGGTGATAATAATTTAATGCACATACCCCTGTATATGTTGCCACACTGAACAGAAAAAAAACAACCCTGAGGAATCTTCTTAATTTTGCCACGATGGATTGAACAACATTTTGTGTATGGATATTATGGTTGCTGGTACAGTTTAACATTACATATATTTCACTAGTCTTCTGAGAGTTAGGATATGACCGGTTCTAGTCCTTCATACGTAAAATCCAATCACACACTTTCAACCATAAATCTCTGCATTATTTGTCAGAAAATATAATAATTACTACCATATAAACATGTGCCCCTTCAAATTATTTATGGTCTAAAGATTTCACTCCAGTTAAAGTGGAATGTTATCGACTGTTGATTTTATATACAGTCCTGCTAGAACAGTGTGTGGTATTATGTTGTGAAAACATTGTTACTATATCCAGAAATATATAATATTACGTTACACTGGTCTTGCAAGAGTGTATCGCAAAACTATAGCCAGTAGCATTCCACATTAGCTCGAGTGAAAGTGAGAACTTTGCAGTTGAAATATGACAATTTTGAATAGAACAGAAGCAGCGTTTTCACTGGAATTTGGTTAAATATACTCAAATATTAGTCAAAGTCCATGTAAATATACTTGCTATACTTGCTATACCATTTTTGTTAGACACATATGTATGCCAATGTCTCAAAATGTGTCTTTGCAGGTTAGCGTCATGCGGCATGAAAGCTACAGCCATGTGCTCTGTAGCAGTCGCACTGAAGCACTGCCGAAACATGCAAAGTCTCAAGTGAGTTCTAATTGTTGTTATTCCAATCTTGTATGTAAGGTGAATAGACCAGGCAGTTACTATGATTCACACAAAACAGTTCATAAATAACTACAAACTCTCAATGTAGTCCAAAGGCCCTTTTCATGTGGTAGCTGATCCATGAGCTGGTGTATTTGATATCTTTGACATTCTTTGACTTTCTCCAAAGTCATCCTTTTTTGGTTACAATGAACATTAGCAAAATATATCCTCAATGGTTTATGTGATATGACAGCTAATGATGGACATTGTACATCATATGGCAGAAGCAGAGTGATGCCCTAAGTCCATTGGACCTTTGGCTCAAAGGTATTCAATCAAGATAAGGAAGGCAGTACCAACTAAGAGAGGGTCCACCTAAGAGAGATATCAAAATTTCACTGTAACACAATACCAAACAGCACCTATTTCCATATACAGTGTGGTCTCTGCTCCTGTAGACCTCCTGACAGTATATCTAAGTGGTATGTTTCTAGCAGGTGATAGTCAGTTAATGCACATATCCTTGTATATATATATATAGCCAAACTGAATAAAAACAGTCCTAAAGAATCGTCTTAAGTTTGTCACGATGAATTGAACAACATTTTGTGTGTATGAATATTGAGGTGGCTGGGACACAACTTAACATATATTGTATTAGTCTTCTGAGAGTTAGGATATGACCAGTTGTAGTCCTTCATATGTGAAATCCAATCAGACACTTTCAAACAAGTAGTAAATATCTGCATTATTTATCATGAAATATAATAGCTACCCCCCGGGTATTACCATAACTACACGTTCCCCTTTAAATTTGTGATGGTCTAAACATTGCCCATGTGTAATTTTCAACCTTCTGAAGGATTGAAGTTCATAACCCCAATGGTATTAAGGTATACACTTACCAGTTATCATGTTAAATTGGCATACATTATATACTAGCAACATATCACAATATATGTATTGTCGGAGTACAAGCATTCTCCACGTTTTATAGTATACAGAGTTATGTAGCAAATACACGTTCTGTCACTTTTTCATCAACATTTTTAATAATTGTTTTTTCACTTATATTGACCCTAAATAACTGGAAAAACTGTTTCCATTTTTTTCGTCCATTTTTCGTGGGTAAATTATTCAAGATGGCCACCACCGGTCACCAAAAGTCTTATAATCGCTAAATCTTTGGCAATAACCGGTATAGAAACTTAAACTCGGAGTCATTTTATATGTTTTGAAGCAAATGCAACTATCATTTTGATGACAGAAATGAAAATAAAGCTATACCAGCAAGAAATGTGTTAAAATGACCATAACATGTATATAGTATATGCAGTTATGTAATAAATATACATCCTCTAACTTTTTCATCTAGATTTTTAATAATTATGTTTTTATAACTTTTATTGACCGTAAATAACAAAAAAACTGTTTCCACTTATTTCGTGGGAAAATTCAAGGTGGCCACCACTGGTCATTGAAAGGCTTACAATCGCTAGATCTTTTGGCAACAAATGGTATAGAAACTTGAAATCGGAGTCGTTTGATATGTTTTGAAGTGTCAGGAATTGGATGCAACTGTTATTTTGTTGAAATAAATAAAAATAAAGTTATACCAGCCATATATGCATTAAAATGACCATAAAATGGGTACAAACGGATAGCAAATGTTAGATGTAAAACATATATTCGTGTCATAGTTGGAACGATTATTAAAAGGCAAGTCCAGCTGGATTGAAATATATGCTGAAAGGGGTACACATTGTCAAAACGAACGCATGCATGCATGCCCTTCATTGATCAGCATCATCCGTATGTCAACAAGTCATGCACACTCACATATCTGATCGCCAAGTATTGTATGCGCCCAAGTCAGCAGATGTACCTGGTTTCCGATCAACTGTCGAAACTCCCTTAATGCTTGGCACGTCACAGTGCTGCGACCATTGGAGAAGCCAGAAACTAGCGGCAATCCTCTCAAAGTCTGGAGTTGGCATTCCATGCAAAGAGTCAAAGAGTCAAAGAGTCAAAGAGTCAAAGAGTCAAAGAGTCGGCGGGAAAATTGGCGGATGCAGATGTTTGAATTTGGTGGTGTATAAAAGTTGAAAAACAAACGGAAATATTGATTGATAAGTATTATTCTTGTGCTAAGATTATTCATAAAGTTGTACTAGACATATATTGAGAAGTAGTTTTGGTTAAAGTTTGTTAGTTAACAGTATTTTTGAACACAGATTAGTATAGTGCGTGATAATAGGGTAATCTAGCCTTCGACAAATTGTAAACAAGACTGAGCAAATCTGTTTACTTGATATAGTATATAAGAGATAAAGCTATAAGCTCTTGGGGTTGGAATGTATCCGTCAGTCAAGGTGCTATGTGGCTATGAACAGTTCCTGTTTTCAACCCTACTTTCAACTGAAGCCAAACTAGGGATGAAACTCTTTCCATCGTTGGGTGTCATCATTCGGCACATATTGCACGCACACTATCAAACCAACATCTGGGCACAGGACACAGTAGCAGAACCCACTATGCTGGCTCCTGTAGGACTAGAATGGCACGAGGATGATGATGGAACATACATTCCCACCGTTTCAGACGTGTCAATAGCACCAGAGGCAGTAGCAGAACTGGTGAAATGCAGCAGTGCTGTGAGTAAGTGTAGGGTTAGACAGTCATGTAAGGTGCACATCTTGACATGTATAAAACTGTGCAAGTGTAAAGCAGCTGAACAGACATGCACCAACTTTCTGGACAGAGACGTCCAGAGTGAAGAGGAGAGTCATCTTGCAGACGAATATGATGATTGATGAACGAAGTGTCTTTCCAAACGCCTATATGGCTGGTATAACTTCATTTTAGTCTCATCAAAATAATAGTTGCGTTGGATTCTTCAAAACATATAAACGACTCCGAGTTCAAGTTTCTATACCATTTATTGCCAAAGATATAGCGATTATAAGACTTTTGGTGACCGGTAGTGGTCATCTTGAATTTTCCCACAAAAATATATGAAAACGTGGAAACAGTTTTTTCAGTTCTTTAGGGTCAATATAAGTGAAAAAACACAATTATTTAAAATCTACATGAAAAAGTTACTGGATGTATATTTGCTACATAACTGCATATACTATATACATTGTACGGTCATTTTAACCAATGTTTGGCTGGTATAGCTTTATTTTCATTTCTTTCATCAAAATAATAGTTGCATTGAATTCCTCATACTTCAAAACCTACAAAACGACTCCGAGTTCAAGTTTCTATACCGTTTATTGCCAAAGATATAGCGATTATAAGACGTTTAGTGACCAGTGGCGGCCATCTTGAATTTTCCCACGGAATAGTGGACGAAAAAAATGGATTTCTTTCTTCTGTCCTACAGGGTCAACGTAAGTGAAAAAACAATTATTTAAAATATATATGAAAAAGTCACATAATGCCACAATGACATACACGATTATGTTAAAAAACAGTAATATGCTTATGAACTAATTAAATACATTTTAAGAGAATTAATTAATTACATTTATTTGAGCACTCTGTTCGTCCATGTACACAATCCTGATACTAATTTGATCTTAGAAGGTGATTAGATTTGTGCCATGAATGTTCAGAATAATCTTGTTTGAAAATCATCATAATGATGGAACTCAGTCTAATCTTCCTTTCTAGCTATACTTAAATTTGAGATGTTGGTGTTGTAGTAATGCATAGAACTGACCATTGCTATTGTGCGTAGTGTTTTTTCAATTCTATCTAGGGTATACTCCTGAACTCAAGATATATTGTTTAACTGTTTCCGTACGACATGGCCACCTAGCGGCTGCACCGCTTGTGACACTTCTGTGTGACAGTCACACCAATCTTTGCCATTCAAAGTGTTTTAACTCATATTTATCCACTATGTGGAGCCACTTGATGTATATGGTGGCCAAAGCTGAACAAATTATGTATTTTAATTGTTGTAGATTATTATTGCTCAGTAATAATTTACTGACTGAGTCTCATTATGACAATTTATGAATATACATACATGCATGCATGCATGCATGCATGCATACATACATACATACATACATACATACATACATACATACATATATATTATATGTATATATATATATTATATATATGAAGTATTTTGGACAATATTTTGCAGTTTACAACACAATGACCTGAGTGCTACAGAAGCTGGTGAAGCACTCGGAAGAAGTCTCAGCACAATGTCAACACTGCAGAAGTTGATGTACGTATCTCAGCTCTTATGTAAGAGAAGTGTAAACTTCCAACTGATCAGATCAATGTTTCAGTTCAATGAATGTCAGAGTTGTCAAATGGGCTAGTCTATTTTGCAATATGATTAGTTACAGTTATTATATTTAGTATGTATTTGATACGCTTTTTACATGTTGTGCGTATAATTAATTGACATGACACATTAGCATATGTCTTCAGCAATCATAATATTGCCACTTTAAGTTCTAGAGTATTCTGTTGTGTCACTTTGTCAGAGAGCATTGACTGTGTCATGTGTCGGACGACACAGCAATTTCTTAGACTCTCAGTCAGTCACTCAATGCAGAAATTGTAATATAATATTTTTAATTTCAGTATTGCACCAATTAGCTAGCTGGGTGTATTGTGCATATATAATTGCATGATTTATTTAAATATACATTATTATTTGCACTTTCGCTGTTGCCATTCCATATCATGACCATAATAGTGAGTAAAATAGGTAAGTAAATAAATATATACAATAAATAAAGATATACATGACTGATTGGGTAAATAAATAAGTAAATTATCAAAATTATTATTAATAAATCAATTTGTTTTCTTAAATTTTCATTGTTCAATACGTTGATACATTTGCAGCTAAAAAAGTCCATAGAATAACATAAAATATACTAAAAACTTGTACCAAGTAGTTAATGTCTCCGAATTCTCACTCTGTTCTCGTCATATGGGTAGGTCCCTTTCTAGCTGTCGCCACTGTTCACGGTCTAGTGCTTGCAGAATGTCTATACATGTATTGGCAGAGCACTGTAGCATACATACGATGTGTCATAGGTCGGCACTGTCAGTAGCATCGTATGTGGTCGGCCTCTGATTTTTTATTCAAACACATTGCTCAAAACCCTATGTTTTCAGTTTGTCTCAATGCGGAATTGGATCTAGAGCCATGCTGTGTATCACAAGCGCCCTGCACAACTGCCCAAAAATGAAAAAACTTCAGTAAGTTGTAGTTTTCTCAAAGAATTTATTGCAGACGTATACGTAACATTTATATAACTTCATATATCATGATTTGGATCTTGCAGTTCGATGTTTATAGAAATATATATCTGTCAAACGTTGTTGATATCATACAACCCTGTCAACTCCACTCACCATCTTTGCTTTGTTTGTAACAAGTGTCCTGTTTCTAGCTCAATATACCAATTATGTTATCACAATTGTATTTATCTTCACAAATTACCTATCTGAATACATGGATCTTCGAATAATGTTCTCAATAAGTGTGGGTCGCACCCAAAAAATAAGAACAGCTGCTTTGAATACTATACATGTAAATCTCTGCAAATGTATTCATTACTTGCTTCTTTTACACCGACTGCACTTGATGAAGTGAAATAAATAATTGTCTTCTCCAAGTCCTGTGGTATTGATCCATTACCAAGTACACTCTCTTAACTGTATATTTGGCACATGGACATGTATTGTAATTTTTCACTTAGATTAGGTACTTTTAAAAATGATCTCAAACAAATATGCATGTACACCCACTTCTTTTTCAGAAAACAACTTCAATACTTATTGACTGCACTCGTAAAACTACCTTAGGCTATAGGAGATCCTTATCATGAAACTTGCTGTCCTGTGAATGTCAGATATGCTAGCAATATGCTCATTATGCTGAAACGTGTGTAGGAAATTATTTCAACTAAAGAGGATCCAACCATTTTTAGTAATCACCAACCCAAAACATGTGTGTAACAATATGAAATAGTCTTAAACTGCACAAATACACATATCTGGATACTTAAAAAGGCCTATTCAAAATTGCGCTCTTTTCATTATTGCCTTTGTTTATTGTAAAGAAACTGGTCGAGTTGCACTTGTTAGTGTCCTTCATTGTTGTAATCACATTTTTATAGTTTTGCTCATAAAGAGTTAAAGAAATTACTCTGTGGGTCCAGTTACATAAGTGGTAGCCAGTGTCGTGACTGTCACTACAGTGTTCTTACTGTAACCATTTTAATAGTTCTCTATATTGACTTTCTGTCCAATAATGTATTTTTATCCCGAGGTGCACTATTAATTATCATTTTATATAAACAACCTTATATTCCTTGCTTGACCATGTAAGACTTCAATTGCCTGGCTCTGATTTGCATTTTGTTACTTGAATGTTTACCAACATTTGAAATATGCCTTTCTCTATTGCGGTGCAGACTCTCAGGAATGAACACCCTCTTTTAGTTGGATTAATTGAAAATATTACACAACTTTTTCATCACAAAAAATATGTTGTATCCTCATTTATCGACCATAGCTCCCTGTCTTATGCACTCATCTGTTGATAACAGATTTCAGGATTTATTGACTAACACTTTTTTACTGGTGAATCTCTGAGATCGTCTTTACCAGTATGAGGTGCAAATGTTACATTATTATTACATTTGTCAGCTGACCTATTCACTTACAACAACACATACAGTATGGATGTCATAGGGATTGTACAGTATATCCACTTTGGTCGTGGACATGTTGTGGTCAATGAAAACCTCAACCTCTAAAACAGACATTCTCTTGTGGTGGCATGCCCTCTGTAGAGTGTCTCTGCCACAGATGGCTTGTTTATGTCACTTTTTTGTTGTTGGTCATTGCGCCTAAGCTTAGCACTGTCTTTTTGCATAAAAATGCATAATTTCAGACAAAAAACATCTTTTCATAAAAAGATCTCAACCATAATATTAGATCT
>OZ024866.1:3330253-3687753 GCA_964017155.1 Oasisia sp. SBJ-2009 | reverse complement strand
ACATTGCTAGTAGTAGGGTCTAGAATTGCACTTTCGTGACCATTCTCTGGCTACTAAGATTTGACGATTGATTTGACTTTTATGGGCCATTTAAAAATATTTAGCCCCCAGTCCCTCTCAAAAATGCTAGCGTTTTCCGCCAGAGGGCCAAATCCAAAATGGCCGCTGGCACCATCTCAAAAATGTTATTATTGAACCAAAGCACCAAAAATCACGTATGAAGACACTTTTTCGGGTAAGTCTTCCATGAGGATTCCGATTCTGACATCAGTTTGACGCTATGAGATCATGTTGACCCATAAATCTAAGATGGCCGCCATCTGGTAGAACAAAAACGTAACGTTTGAACCAAAGCACCTAGAGACATGTATGAAGACATTTTTTTGGGTACGACGACAACGAAAATACAGATTTTGACATCAGTTTCACGTTATGACGTAAATGTTATCCATAAATCCAAGACGGTCGCCATCTGGTATAAAAAAACACTGTAACCTTTGAACCAGAACACCTTGAAGCATGTATGAAGACGCTTTTTCGGGGGTACGAAGACACAATATTTTGGTGAAATCGCTTCGCTGATGCAATTTGTGAAGGTGGCAGATCGAATTAAGGTAACATGGTAAGGTCAAGGTTATTCAAGGGTCATCTTCAAGGTAATATATAATGGTTAATGAATCGAAGTTCTGGCCCCAACGAATATAAAGGAACGAGAACCCCGCTGCCATAAATAATGGTGACCATCCCATGTACGTCTTCATTCCTCTGCAAAAGACTGAGAACCCAAACAAATACTGTGAAATTGTGCCCTTTCGTGGTCCCTTCCACACAATGTGTGATGATGAGCGCTATATACAAGCGCTACAAAAAGGAGTGAGCTAGGAGAGGTACTCGTGGCGGGAGGAGTTATTGCTGAGGACTCTGTCGACCGTGCGCTGAAAGGCAAACATTACAAGATGCTGACCTCGAGGGCCTCATCACCAACATCTTCACACAGACGGAGACCAGTGTCATGGCGGACTACCTATGGGACTTCCTGTCCATGACGGACGCGCTGATGCAGAATGTGCATGCAGGCCACGTTTTCAACTGGAACGAGTATGTTAGCTCTCCGCGCAGCCATACTGCCATGGATGGTAGCGTACGACAACAATAGGTACGGGAGGTGGCTGTCTAATTTGTGGGCTATGCTGACAGCTCTCCCTGTTGATCATGTTGCTTACCATCGTATTTACTTCAAAACCCCTACTCCAAAATGGCCTGGGACATGTGGAGTGAGTGTACCATGAACAAGGGCAGCAAAATGAAGTCTGACTTACTCACCATCCTCCAGAACGAGAAGCAGCTGCTGGTGCACTCCAGAAATGTAATGTGAACAATATGGCCTGGATCAGGACGGCTCACAACGTTCTGGTCAATCAAAAAGATGCAAAGAGGAAGCACATAGAATGTGGCCCAAAACGGATGCGATAAGATGAGCAGTGCGTGCAGGACCTGATCACATGCATGCAGGAATTCGACTCCCTCCGGTTCGACCCGGCCTCACCCACCCTCCGCACCTTGCAGTCAGCCATGCTTGCATCTGGTAAGGGAAACATTGACCAGTTTTTCGCGGTAGCGTGTGGTCAGTAAGAACACCTCCCTCCATGCATCCGTTCCTCTGAGCAAACGGTTGACGTTTGCCAAGGAACCAGGTGCAAAGAAGGCAGGGGAAGAACTCACGGCGACAGCTGTTGAGATGGGGCGGACTGCTCTTAAGGCAGTGATTAACCTGGTTGAAGTCAGTCAATATGTGGACCTGCCAAAGTTGCTGGAACATCGCGTTGTCGAGGAGTGTATGGCCTTATTCAACTCCAACGGCACATACAGGAAGAAGCAAAAGAGCAATCTCATCCAGTAGCTCTCTCTGTGCAATATGTAGACCTGCAGGAATCCTACGTCGCTCTCGTCGACATGGACATGATCTGTAGCATGGCAACTCCAACAGCAGAAGATCGCCAGACGGAAGATGGCACCCCATACAAGTGGTCGGACTACGTGCACAAGGTGTCATCTATTATCCTTGCCCGCCATGGCGATGCTGACCGTGTCATCTGTGTGAACGACCCACACTATGCAGCATAATCGACTAAAGACGACGCCCGAGACCTGCGGCTACAGGGCAAGGCACATGTCCCCAACTCCTACATGAAATTGGCAGACCCTTCGCCTTTGCCAGATCGTTCAAAACGCTGCTGTGTAGCGTCAGCAACGAGGGGCAGCTGCAAAAATTGATGTGCAGCTACCTGACCGACCTAGCACAGAATGTTGATGCAGAGACAATCTACTCAGTTGGCCCCCACAGCACCAACGTGTCAACCCAGCAACCAATGCAGACCCGCAGCTTTGACCAGTCTCAGGCTGACACTGTCCTCTTCTACGATTATGCAGTTCTGCGCGAGTCAGGCTACACTGGCCTTGTTGTCATGGATGCCGCTGATACAGATGCCTATGTCGCGGCAGCAGTGTATGACCCTGTGGCGCGATGGCAGCTCTCGTGGTGCGGAGAGAGCCTTGAGGAGGAGGTAGCTCTTCGAGTTCACATGACATGTCATCCACGCCGACAACAAAAGTAGCACCGTAGCTGAGGCCCGAGCCGCGAAGTGGAAGAGAATGAAGAACAAATCATTCATCTGCCTCCCTCCAGATGCAGATAGCCTACGGCAACACTGCCTCCGCACCAACTACTTGGCATATCTAACGTGCTACGGTCCCGGAAGCACCACCCCTTGCCATTCGGACATGGCTGGGAGCTGGTGGGTGATCGCTGTCGCCCTGTCTGCCACACGCGTCCTGCACTCCCGACGCACCTGTCTACACCAGGGCCACCTGAAGAGAGCGGGGACGATGACAGAGAGGAGGAGGATGACGAAGATGATGATGTACAGAGGAGGAGGGGGTTTCATTTGAATCTGATGATTTAGAAGCTAGTAAGGCAGAATGCTCTGATTCGGACTGATCATATTTCTCAATGTCACATTGATTCGTCAGCAATAATGTCATAACAATGTGTAGCATAATACGAAAGCATAATTGGTTACCTCTAAATGTGTTTTAATTGTGTTATGGTGCCATTTGGCTAAATGGCCAAATATTAAAATGTTCAGGTAATTTACGAAGGTAAAATGGGTTTTTACGTTAATTTTTTTTCACTGAACATAGTTTACAAGTATTAATTTTCTACTTATTTACAAACTGTATAAATGCAAACTCCAAAAACCCACATCTTCCCTTCGCGTTCAAAAGCTACATTTTCGCTCTTTGGGATAGCGGTCATCTTTGACCGGATGGCAGCCATTTTGGATTTCTGGGTCAAAATAATGTCATAACGTCAAACTGATGTAAGAATCGGAATCCTTGTGGTCGATGTACCCGAACAAGTGTCTTCATACATACTTCTAGATGGTCTGGTTTAAAAGTTACATTTTCTATCTACCAGATGGTGGCCATCTTGGATTTCGGGGTCATAATGATGTCATAATGTCAAACTGATGTCATAATCGAATTCTTTGTCATCGATGTACCCAAAAAAGTGTGTTCATACATGCTACTTGGTGCTCTGGTTTAAAAGTTCTACCAGTCGGCGGCCATCTTGGATTTATGGATCAAAATGATGTCATAGCGTCAAACTAATGTCAGAATCGGAATCCTCGTGGACGAATTACCCAAAGAACTGTCTTCATACATGACTCTTGGCGCTTTGATTCAAAAGTTTATTTTCCGAGATGGTGCCAGCGGACATTTGGGATTTGGTCCTCTGGCGGAATATGCCAGCATTTTTTAAAGGGACCAGGGGCTAAATCTTTTTTAAATGGTCCATATAAGTCAAATCAATCGTCAAACCTTAGTAGCCAGAGAATGGTCACGAAAGTGCATAGGGAATTTTTAATGTTTGGCAGCACCTCATACGTGACTGATGACGTGGGGTGTCTAGACGTAGGTGCACATGACTGGCTTCCCCAGCCCTATAGACAGGACAGTGTTCTGTGGGTAACAAATTTAGTTCAGCCCATATTCCCCAGTTGCGTAGCAGTCGACACTGCAGATCATGGCTGATAACTGGCGCCATGCCTTCCCACAGAATATCTTGACCAGCCAAAAGTGACCACCGTAGGATAATTATTTTCACAATCACATTACAGCGGCCGACAGTGTTTCCCTTTTGGACAGACTGCTGCCACTCTGTGAAACACAATGTTGTCCACCGCAGTTAACAACTGAGTTCCCCTCCACCCTCCACTCCAGGAAGACCTCCTCCCAAGCCCAGTCAAGGACTGTGACAAACCTGGAATGTACCCATCTCTATACTGGACCATTTTGGTATATAGTTGAATTTATTTAATGAACAAATTTATGATTTTGTGGTCGAAGAAATTATGCATTTTTATGCAAAGAATACACCCCACCCATCTGATGTGTTGGTCTCATCATGATGGCAGTGGTACCACATGGGTCCTGTCTGTCTGTTGTGCAGGATGTGATGCAGTGATGATGCAGGGACGGAGGGTCTGTCTGGACCAGTGATCTCTGTATCTGGTTGTGGGGTTGTGTAGAGGGGGGTGACCAACATTGTGACCACTTCTTTCTTCATCTGGTTTCCTTACATTTGCGATGTAAGGGGGCATTCAATGGTTTAACTACAGGAGTGGCCAGCCACTGAGGCACCACCTACAACAGTAGTGTATTGATTAAATTGTGTAGCAGGACCCACTCATGTTTGTGGGACATTTATGTCCTCTTGTAGATCTCCCCAACGTTACCCCCTATATGATCAACATTCCACCTTTCCCTGTGAGTGCCTTACCTCTGCCAGGGCTGCCCTCCAGTCCCCATAGATAAGGCAGGACGGAGTGCTAAGAGTGTCAGTTGAGTTCAGACATAGTAACAGTAGTGTGAGTGGGGTGGGTTGACTTCATAACAGTAATGCTGTGATTAGGTGGAACTAGTGTGTGATGGACAACCTGGACCATACTCACATTATAACAAACATCAGGGTCCGTTTTCATACTGTGTTGTCACCTGTTGTGGCAATACTACAGTTGTCAACAATTCAACAATGTTCTTAAAAATCCAGTTCAATTGTAAAGATATCCTTTATTCAGCCATGTTATATTTCAGTTGTTTACCTTCTGTGGCAATTTGTAATTGTCTAATTAGGTGACACTGCATGTGTTCACTGTCCTAATTTGTTCATGAGATTCGGTCTTTGTCGGGAATGGACACTGGGAGCAGTAAGGGTTATCTGTGTTCGTCTAAACAATGGTTCAATTACTTGTGTCCATTCTGTCCCCATTTTTTGACAACACAACACAGGGTGTTGTCACGTGATCAGTGTCCCTATTCACTGACTCGGTTTGATGTCATGTTGACATCTACCTGGGATAGATTCCTGGCCAACAGAACTCACCCCCACTGGACCCACTTACTCTAACAGTGTGTTGTAGTGACCTGTAGCTAGCATGGGTGAGACAGTGAAATCACAAGATCACAGCTGTCATGCTAGGTTGCCGATCACTGTCACTTGAGGTATTGCTGCGATTAGTAATAAGAACCTTTACTGCCCAACATAATGTATTTTTGCTGTCAGAACTTTACATAAAAGTATGCGTAAACATTAATCACCAAACATGCATACACAGATCACAGATAGTATCACCAGTACCACAACCACATTTGTCAATACTCAGAACTATATCCAGACAACTGTCAGCATCACAGCATATAATTACAGTGCATCATAAATTAGCATATCAGGAAGGTTTCCTTATATCTTTGTGTTAATGTTACTATCATTCCCAATTGTTTTCCTGGTGGTATTGGCTCAAAGAACGCAGTTAACAGCACTAAGCCTGTCTTTCAGGATAACTTCTACTTTCTTTACAACGTGACATTTATTTCAGTAATGGTGGTACATTTCCTAAAACCTTTCTCCAAACCAACTTTTCTCCTTTGTGACTCCTGACAACCAGCCTATGAAACCAACGCTTAAGATCCTTTCTGTTATACATCAGTGAGAAGCGTCATGATAGTGTTGCCTACTTTAACTTGTTGTTCAGTTGTCTCAACATGTTCACCCTTTGGTGACTTATTCTTGGAAGACACAACATGTTCAGCCCATTGCAGCTGTGTTCAGTATGTGGCACACCGTCTGTGTGTCTTTACCTTTGTCCATGTGAGCTGTCACTGTGCTAGGGACTTCTCTGACGACTATAGTAGCTATTATCATGGTGATGGTGGCGCCATCTAAAGCTATGTCAGTGATTTCTCCCTGCGGTAGTGGACTCTCAGAATTAGAGTCGATAGAGCTGTTGCCAGAGCTGCTGCTTCAATGATGTCTACAACTGTCTCTTGTGACTTCCTGTCATGGTGCAGTGTGTCACAACACTTGTGAGCAATATATCCCTGTCTGTCACACATTGTGTTCACTATGGCTAATGAGGAGATACTGTATGGGAACATCATTGCTGACATCACTGAAATGTGGTTCTTGATAAGGTTGGGGATTTGGTTTTGTGAACTAAAATGACAGACTATCATGATTGTTGTCACCTTGTTCATAAAGAGTAGGTGATACCTTTACTAAAGGCCGATCCTCCCCACTCCACCAAAGAAAGTGGACAATCCCTGCCTAACTTTGTTGCACTGGCACCTAGTCTAATTGTTTTCTTGCAGCAGTGACAGGGGCTGTGTCAATAACCCAATAGATCCCTCTTAAACTGGATAGTTGCCTGACTGTGTGAAAGAAATATATACTTGATTGATATCATCTGCATTCACCCAATTTACCTGCATGTCTGGTCATATCAAACAAATAGCCAGATAAAATGTCAGTTAGGATTTTACAGTGAAGAGACTAAGCAGTGACTTGTATTCATTAAAAATACATATCACAAACTTACCCTACAGTCTGTAGGACTTCAAGGCCACTTGGTCCATTTGTCATGAGATATAAGCATCAGATCCTGGGCACTAGTGTGAACCTGTTTGGAGGGTGAGAGAAGTGAGTCACAACCCAGTCATGTTGTTGTGACACTGGTGCATTGAAATAGTACACTTTTTCATTTCTCAGTGTATGCATGTGCACGTGTGTGTGTGCATTTATGCATGCGTACGTGTGCAATCAATGCATTGGAGATTTGAACAAAATACATTGAATCATTTAATGCATCTATTTATGCCATATTTGATGCAGTATGTTCAATCCTTGGGATGTCATTCATCTTTCACGTATACTTCTCTCTGGTCACATGTCCTGTCTATAATTAGAATAATTATGTAGATGTCACTTGATAACATATCAGTAAACAGTCACATCAAATATCAACTTGTCAGCTGTCGTCTCTCACACAAACTACTCAATTGAGTAATGTTCTCGTTGGTTAAAATGGTTAAACTTGTTTGTAGTCGTTCTACACCAAATAGCAATATTTTGAATAGTTTCTTATTGGCTTTCACACAGATGTAGTTCTTCTGTAGGAGTACATCATGTGCAAGATGTAGACGTGTAGTTAACTCATGATTGACTACTTATTGATAATAAGTGTTCTCTTTAATATGACTTTGTCATAAACGTTACCATTTTAAAGTGACTGGTGACAAAAGAATAACATTTATTATTCAGAAATGGCTAACCATACAGAACCATACATATGTTGTTTTGTCGTTGGTCAGATTACTGTACACACTGCAGACAGAGACTGGATCAACTTTTTGTATTTATTACGTAAGATGTCACAGCACACTTCACTATTGTCCCTGTCAACAAGCCACTGGATGTCACCAATGAGAAACAAAGTGAAGATGCACCTTAACCAGCGACACAACCAGTGACCACCCACAGATAGTGAGGTCCTCAGTTTCATATACCGGGTAGATATGACGGTGTTTCTACCAGAAAATACATGATGCAGCTTTTTGGTCCCACATACCCTCCCCCAGTAACTAACTGATACGTGGAACAATTTGAGAAACAAGCCATTCAACAGCCCCTCAGTCACCGTCACTTTGGCTGCACTTTGTGGTATATAAACATTCAATGTACTACAAGAATACAATGTGGAAGAGTTCAGTGAACCCATTAATAACACCACCAGACATCAAGTTCTCCATGCAACCAGAGAACAACAGCAAACTTCCCTCCCTAAACCTATACATCCACATTCTAGACGATGGACCCACCAAGCTAACCACATAACTGTTCCCATATAGACACAAAGACCAGTACCTCAACTTCAAGTCACACATGTGAAGTCAGGGTTACAAATTCCTTCAAGTTGGTAAACTGATATCATCCAATATGTCTATACAATGTTACAACTTGACAGAGGGCAGTCAGCAACAATGTAACTTGTTGGATGGTGACCAAAAAACATATCTTTGATGTTTCTTTTGTAAGTTACAATGTAGCAACTTAAGGTGTTGAAGTAATATTGTACACTGATTAAATTAGTAATTGTTTGGATGTTGGAATTTGGGCTCTGTGAATAGGCTGTAGCTCTGTGTCTACTTCTGGTAAAAGCAGTAACTGGCAACCAAGTATACAGTCAGTCATGGTGATGGGGAGGGGGTCAATAGTAGCCAGAATGGATCATTGGTCATGTCCACTACTCTTGCTGATTCGAAAACATAACAGCCTTCTACAAGTTTAAAGTGGCAAATACATAGTGTGACACAGTTTGCACAATGGTGTGTATCTATTTAATACCACTGACACTCCATAAGCTGGAGAACATGTTTAATTCATATACTGGATCCATGTGAGGTGTGCTGAGTCAGATACTTCATTTCACTTAGTACTCCCACCGTCATCAATAAAATGGCTGGTTACACAAATGTTTCACATCACAGTGAGTGATAGGTGAACTGCTTACTGTAAAAAATAACATTAAATTAATAACAGTGCTTATTATTTGTGTGCATACTTGCATGCATGCGTGCGTCCATGTGTGCATGCGTGCGTGTATGCATGTGTGCTGGCATTCTTATACATTGAGGTTGATAATTTTAAATGGCTCAACACTTCCTGTTCATTAAATCCCTACTTGCCTGTCTGAACCAGCTTTGTTCTGGTGTCATTAATAAGGCAAGCTCTTCTCCATCATGTCTCACTCTCATGTCTCTTCCCAACATACCACTTTCACTCTTACCATGCGTGACAGCAATGACATGTCTGTGTACATCATCTTTTCTAGACACATGAGGAAATTAGGTATGTTGTGTGTTGTATATACCAGGGAGGAAATGAAAGGGGGTTTGAATGATGACAGGGGCAAGTCAAGAGGGCATAAGATGCTACGTGTAGAAGGAGATAGAAAGAGTAACGATTTAGGCATCATAGTGACAGAGGAGATCACTAGAGACATGTTGAGAGTAGAGATAGAGTAAGGGAGGTCATTGTGGCAGGGATGATTCTTAGAAAGCAGCTGTTCTTCATTGGTCTATGGCCCTCAAACAAGAAGTCAAGTAAAAGAAAAGGGCCTTCAGATATGAACTAGAAATAATGGTTATGAAGGTGGAAACACATGTAATGATGTACACAGCTGGTGAATTTAACACACACACACTCACTTTGGTACTGCGCAGACAGGAGAATAGGGTTGATGGAACTGAGAATGCTGAGTGTGTCAAAATGGCTGCAGTGATCGGGTCAGTCTTCCTAGTCAGGAAAGCCACAGTTTTAAACAGGATTGGACACCCTACACCCAGCTGGGTGTCAAGGTAGTGAGGGTGTAGGAGATGTGGTGGGTGAAGGGCGCTGTATCCAAGTAGGTGGCACAGCGTGGTCTCAAGAGAATGCACTGATGTGTCACACTGTCAGCTTCTGGAAGCAGCATGACAGTGGTTGCACAGCTTGTCATTAAAAGTGGGAGTGTTTCTTTCAGAAACTGAAAGGGAAAAAGCAAGTAAGACAGAAATCACTCGAAACCCCTCAATTTATTCCATCTTTAAAATTGAATACATTCGTTCTAGAATTACATTCAGATCTGACCTCAATGACACATGCCACAATGTGCAATCATCTTGTGGCAACGTCTGCTGTTAATTAAGATCTCGGTTTCCTCACCGACACGGACCTGTAGATGGCAGCACGTGTTGTGAATATGTGCCAGGGTGCAGACTGCCACCTGCATTGAATCTCACAGATACGTGAGACTAACAGCTAGAACCTTTAAGTGTATAAATTACAGAAATGTGATGTTGTACAACTGTGAGACTGTTTGTTGAGATGGTGCAGCACTCTATGAGGTGAGATGAATGACAGAGCATCATGACAGCACTGAGAGCTTGCACTAGTTGTCTATGAAGTGAGATGACTGACAGAGCATCATGACAGCACTGAGAGCTTGCACTAGTTGTCTATGAAGTGAGATGACTGACAGAGCATCATGACAGCACTGAGAGCTTGCACTAGTTGTCTATGAAGTGAGATGACTGACATACCATCATGACAGCACTGAGAGCTTGCACTAGTTGTCTATGAAGTGAGATGACTGACAGAGCATCATGACAGCACTGAGAGCTTGCATTAGTTGTCAGTGAGGTGTGATGACTGACAGAGCATCATGACAGCACTGAGAGCTTGCATTAGTTGTCAGTGAGGTGAGATGACTGACAGAGCATCATGACAGCACTGAGAGCTTGCATTAGTTGTCAGTGAGGTGTGATGACTGACAGAGCATCGTGACAGCACTGAGAGCTTGCACTAGTTGTCAGTGAGGTGAGATGACTGACAGAGCATCATGACAGCACTGAGAGCTTGCATTAGTTGTCAGTGAGGTGTGATGACTGACAGAGCATCATGACAGCACTGAGAGCTTGCACTAGTTGTCAGTGAGGTGAGATGACTGACATAGCATCATGACAGCACTGAGAGCTTGCATTAGTTGACAGTGAGGTGAGATGACTGACAGAGCATCATGACAGCACTGAGAGCTTGCACTAGTTGTCAGTGAGGTGTGATGACTGACAGAGCATCATGACAGCACTGAGAGCTTGCACTAGTTGTCAGTGAGGTGAGATGACTGACAGAGCATCGTGACCACACTGAGTGCTTGCACTAGTTGTCAGTGAACTGAGATGACTGACAGAGGATCGTGACAGCACTGAGAGCTTGCACTAGTTGTCAGTGAGGTGAGATGACTGACACAGCATCATGACAGTACTGAGAGCTTGCACTAGTTGTCAGTGAGGTGAGATGACTGACAGAGCATCATGACAGCACTGAGAGCTTGCACTAGTTGTCAGAGAGGTGAGATGACTGACTGAGCATCGTGACAGCACTGAGAGCTTGCACTAGTTGTCTATGAGGTGAGATGACTGACAGAGCACCATGACAGCACTGAGAGCTTGCACTAGTTGACAGTGAGGTGAGATGACTGACAGAGCATCATGACAGCACTGAGAGCTTGCACTAGTTGTCAGTGAGGTGAGATGACTGACAGAGCATCGTGACAGCACTGAGAGCTTGCACTAGTTGTCAGTGAGGTGAGATGACTGACAGAGCATCATGACAGCACTGAGAGCTTGCACTAGATGTCAGAGAGGTGAGGTGACTGACAGAGCATCAAGACAGCACTGAGAGCTTGCACTAGTTGTCAGTGAGGTGAGATGACTGAAAGAGCATCATGACAGCACTGAGAGCTTGCACTAGTTGTCAGTGAGGTGAGAAGACTGACAGAGCATCATGACAGCACTGAGAGCTTGCACTAGTTGTCAGAGAGCTGAGGTGACTGACAGAGCATCATGACAGCACTGAGAGCTTGCATTAGTTGTCAGTGAGGTGAGATGACTGACAGAGCATCATGACAGCACTGAGAGCTTGCACTAGTTGTCAGAGAGGTGAGGTGACTGACAGAGCATCATGACAGCACTGAGAGCTTGCACTAGTTGTCAGTGAGGTTAGATGACTGACAGAGCATCATGACAGCACTGAGAGCTTGCACTAGTTGTCAGTGAGGTGAGATGACTGACAGAGCATCATGACAGCACTGAGAACTTGCACTAGTTGTCAGTGAGGTGAGATGACTGACAGAGCATCATGACAGCACTGAGAGGTTACACTAGTTGTCAGTGAGGTGAGGTGACTGACAGAGCATCATGACAGCACTGAGAGCTTGCACTAGTTGTCAGTGAGGTGAGATGACTGACAGAGCATCATGACAGCACTGAGAGCTTACACCAGTTGTCAGTGAGGTGAGATGACTGACAGCGTCATGACATCACTGAGAGCTTGCACTAGTTGTCAGTGAGGTGGGACATCCAGTATAAATTGCTTATGCTTGTGTTTCTTGCCATTCATGACCAGACACTGACTGACTTACTCAACACCCGTACATTCCAGACTCACCCTGCGACCTGGTGTTCTCAGTTTGCTCATTGGTCCAAACCAAATGACCATAACCCTAATCAACACAGCTGCCAGGTGTTCCTGTTCTCATGCAATAGAATGTGCTACTGGAAGTTGAAAGTGTGATGGAGGGTGTCAACACTTGTCTTAAGACACATCAATTTAAAGGTGAAATGAACATAAAAATTATAATTAAACAAAGTAAATAACATACTAATATGTTATTTATACAGGTTTAACCCCTGACAACTTTTGTAGTTTATATATACACGCAGTTTACCGTCTACAAATCAGCCCATCTGATCGATTTCCGAGTGAAATACCGAAGTGAATAGTGTCAGTGGCTGCCGCTTGGAAAGTACTGATGACGTAATAAGTACCATAGAAAATTTCGCCATATGAAGTTAGAGTCTGGCGAGTCAGATTTGGACAGTTATGCGGCTACTGTAAGAACTTGTTGGTCGGTGAATGCATACAGTGGTGAACCACTGGCTTCAGTAGTCACAAAAAACAAGCAGGAAAGCGACATTGAGCACAAGAGAAACGGAGAGGGTGAGTTATCAGGGGCCGCTGCTGTCGGTGGACTACTGTACGAAGACCCAAACATTCCTACCGTGGAACAAAACATCGAAGTGGATAGCGTCGATGAAACACCAGGATGGTTGGTGGTATATTGTATGCGCATTTATGACTGTATTAATTGGTGTGATAGGAATATTACATTTTCAAAGACAGAAAAGTAATAGTAGTTTTATTAATACCAACGGTATCGTATTGCCACGGAATTTCGCTATTGTAATGCATAAACTTCAGACTTTATTTCTTCCATTCAGTAATAATAATCCTGTGGTTGATTATTCTATTACTGTTGAGTTTCACGTCTAGCCGGGCAAAAGTAACGACGCAAAAAACTTTTAGGCTTGGAGTTTAGATGAAATGTGTCGATCACTAAAAGTGTCAATGCAATTTGGACGATGTCTGTAAGCAACTGTGTTTGGACTGGTTATGCCTGGATGTCGTGGTCACGTGGAATACCAGTATACAAGTGAACTTAATAATAAATAGAAATATTCAATTTGATTACCAAGCCCTATATTATAATAATATATAATGCGTTTGTAGATATCAAATATTAATGTTACAATAAATTCTTCAATGATGGTTGAATCGAACGACGACATGAACATGAAATGGTCCTTGACCTGCGGCTAATCATTGACAAACATGCGCTCCCTAAAAATTAAATAATAAACTGATTTTTAGTTGGACATTATAGCAACCATTTGTAAATAGGGCACTTACGCAGAATTTGGACCAACCTCAATTGTGCAATTATAACCTTATATTTGCCAACATTTGATACATATTCTTGCCACCATTTGTGTTAGAATCGGAACGACTTATCTCCAAGTTCCGCCGTTTCTGGAAAGGCAAGCTACGGCTTCGGCCTTCGCCTTTCCTTCGTAAGTTCGTTTCTATCCCCCGGATTCGCTTAAAAATTGTTGGGATTATTGGATATGTTAGTTTTGATTTCTTCAAACGTTGTCGACCTGGCTTAAAACACACAGACTGGTAAACAGCTGGATCTGTGACGAAACACGAACTGTCAAAATAATCTTGGCATAACTAAGCGAGAATACCGACACCAAGTCGGTGTCCAGTTGACTCGACCGACTTGTTTGATCCACTGCCTTCGTCGCCTTGGCTCTTTCTCTATCGAAAATTAAAGAAGCTCTTTCCGGAATTATCCCCGTTGCTGCATCCAAAAGCCACGCAGAATACCATGTTTTATTCGATGAAGAAGAACACCGCAAGACACCATACACCAAGAATACCATTGAAATCCTCAACCTGCTGCTAGCGTCTATGGTACATATGACGTCACACTCACGGAAACACCCGAAGGCAAAATTTCTTAGGCGGTGTGTGAGGAAGTATTCTTATTTGCATGATTTTATAAAATACATTTGTTTTCAAGTATTCATACTACACGGTTATATTATGTTATATATATTCTATTAACCACAGCCTTTAATCTAGCATGTTCATTTCACCTTTAAACTAGCTCTCAATATCTAGGTTTATGTGACATCATCACATCAGGGTCATATGTGACTTGCTCATATTGTAGTATCTATACATATATTATTAGAATGGAAAGAAGCAAATAAGGTACAATTCACAGTAATCACTTGCAATTCCTCCCGTCTTTAATGTCCAAGACATTTGTATTAGAATGACATTCAGATCTGGCCACTGCAGCATGTTTTACTCACATTGCCCAGTGATTGCATCACTTAGGTTGCAGTGTTTTGTATCTTCAGGTAGTTTTCCAGCCTTCTGACAATCCTTCCTTGAGTGGACTGCTGCCTTATTTACACTGACCATTGTTGTTGAAACACTGGTGACGTTTATTTACATGTACCCCCGGTATGTTTATTTTGTAAGAAAGTATATGCCATATGTATGTTAATGTCATATCCATGAATATATAATTTGTAGCAATATGGATATATCAAATAAAGCATCACTAACATTAATTTTCAGCCTCCGCAAAAACGACTTGAGCAGTCCGGAGACCGGTGCAGCTCTCGGTAGAAGTCTTGGCGCCATGTCATCTCTGAAGAAGTTGTTGTAAGTAGACCAACACGTTCTTTGTCATTAGCCAGTATTAATTTATAATTATTTCCATAGTGGTAACAGGAATGAAACTAATAATGAATTATTAAAACTAACGTAACAATATTTTCCTGCTCACTTATCTTTTCAGTACTGAATATTTCAACATGGTTGTGTAAATAAACAGGGAAAATCATGTCTACATTTTATGTAAATTATTGATATACACATCAAATTATCACTTCGGTGGTTACTGTCATAGCATTGTCATATTTAGAATGGTGTGTCAGCATTGTTACTGGGTTAATTGTGTATAACTTGTATTAACAACGTATCCTGCTATAACAGTGTGAATCATTACAACTTCAGCATCATCATTAAATGTTCGTAAAAAAACAAATGTGGGCGAGTCCAGCCCAAATGTAGAAACGACACATTTTACTTCAATACTTTCTACGACACCTTCAGTGTAGCAACTCTACTTTGCTCCAGTCTTTGGCAGCCAACCATGTCACTGTCCTACCTGTCATGTGTCAACTGACTACTGTCTGTGTCATTCTCAAACAACATATTACTGTCTAATCTACAGTCACTGCAGAAAAAGTCCTGTCGATTTCTAGACACTGTAACAACCTGAAATGTGTCATTGGAGTACTTAGCTTTTTCGCCCCTGGTGGGACAAGGCTATGACGATGTCTCTACTGGGTGTCATTAGAGTACCAACTTATCCAAATATCACGATTAGATATGTTGTGTGGGTCCAATGTTTAAGTTTGGACCTAACATTTATATCAGAACATAAATTTAACAAACAAATGACAAGTACAACCCAAAATGCAGCGTGCAAAGGATTCCCGGGGACATGGTATATTGTGATGATATTTGGCTGATACAATCCTTCATTTTGTGCTTGTGTTTGGCATTTTTGAGGATGGGTATAACCATTCTTTTATTATAGGCCATGTCCAAATATCATGGTGAGAGTTGAACCACATGCCCAAGTTTTCTATATCATTTTGAACCAAGAATCAAAATATGACTGGGTCCATCTCACCTAAGACACTGCTGTATCACGACTCCAGTGCACTTACCCAGTGTGACCCCCTCTCACCACACCAACCATTAAAGAGAGAAACCCTCAGTAGAAATAAGAGAACATTTCCAATGTTGGAAGGAGTATTTATAATAAAGCTACCAACTAACATTATATTAATTCCTGTTTTCTATTGCAGTGTGAGCTGGTGCAAGCTTCGAGAAGCAGGTATGCTTGAGGTGGTCAGAGGCCTTTCACACTGCCACCAGCTGGAAGAACTTTAGTGAGTTTTTATTATTTATATGAACATTTGTTTTATGCCATTCACATATTTATGTATAGCATATCCCTAATACATGTAATGGTGTAATATATGAATGTATGTTTTAACAGTCACATATTTTTAATGTATCTTTGCATTAACATGTTTTGTGGTAATGTCAGCTATATATACATAATATATATATATATATATATATATATATATATATATATATATATATATGTACATATGCATACATTCATATACACCTATATATATATATATATATACATATAAATATATATATATATATGTATATATGTATATGTATATATATATATATATATATATATATGTATATATATATATATATATATATATATATATATATATATATATGTATATATATATATTGTATATCATACCTGTTGCTATTATAGTCTGATAAACCACAAAACCTGTTTAGTGGGAAAGAGAGAAGTGATTCAAGAGCCTGTCGCTCTGTTGTGACACTGGTGCATTGTTTCAATGTTCTATAATCCATTACTATAGCTGATATGCCGACATAAGAAGGATGAGTTGTAAATTTAACACAACACTTTAAATCTGGTCCTGGTGTCATATAGATTATGGACCCATGGTAAGGTCCATATTCTATGGGGGTCCATATCCTATAAGTCTCATAGAATATGGACCTCCCTTAGAAAATGGACCCAGGGTCCAAAATCAATAGGGGTCCATTTTCTATATATTTCATATAGTATGAACCCCCATAGAAAATTCACCCCGGGTCCATTATCTATAGGGGTCCATTTTCTATATGATTCATAGAAAATGTCCATAATCTATGTGTTATAGGAAATGGACCCCAGGTTGTGCTGTTGATATATTCCTGGTGTAGTTGTCACTGACAATAGTTTTATCATATTGAGCACAAACAATGAATCTATATTAATGCTCAATTTATTTAAATGGTGGTTTTTATACAAAAATGGTGGCTAATTAATTATGCTTTCAGTGTTATAAGTATTCAGGAAAGCTGGCTAACTAAACAAGACGGCTTATGTACATTCAATGAGAAGACTATACAAGCATTTCATTGGGTAAAACTAGTAATACAAATGGAGGCTTTATTATGTATAATTCATCTCAGTATGAATTATAAGGTACTGAAAGTCATAAAAATGAAAATTGGGGAGGACAGTTTATTGAACTCACAATGGGTGGCCTTATAAACCTCTGATAGCTGGTAACATATACGAGTCCTAAATTGTGACTACAAACAATTTATTGATAAATTTGCAGCATTATTATCACAGATTGACTTTTAAAAATCTGAAATAATTATTGCAATAGATTTTAATATAAACTTGCTTAAAATCAATGGAAAAGAATATTGTAGTGAATTTTATGACACCGTAACAGGATTTAGTTTCTTCCCCAAAATAACATTCCCAACCAGATTTTCTTCCCTAAATGGCACTTTGATCAACAACCTGTTTTGCAAATGTGGTCAATTAATGCTAGAATTAACAGCAGGTATCCTCCTAATCAAGCAATTTCTGACCACCAACCATATCTCATATTTATTGACAAAGCTCCAGTCAAAACAATTTCCTCGCAAATTAATCAAAATATACCAACATAATGAAATAGCTATGTGTAACCGTGCCTCTGAAATAACCAGCTCAAATATAATGGAGAAATTAAACCAAAACCTTTCTCATGATCCTTATAATAATAACAAAATAATTACTGATGCACTTGGAAAAGCAAACTGTAAACACATGCATTATAAATTAGTCAAGTTTAAGAAACACAAACATAAACATTCTCAATGGATAACAAATAGTATACTTAAATCTATAAAATACAGAGACAACTTATGTAATCAATTTAAATGTTTAAATCTAATATCTTTTGTTGAACACTACTAAAAAGAAAAAGAAAAAAATTATAATAGTATCCTAAAAAGAAGTATTAGAGCAGCCAAATGATTTTGTATTTATTATACTGTTTAACACGTATAAAAATGACTCAAGAAAAACTTGGAAATCTATTAAAGCTGTTTACGAAGATCAAACAAAATAGATCACTACCAAAATATTTTAAGAATGGACATAATACAATAACTGATAATGTTGAAATTCCAAATTATTTTAATATATTTTTCACAAACAGGTAAGCACCTTGCAAGCAAAATACAAAATAATAGTAATAAATATCATAGTTATTATTTAACCGGAAATTCAGATATTCATTTCCAATTCCAAGAAATTAATGAAGAATCAATACTCAAAATAATTTATAATTTTCCTGCTAAATACAATAGTGGCTATGACGGTATTACATTAAAACAATTGAAATAGTTAAAATGTGTTCTCATAAAACCCTTAACATTACTTATTAACCAAATATTAAATACTTGGATACTTGCAGATAAGATGAAAATTGTGAAATTCCTATTTAAAAAATAATGATGAATCATTGTTTTGTAATTATTGACCGATATCTCTGCTACCAGTAATCTCAAAGGTCATTGAAAAAGTTATATATGATAAGATATATTGGTTTTTTACTACACACCAACGTTTTAATGATAACCAGTATGGATTTAGATCCGGTCACTCAACAGAATACGCCATTATGGAAGATATTGACCGAACAATAACCACCCTAGATTCTAATAATACATGCATTAATATATGTTTAGGTATATCAAAATCAGTTGATACTTTAGACCATTCAATTGTATTAAGGTAATTACATTTGTATGGGATAGATGATGCAGCCCTAAAGTTAATGGAAAGTAACTTGAATAATAGACAACAATACGTCATTTACAATGACTCGATCTCTGAAGTCCTGCCTATTACCACTGATGTGCCACTGGGATCTGTATTAGGCCCTCTTTAATTTGTTTATATTATATAAATGATTTATCAAACTTGAGTGAAACATTCAAATATATAATATATGCAGACAGTACAACTTTGTTTACAAGAATTCAATTGTCAAACATATATCCCAAGGATGTTGAGCATTATTTATATATAGAATTAAGCAAGATAAACAAATGGCTGAAAATCTATAAACTCTTTAAACATAAATAAATCCAAGTATATAATACACCAATTGGGAAACAAACAACTGAACATTCTTCTCCTTAAAATATATTTTAAACAATAATAGAAAGAGTCCAAAAATGTAATTTTGTTCTTTGCAAGAAAACCTAAGCTGGAATTTTAATATAAAATTGTTTTTCAATTAATTGTTCCAAATTGATAGGCTTATTAAACAAATTAAAATAATTTTTGCCAGTAAATATAAAAGTAATTTTGTGTAACTCATTAATGTTACCATACATTAATCATGGCCTAATGGCATGGGGGTCTTAATTGTAACAGAACCATCAAGGTACAGAAAAAACAATTAGTGTAATATGTTTAGCAAAATACAGTGCACATACTGAGCAGTATCTGATTTGTTTTAAGAAATTAAAGATATGCTGAAATTACATGAAATGAATCTGTATTGTAAGTATGTGCACCTGACATTACCAGTATATTGGCAAAACTTATCGTTTATATTAAATAAAGCACATTTAAACCAAGGATACTTGATAGTATTCATACAAATAAGACAAAACATGACTGCCAAATGATGCATTACCCGGGTAGGCATGATATTCCGCTACTACCTGGGTAATAAACAATACTGCATTTAACATTAAAAACCAAATTACAGCGCACAGTTTAGAAGGATTTATTAGTTATGCCAAAAATGTTTTACACAATTACAAAATACTATGTTCATTGCCTAACTGTTATATATGGGGCAGCTGTAACAATCACTGCACTATTCTAGAGTGTATTATTTCTTATACCTCTACAGTCAGTGGTGACTGGCATTTAATGCCAATGGTGGCTAAATGTATAAATAATAAACTGTTTTTGTTTTACAAAACTGCTAGAATATCACAAACTGTTACAATGTTATACTGATATTATAGTAATAATCTATGACTATACTGTTTGCTTGGCTTTTTAAAAGGGAGTCCACATTCTATAACGGGGGTCCAAATTCCATATTAGAATATGGACTCCCGGGTCCATTTTGAATGGAGGTCCATATCCTGTTTGACAACGGCATCCTGATTCTCTCCGTAGCTCAGCTGGTAAATGCATTCGTTAGATGTGTCCACTTTTACAATCGGAAGGAGAACCGGTTTGATCCTATAACAAAACCATTGATATTTTATACAGTTTGTTGTTATTTTATCACAAAATAATAATTATAAACCCAATCATTGTAAAGTTTGTTGTTATTTTATCACAAAATAATAATTATAAACCCAATCATTTTAAAGCTTGTGCTTTTGTTTGTATTTGTGTAGTAATTATTTATTCACGACATAAATATGATATGATAATTGTACACAATGATAATCTATATTTATAACTTCAAATTATTGTTTCTATGTGTGAAAACTAGGTGGATTTGTCTTGATGAATGAAATTTAGAAATATAGACTGTACATCATTGTCCTGCACAATTACCATATTTCCAATTTCTGGCATATAAATAATTACTACACAAAGAAAACAAATACAAGCAGTAGCCTGCATCATTGCTTTAGGATTAGATTTAGAATTATTATTTTATGAAAGGTTAAACAAAAAAGTGACAAAAAGATATCAATGATTTTGTGTCTCGTGTTTGAACTAGTGTTGCTCTGATGGTAAAAGCTAATGCATCCAATGGACACATCTACCAATTAAGCTACAACTACAACTGGGATTCCACTCCTTCGTTTAGAGTGTTATGTTAACTGTACAACTCATCCTTCACACATTGACATACTAATTATTATTTATGGCTTACACAACGTTTACTTCTGACGTTAAATACATACTATCTGGTTGAAACGTACAAGTCATGGTTTGGATTATATAACGGGGACTACAATCAATACAGTCATTCAGAAAATGAACCGGAGATGGCGGCGATCCGGAAGCTCAGACAAAACGTCTGGCTTCAATCTTTCAACAAAATGTTATTCATATGGAATCTTCAGATAAACATATGTTATCTATGATGACCAATGCATGTTGTACACTGGAATATTGCACACAAAATTATCTTGGCACACGTTTTGACCCAAAGGTTATCCTTGTAAACATGCTCTGAATGCAAAGAAAGGGTCTGCCTGATGCCAGTGTGTGTCATCTCTGATGTCACAACTGGACATCCAGATAGCACTGCAAAAATATGCATATTCATAAAATCATAGCACAAAATGTAGAATTTTTAATTCATTGATTTATTTATTTTTGGCTTTGTCACAGGATATGGAGTGACATTGCAGCATGTACTGTAATATTGATTCAAGCAATAGGTGTTTTTATTTCCTTTAAGAATTGTTCGTATGCGTAAGTAATGTATGCTTAGTTGAACAACAATGGTGTGTTCATCACTGCAAATAGAGGTTGGAGATGTTTGTTAATGTATCATTAACCTTCCCAACATACCACTTAAACTCTTACCATTCTTGCCTGCAATGACGTAGCTCTCTATATACATATCCTTTTTTGAGACAGGATGAAATTAGAGGTCTTATGTGTACCAGGGATGAGATCGGATGGAAGGCTGTTTAAATGACAACATTGATAAGAGGATATAAGATACTAAATGAGGAGTAGATGAAAAGAGTAGTGATACAGGCATCATAGTAGCAGCGAGGTCCATAGAGACATGGTGAGAGTGGCGAGATGTGGCATGGATGATGGGGAGAAAGTAGCTGTTATGCGTTGAATGTATGGACCTCAAGCTCGAAGGGCCGAGTCAGAGAAAAAATTTCAGGGAAAAGCCAAAAAGAATAATGAAAACATGGAAATACATGTAATGATGTATGTAACTGGTGATTTTAACACACGCACGCACGCACGCACGCACGCACGCACGCACGCACGCACACACACACACACACACACACACTCCTTCATAGAGTAAAAACACACATAGAGATATAAATTATGAAGGGGGACCACATAGAACTGGATAAACACAATAATGCAGTTGTATGGACAGAAGAAGGTGGCTAGGAGAAGAAGAGAAACCGAAGAGAGAAACGGCAAAGTGGATATGTGTAAAGCTAGTCTAAAATATTTCAAAAAAGATGATATAACAGATGGCTCGAAAAGGAAAGAGGATAATGATATACAGGAAAGACTGTTCTGGGACAAATACTTGAAGACAATATTGTGTGTGCCAAGAAAGCACATTACTAGATCTTCCAAGTAGAGTTGAGGGAGAAGTAGAGGTTAAGTGGTTTTGTACAAAGATGTGGTGTGTGTAGTGGAGAAGACGAAGAAAGGCTGGGGACAGCAAGTAATGAAGTGCCTGCATGATTAGCAATGAGAAAGCTGATTTAGGCGTTATGTCATCTTTTAGTTAAGTCAATAAAAGAATAAGCTGGTCAGGGCTGACATTTGCAGTGTGCTAGCTGCCACATGTTTGTTTTAGTTACCATTTCAAATTTATATTTCCGGAAACTTCAAATAGTTTGCATCTTTCTATCTTATATCTTCTGTGTGACTTCAGAACTATTTTAATGTCTGTCACATGTGTTGGCGGTGGACAGGACACAAGCCCACTAAGGCAGGTTTCAGGCTGTGTAGATTTGGCATTTCACTTAGCCAGTTAAAGTGTTTCATGACATTGCCTTCATAATCTTAATGTTTGTTCTTATGACCCATTAACCAGTATGTGGTGTGGGTGCATCGCTCTGTAGAACCAGCATCTCAAAGAGTTGTGTAAGTCCATCAGCTGATGAAGAGAATCTGACCATGCAATGGTTGTTCTCATCCCCACGTACCAACAGAAACTGAAAATGTGGAAGGCAACAAAGAAGTTATGAACGGACATCTCGACTGAAGCTCTTCAAGGATGCCTTGATAACACAGATTGGGACAAGTTCAAAGAGGCATGTCCAGATTTAGATGACTGCTGATGTCGTGACATTCAGCTAGTGTGAGGAGTGCACATAGACAAAAACTGTTACGCTGAATGGCAACAATAAACCTTGGTTCACCAGGGATATCAAGGAGACACTACTCACTGGTGGAAAAGAACACAACATTCATCAATCAGCAGCAGCAGGGAAGAATTCAAAATATATTTACAAGTATGCACATATAGCATAGATGTATTGGTAGACATTATTTGTATAGATGTGCATGGATTACAACATTGCCTTCTACAATACTTGAACGTTTTGGTGAGTCGTATACATATATACTCGTGCCTCGTCATAACGCAGTATTTGGGGTCCACGTTATAAATGGGGCGCGTTATTCATTATATTCCACCAGGGGCGCCACCCCCCAAAAACGCCACAAAAGCAACCGAAGCCAATGTGCTGGTTGCATGGTCTATGCATGATTTATAAAACTAATTGACATTGACAACCAACGTCAATGTGTATCATGTTAAAATAGTACACACTGTCAAATGCTGAACTGAGTAAAACTCACGAACGATGTTCAGTCTTTAAAATAAATTAAGATCAAGGTATGACGATGTGAACTGATCGATAATACAGTACAGTACTGTCTAAAATAGCCTTGCTCTCAGCAGCCGTAACCACAGCTCTAACACACAAATGAATTGACACATTGCCGAAGTCGGCCAAATATTAATACCTATACTAATTACGCTCACTATTGGCTTGATTTCATCTCTCAATCAATCCCAAAATACAAATTTACATCGCACCTTTATCGTGCAGAAATGTAATGCAATTCACCATGTTTCATAAGCAGTTGACGAATTTGTATTTGGCGCACAAGTAAATGTTTTTTCATAGACATAGTAAAAACATAACTTTTGTTATGCACTGCCATTTCAGTCAAGTTTCATATTGTTCACCACCCTCAGATTCGTAGGCAATTTAATTGCAATTTACAAGCCGGCGGAGCCGAAGGCGGCCTTTCGTGGAAGCTACAGTGAACTGGCAGGCGACAAACACGATAGATGTCAGCGCAAAACAACCGATGCTTTGCACCATATTTACTGTGACTAAAGCTAATTAATCGCAATCAAAGGAATTGGTCATGTTTTGAACAAACACTTGAGAAATCATCACACAAATCAAGTGTTAGTTATACAATAGATCCATTTGAAATACAGTTGGATTGGTGCCACGATGCAAGGGGTAGGCATTGCACCTATGTATTTATTAGACTGTTTTCAATGTTCAGTCATCAAAATAAGATGTGATTTAAGCAACTCCAATTCAGGCCATTGTTCAGTTTGTTATATGTACTCTCGGTGTCTGTGTTTGTATTGTGAGCATTAGCTCAGACTCGACTGCAATTCATCAACAGGCATTGTCACTGTGAGGCTACACAGAAAAACATACCCAGTTAGAAATATAACCAGTTATGCACACCCAGTTGTGCTATGGGTCCATTGAAAACCGTGAAATTTGCTGCTCCCACGAGGAGACTGGGAGATGTAATACATTGTATCTGTCCCTTATATTCTGCTGCCTTCTGTACAAAGTGGGTGCATCTTTTGTAGAGTGTTATTTAGAAGTAATGTGTATGTTTTACAGGATATATTCATGCATAGAATGTTGGTGAATAAGTGGGTTACCTTTGTTAAAACAAGATAACCAATATGTTGCAGTCTCCATGGAAATGACCTCAATAACCTGGAGGCCGGTGAAATTCTCTGTAGAAACCTACGCTCAATGTCATCCCTGCGTGGATTGGGGTAAGTAATTTACCTCATTCTTGTTAGAACATGATATTTATCAATACAAAAGTAAACTGTCAAGTGATCAGCCAAGCTTTTCCAATACAACAAACATCCCATTATCATTCAATATTGTTACAGTTGTTAAGGGATTTGCTATTCAGCAGCACTTCAAGCCAATGTTGAAAACAATTGTCAATATGAAATGTTATATTAAAATGTGAATATTAGAGAAGTAAGCATGCTCATATGCACGGATGCACTAAGTAAACGTGTTGCTTAGTTTAATGCATTAGACTTAATTAATCCACTATTTTACATAAATCCTGCAAATCCTGGGCAAACAAGTATATTTCACTTTTTATAATAGTGTATGTTTCCTAAACAAAACATTGCTGCAGAGACTCTCTGTGTGGCAGAATATCATTGCTTGTGTCCTCATAAGTTAATTTCACATCAGTGATAAAATAAATCATCACATAATTATCATTAATCATATGTTTTAAATTGTGACAACAACCTTTGGCGATGCTGATTTATTTATATTCTGCGTGTTGGGAATTACGATCATTTCAACATTTGGTATATTATATTAATTTAAATCATAACCTAGTTCACTCTTCCACAATAACATTTTCATACAGCGGAGTCTGCAATGGATAATTACGTCTGCTTGGCCACACTATTAATTTGTCAGAATTGCTATTAATGTACAATATAAATAATTGTGCACATATAAACAGGATAACTGTCACTGCGGTGAAACCGATATATCATAATTGAAAAGTGACAGAGACAATCCAGTGAATAGGTAGAAACAGTGACATGCAGGGGAATTCAACCCGATCAACTTCAACAAATCTTTATATGATACATGTCACTATGTCTCAACTTTGTCTCTTTACAGCTTAGAGTCATGTGCATTTGGAGCCAAAGCCATGCTCTCGGTAGCATGCACCTTGCAACAGTGCGCAGCCATGGAAGTTCTCAAGTAAGTTGTAGTTTGCTGTAATCATAATATTTCTAAACAGTGGTTTTCATTAGCTCATGCATAAACTAGAATTATACCAACAGTAAGGCAAAAGAATTACCAACTCAGGATGATTGTCAATGTGAAATGTTATATTAAAATGTGAATATTAGAGAAGTAAACATGCTCATATGCACAGATGTTACGCAACACATGGCGAGACACATGTTGTGAACTTTTCAATGACATTATTGAATGTGTCTGCAATCACATCTTTTACACACTGATCAGTTGTTGAATTTATCAATTGTTTCAATATTATTGAGAAACAAATAAGTAGCATTTTATCCAGTTCACGGGACTGCTCAAAATACTTTATACTTTGCTCCCACAATACAACGTCACCATAATGTTTATTGACCCCAAGTAGGTACAAGATTTGTTGAAAATGCACCAATGCTATTAGTACATTTATACCAACATATACATACACAAATACTGTTTTATTTTTAAATATTAGTAGTAGACCAAATGTTATGTCGACAATACATACAAATGTGTCTCCTTATAGTAAATACTGTTGTGACCAAAAATCCAGAAATATAACTTGTACAAACTGGGGCCGTAGCTTCTGTTAAGACAATAATGTTGCTGCCACAGGAGCCACAATAATGTCATGGGGAAAGTAATATGGTCCTATATATATATATATATATATATATATATATATATATACATATACATATACATATATATATATATATATATATATATATATATATATATATATATATACATATATATATATATATATATAAGGTGTCTATCTCATATACATATTTGAAAGTGTTTGCTTGAAGTGAGAAAGTGTATGGTGGTGTGGAGGTGTGATATTTGTTACGAACATCAACATATATTGTATTTATTGATTCAGTTGACATGTATAACAAAATGTATAACAGCACTGAGAGCTTGCACTAGTTGTCTGTGAGGTGAGATGACTGACAGAGCATCATGACAGCACTGAGAGCTTGCACTAGTTGTCAGTGAGGTGAGATGACTGACAGAGCAGCATGACAGCACTGAGAGCTTGCACTAGTTGTCAGTGAGGTGAGATGACTGACAGAGCAGCATGACAGCACTGAGAGCTTGCACTAGTTGACAGTGAGGTGCGATGACTGACAGAGCATCGTGACAGCACTGAGAGCTTGCACTAGTTGACAGTGAGGTGCGATGACTGACAGAGCATCGTGACAGCACTGAGAGCTTGCACTAGTTGTCAGAGACGTGAGATGACTGACAGAGCATCATGACAGCATTGAGAGCTTGCACTAGTTGTCAGTGAGGTGAGATGACTGACAGAGCATCGTGACAGCACTGAGAGCTTACACTAGTTGTCAGAGACGTGAGATGACTGACAGAGCATCATGACAGCATTGAGAGCTTGCACTAGTTGTCAGTGAGGTGAGATGACTGACAGAGCATCATGACAGCATTGAGAGCTTACACTAGTTGTCAGAGAGGTGAGATGACTGACAGAGCATCATGACAGCATTGAGAGCTTGCACTAGTTGTCAGTGAGGTGAGATGACTGACAGAGCATCATGACAGCACTGAGAGCTTGCACTAGTTGTCAGTGAGGTGAGATGATTGACAGAGCATCGTGACAGCACTGAGAGCTTGCACTAGTTGTCAGTGAGGTGAGATGACTGACAGAGCGTCATGACAGCACTGAGAGCTTGCACTAGTTGTCAGTGAGGTGAGATGACTGATAGAGCATCGTGACAGCACTGAGAGCTTGCACTAGTTGTCAGTGAGGTGAGATGACTGACAGAACACCATGACAGCACTGAGAGCTTGCACTAGTTGTCAGTGAGGTGAGATGACTGACAGAGCATTGTGACCGCACTGAGACCTTGCACTAGTTGTCAGTGAGGTGAGATGACTGACAGAGCATCATGACAGCACTGAGAGTTTGCACTAGTTGTCAGTCAGGTGATGTGACTGACAGAGCATCATGACAGCACTGAGAGCTTGCATTAGTTGTCAGTGAGGTGAGATGACTGACAGAGCATCATGACAGCACTGAGAGTTTGCACTAGTTGTCAGTCAGGTGATGTGACTGACAGAGCATCATGACAGCACTGAGAGCTTACACTAGTTGTCAGAGACGTGAGATGACTGACAGAGCATCATGACAGCATTGAGAGCTTGCACTAGTTGTCAGTGAGGTGAGATGACTGACAGAGCATCATGACAGCATTGAGAGCTTACACTAGTTGTCAGAGAGGTGAGATGACTGACAGAGCATCATGACAGCATTGAGAGCTTGCACTAGTTGTCAGTGAGGTGAGATGACTGACAGAGCATCATGACAGCACTGAGAGCTTGCACTAGTTGACAGTGAGGTGAGATGACTGACAGGGCATCATGACAGCACTGAGAGCTTGCACTAGTTGACAGTGAGGTGAGATGACTGACAGAGCATCATGACTGCACTGAGAGCTTACACTAGTTGACAGTGAGGTGAGATGACTGACAGAGCATCATCACAGCACTGAGAGCTTGCACTATTTGACAGTGAGGTGAGGTGAGGTGAGATGACTGACAGAGCATCATGACAGCATTGAGAGCTTGCACTAGTTGACAGTGAGGTGAGGTGAGATGACTGACAGAGCACCATGACAGCACCGAGAGCTTGCACTAGTTGTCAGTGAGGTGAGATGACTGACAGAGCATTGTGACCGCACTGAGACCTTGCACTAGTTGTCAGTGAGGTGAGATGACTGACAGAGCATCATGACAGCACTGAGAGCTTGCACTAGTTGACAGTGAGGTGAGATGACTGACAGGGCATCATGACAGCACTGAGAGCTTGCACTAGTTGACAGTGAGGTGAGATGACTGACAGAGCATCATGACAGCACTGAGAGCTTACACTAGTTGACAGAGAGGTGAGATGACTGACAGAGCATCATGACAGCACTGAGAGCTTGCACTATTTGACAGTGAGGTGAGGTGAGATGACTGACAGAGCATCATGACAGCACTGAGAGCTTGCACTAGTTGACAGTGAGGTGAGGGGAGATGACTGACAGAGCACCATGACAGCACCGAGAGCTTGCACTAGTTGTCAGTGAGGTGAGATGATTGACAGAGCATCGTGACAACACTGAGAGCTTGCAGTAGTTGTCAGTGAGGTGAGATGACTGACAGAGCATCATGACAGCACTGAGAGCTTGCACTATTTGACAGTGAGGTGAGGTGAGGTGAGATGACTGACAGAGCATCATGACAACATTGAGAGCTTGCACTAGTTGACAGTGAGGTGAGGTGAGATGACTGACAGAGCACCATGACAGCACCGAGAGCTTGCACTAGTTGTCAGTGAGGTGAGATGACTGACAGAGCATTGTGACCGCACCGAGACCTTGCACTAGTTGTCAGTGAGGTGAGATGACTGACAGAGCATCATGACAGCACTGAGAGCTTGCACTAGTTGACAGTGAGGTGAGATGACTGACAGGGCATCATGACAGCACTGAGAGCTTGCACTAGTTGACAGTGAGGTGAGATGACTGACAGAGCATCATGACACCACTGAGAGCTTACACTAGTTGACAGTGAGGTGAGATGACTGACAGAGCATCATGACAGCACTGAGAGCTTGCACTATTTGACAGTGAGGTGAGGTGAGATGACTGACAGAGCATCATGACAGCACCGAGAGCTTGCACTAGTTGACAGTGAGGTGAGGGGAGATGACTGACAGAGCACCATGACAGCACCGAGAGCTTGCACTAGTTGTCAGTGAGGTGAGATGATTGACAGAGCATCGTGACAACACTGAGAGCTTGCATTAGTTGTCAGTGAGGTGAGATGACTGACAGAGCATCATGACAGCACTGAGAGCTTGTACTAGTTGTCAGTGAGGTGAGATGACTGACAGAGCATCATGACAGCACTGAGAGCTTGCTTTAGTTGTCAGTGAGGTGAGATGACTGACAGAGCATCATGACAGCACTGAGAGCTTGCACTAGTTGTCATGGAGGTGAGATGACTGACAGAGCATCATGACAGCTCTGAGAGCTTGCACTAGTTATCAGTAAGGTGAGATGACTGACAGAGCATCATGACAGCACTGAGAACTTGCACTAGTTGTCAGTGAGGTGAGATGACTGACAGAGCATCATGACAGCACTGAGAGTTTGCACTAGTTGTCAGTCAGGTGATGTGACTGACAGAGCATCATGACAGCACTGAGAGCTTGCATTAGTTGTCAGTGAGGTGAGATGACTGACAGAGCATCATGACAGCACTGAGAGCTTGCACTAGTTGTCAGTGAGGTGAGATGACTGACAGAGCATCATGACAGCACTGAGAGCTTGCACCAGTTGTCAGTGAGGTGAGATGACTGACAGCGTCATGACAGCACTGAGCGCTTGCACTAGTTGTCAATGAGGTGGGGCATCCAGTATAAATTGCTTATGCTTGTGTTTCTTGCCATTCATGACCAGACACTGACTGACTTACTCAACACCCGTACATTCCAGACTCACCCTGCGACCTGGTGTTCTCAGTTTGCTCATTGGTCCACACCAAATGACCATAACCCTAATCAACACAGCTGCCAGGTGTTCCTGTTCTCATGCAATAGAATGTGCTACTGGAAGTTGAAAGTGTGATGGAGGGTGTCAACACTTGTCTTAAGACACATCAATTTAAACTAGCTCTCAATATCTAGGTTTATGTGACATCATCACATCAGGTTCATATGTGACTTGCTCATATTGTAGTATCCATACATATATTATTAGAATGGAAAGAAGTAAGTAAAGTACAATTCACAGTAATCACTTGCAATTCCTCCCGTCTTTAATGTCCAAGACATTTGTATTAGAATTATATTCAGATCTGGCCACTGCAGCATGTTTTATTCACATTGACCAGTGATTGCATCACTTAGGTTGCAGTGTTTTGTATCTTCATGTAGTTTTCCAGCCTTCTCACAATCCTTCCTTGAGTGGACTGCTGCCTTATTTACACTGGCCATTGTTGTTGAAACACTGGTGACGTTTATTTACATGTACCCCCGGTATGTTTATTTTGTAAGAAAGTATATTCCATATGTATGTTAATGTTATATCCATGAATATATCATTTGTAACAATATGGATATATCAAATAAAGCATCACTAACATTAATTTTCAGCCTCAGCAAAAACGACCTGAGCAGTCCGGAGACCGGTGCAGCTCTCGGTAGAAGTCTTGGCGCCATGTCATCTCTGAAGAAGTTGTTGTAAGTAGACCAACACGTTCTTTGTCATTAGCCAGTATTAATTTATAATTATTTCCATAGTGGTAACAGGAATGAAACTAATAATAAATGATTAAAACTAACGTAAAAATATTTTCCTGCTCACTTATCTTTTCAGTACTGAATATTTCAACATGGTTGTGTAAATAAACATTTGATATTCTCTATGTAGGGAAAATCATGTCTATATTTTATGTAAATTATTGATATACACATCAAATTATCACTTGTGTGGTTACTGTCATAGCATTGTCATATTTAGAATGTTGTGTCAGCATTGTTACTGGGTTAATTGTGTATAACTTGTATTAACAACGTTTCCTGCTATAACAGTGTGAATCATTACAACTTCAGCATCATCATTAAATGTTCGTAAAAAACAAATGTAGGCGAGTCCAGCCCAAATGTAGACACATTTTACTTCAATTCTTTCTACGACACCTTCACTGTAGCGATTCTACTTTGCTCCAGCCTTTGCCAGCCAACCATGTCACTCTCCTACCTGTCATGTGTCAACTGACTACTGTCTGTGTCATTCTCAAACAACATATTACTGTCTAATCTACAGTCACTGCAGACAAAGTCCTGTCTATTTCTAGACACTGCAACAACCTGAAATGTGTCATTGGAGTACTTAGCTTCTTCATCCCTGATGGGACAAACTATGGAAATGTCTCCACTGGGGTACCAACGACATTAGAGTACCACCTTATCCAAATATCATGATTAGACGTGTTGTGTGGATCCAATGTTTAAGTTTGGACCCAACATTTATATCAGAACATAAATTTAACAAACAAATGACAGCTACAACCCAAAATGCAGCGTGCAAAGGATTCCCTGGGACATGGTTTATTGTGATGATATTTGGCTTATACAATCCTTCATTTTGTGCTTGTGTTTGGCATTTTTGACAATGGGTAATAACCATTCTTTGACGATGGGTAATAACCATTCTTTTATTATAGGGCATGTCCAAATATCATGGTGAGAGTTGAACCACATGCCCAAGTTTTCTATATCATTTTGAACCAAGAATCAAAATATGACTGGGTCCATCTCACCTAAGACACTGCTGTATCACGACTCCAATGCACTTACCCAGTGTGACCCCCTCTCACCACACCAACCATTAAAGAGAGAAACCCTCAGTAGAAATAAGATAACATGTCCAGTGTTGGAAGGAGTATTTATAATAAAGCTACCAACTAACATTATATTAATTTTCGTTTTCTATTGTAGTGTGATCGAGTGCAGCCTTGGAGGAGCAGGCATGCTTGAGGTGGTCAGAGGCCTTTCACACTGCCACCAGCTGGAAGAACTTTAGTACGTTTTCATTATTTATATGAACATTTGTTTTATGCCATTCACATATTTATGTATAGCGTATCCCTAATACATGTAATGGTGTAATATATGAATGTATGTTTTAACAGTCACATATTTTTAATGTATCTTTGCATTAACATGTTTTGTTGTAATGTCAGCTATATATACATAATATATATATATGTACATATGCATACATTCATATACACCTATATATATATATATATATATATATATATATATATATATATATATATATATATATATTGTATATCATACCTATTGCTATTATAGTCTGATAAACCACAAAACCTGTTTAGTGGGAAAGAGAGAAGTGATTCAAGAGCCTGTCGCTCTGTTGTGACACTGGTGCATTGTTTCAATGTTCTATAATCCATTAGTATAGCTGATATGCCGACATAAGAAGGATGAGTTGTAAATTTAACACAACACTTTAAATCTGGTACTGGTGTCATATAGATTATGGACCCATGGTAAGGTCCATATTCTATACAATACAATACAATACAATAAAACTTTATTGTCCCGAACCGGGAATGGGGGTCCATATCCTATAAGTCTCATAGAATATGGACCTCCCTTAGAAAATGGACCCAGGGTCGAAAATCAATAGGGGTCCATTTTCTATATATCTCATATAGTATGAACCCCCATAGAAAATTCACCCCGGGTCCATTATCTATAGGGGTCCATTTTCTATATGATTCATAGAAAATGTCCATAATCTATGTGTTATAGGAAATGGACCCCAGGTTGTGCTGTTGATATATTCCTGGTGTAGTTGTCACTGACAATAGTTTTATCATATTGAGCACAAACAATGAATCTATATTAATGCTCAATTTATTTAAATGGTGGTTTTTATACAAAAATGGTGGCTAATTAATTATGCTTTCAGTGTTATAAGTATTCAGGAAAGCTGGCTAACTAAACAAGACGGCTTATGTACATTCAATTAGAAGACTATACAAGCATTTCATTGGGTAAAACTAGTAATACAAATGGAGGCTTTATTATGTATAATTCATCTCAGTATGAATTATAAGGTACTGAAAGTCATATAAATGAAAATTGGGGAGGACAGTTTATTGAAATCACAATGGGTGGCCTTATAAACCTTTGATATCTGGTAACATATACGAGTCCTAAATTGTGACTACAAACAATTTATTGATACATTTGCATCATTATTATCACAGATTGACTTTTAAAAATCTGAAATAATTATTGCAATAGATTTTAATATAAACTTGCTTAAAATCAATGGAAAAGAATATTGTAGTGAATTTTATGACACCGTAACAGGATTTAGTTTCTTCCCCAAAATAACATTACCAACCAGATTTTCTTCCCTAAATGGCACTTTGATCAACAACCTGTTTTGCAAATGTGGTCAATTAATGCTAGAATTAACAGCAGGTATCCTAATCAAGCAATTTCTGACCACCAACCATATCTCATATTTATTGACAAAGCTCCAGTCAAAACAATTTCCTCCCAAATTAATCAAAATATACCTACATAATGAAATAGCTATGTGTAACCGTGCCTCTGAAATAACCAACTCAAATATAATGGAGAAATTAAACCAAAACCTTTCTCATGATCCTTATAATAATAACAAAATAATTACTGATGCACTTGGAAAAGCAAACTGTAAACACATGCATTATAAATTAGTCAAGTTTAAGAAACACAAACATAAACATTCTCAATGGATAACAAATAGTATACTTAAATCTATAAAATACAGAGACAACTTATGTAATCAATTTAAATGTTTAAATCCAATATCTTTTGTCGAACACTACTAAAAAGGAAAAAAAAAATTATAATAGTATCCTAAAAATAAGTATTAGAGCAGCCAAATGATTTTGTATTTATTATACTGTTTAACACGTATAAAAATGACTCAAGAAAAACTTGGAAATCTATTAAAGCTTTTTACGAAGATCAAACAAAATAGATCACTACCAAAATATTTTAAGAATGGACATATAATACAATAACTGATAATGTCGAAATTCCAAATTATTTTAATATATTTTTCACAAACAGGTAAGGACCTTGCAAGCAAAATACAAAATAATAGTAATACATATCATAGTTATTATTTAACAGGAAATTAAGAAATTAATTTCCAATTCCAAGAAATGAATGAGGAATCAATACTCAAAATAATTGATAATTGTCCTGCTAAATACAATAGTGGCTATGATGGTATTACATTAAAACAATTGAAATATTTAAAATGTGTTCTCATAAAACCCTTAACATTACTTATTAACCAAATATTAAATACTTGGATACTTCCAGATAAGATGAAAATTGTGAAATTCCTATTTAAAAAATAATGATAAATCATTGTTTTGTAATTATTGACCGATATCTCTGCTACCAGTAATCTCAAAGGTCATTGAACAAGTTATATATGATAAGATATATTCATTTTTTACTACACACCAACGTTTTAATGATAACTAGTATGGATTTAGATCCAGTCACTCAACAGAATACGCCATTATGGAAGTTATTGACCGAACAATAACCACCCTAGATTTTAATAATACATGCATTAATATATGCTTAGGTTTATCAAAATCAGTTGATACTTTAGACCATTCAATTGTATTAAGGTAATTACATTTGTATGGGATAGATGATGCAGCCCTAAAGTTAATGGAAAGTAACTTGAATAATAGACAACAATACGTCATTTACAATGACTCAATCTCTGAAGTCCTGCCTATTACCACTGATGTGCCACTGGGATCTGTATTAGGCCCTCTTTAATTTGTTTATATTATATAAATGATTTATCAAACTTGAGTGAAACATTCAAATATATAATATATGCAGACAGTACAACTTTGTTTAGAAGAATTCAATTGTCAAACATATATCCCAAAGATGTTGAGCATTATTTATATATAGAATTAAGCAAGATAAACAAATGGCTGAAAATCTATAAACTCTTTAAACATAAATAAATCCAAGTATATAATACACCAATTGGGAAACAAACAACTGAACATTCTTCTCCTTAAAATATATTTTAAACAATAATAGAAAGAGTCCAAAAATGTAATTTTGTTCTTTGCAAGAAAACCTAAGCTGGAATTTTAATATAAAATTGTTTTTCAATTAATTGTTCCAAATTGATAGGCGTATTAAACAAATTAAAATAATTTTTGCCAGTAAATATAAAAGTAATTTTGTGTAACTCATTAATGTTACCATACATTAATCATGGCCTAATGGCATGGGGGGTCTTAATTGTAACAGAACCATCAAGGTACAGAAAAAACAATTAGTGTAATATGTTTAGCAAAATACAGTGCACATACTGAGCAGTATCTGATTTGTTTTAAGAAATTAAAGATATGCTGAAATTACATGAAATGAATCTGTATTGTAAGTATGTGCACCTGACATTACCAGTATATTGGCAAAACTTATCGTTTATATTAAATAAAGCACATTTAAACCAAGGATACTTGATAGTATTCATACAAATAAGACAAAACATGACTGCCAAATGATGCATTACCCGGGTAGGCATGATATTCCGCTACTACCTGGGTAATAAACAATACTGCATTTAACATTAAAAACCAAATTACAGCGCACAGTTTAGAAGGATTTATTAGTTATGCCAAAAATGTTTTACACAATTACAAAATACTATGTTCATTGCCTAACTGTTATATATGGGGCAGCTATAACAATCACTGCACTATTCTAGAGTGTATTATTTCTTATACCTCTACAGTCAGTGGTGACTGGCATTTAATGCCAATGGTGGCTAAATGTATAAATAACAAACTGTTTTTGTTTTACAAAACTGCTAGAATATCACAAACTGTTACAATGTTATACTGATATTATAGTAATAATCTATGACTATACTGTTTGCTTGGCTTTTTAAAAGGGAGTCCACATTCTATAACGGGGGTCCAAATTCCATATTAGAATATGGACTCCCGGGTCCATTTTGAATGGAGGTCCATATCCTGTTTGACAACGGCATCCTGATTCTCTCCATAGCTCAGCTGGTAAATGCATTCGTTAGATGTGTCCACTTTTACAATCGGAAGGAGAACCGGTTTGATCCTATAACAAAACCATTGATATTTTATACAGTTTGTTGTTATTTTATCACAAAATAATAATTATAAACCCAATCATTGTAAAGTTTGTTGTTATTTTATCACAAAATAATAATTATAAACCCAATCATTTTAAAGCTTGTGCTTTTGTTTGTATTTGTGTAGTAATTATTTATTCACGACATAAATATGATATGATAATTGTACACAATGATAATCTATATTTATAACTTCAAATTATTGTTTCTATGTGTGAAAACTAGGTGGATTTGTCTTGATGAATGAAATTTAGAAATATAGACTGTACATCATTGTCCTGCACAATTACCATATTTCCAATTTCTGGCATATAAATAATTACTACACAAAGAAAACAAATACAAGCAGTAGCCTGCATCATTGCTTTAGGATTAGATTTAGAATTATTATTTTATGAAAGGTTAAACAAAAAAGTGACAAAAAGATATCAATGATTTTGTGTCTCGTGTTTGAACTAGTGTTGCTCTGATGGTAAAAGCTAATGCATCCAATGGACACATCTACCAATTAAGCTACAACTACAACTGGGATTCCACTCCTTCATTTAGAGTGTTATGTTAACTGTACAACTCATCCTTCACACATTGACATACTAATTATTATTTATGGCTTACACAACGTTTACTTCTGACGTTAAATACATACTATCTGGTTGAAACGTACAAGTCATGGTTTGGATTATATAACGGGGACTACAATCAATACAGTCATTCAGAAAATGAACCGGAGATGGCGGCGATCCGGAAGCTCAGACAAAACGTCTGGCTTCAATCTTTCAACAAAATGTTATTCATATGGAATCTTAAGATAAATATATGTTATCTATGATGACCAATGCATGTTGTACACAAAATTATCTTGGCACACGTTTTGACCCAAACGTTATCCTTGTAAACATGCTCTGAATGCAAAGAAAGGGTCTGCCTGATGCCAGTGTGTGTCATCTCTGATGTCACAACTGGACATCCAGATAGCACTGCAAAAATATGCATATTCATAAAATCATAGCACAAAATGTAGAATTTTTAATTCATTGATTTATTTATTTTTGGCTTTGTCACAGGATATGGAGTGACATTGCAGCATGTACTGTAATATTGATTCAAGCAATAGGTGTTTTTATTTCCTTTAAGAATTGTTCGTATGCGTAAGTAATGTATGCTTAGTTGAACAACAATGGTGTGTTCATCACTGCAAATAGAGGTTGGAGATGTTTGTTAATGTATCATTAACCTTCCCAACATACCACTTAAACTCTTACCATTCTTGCCTGCAATGACGTAGCTCTCTATATACATATCCTTTTTTGAGACAGGATGAAATTAGAGGTCTTATGTGTACCAGGGATGAGATCGGATGGAAGGCTATTTAAATGACAACATTGATAAGAGGATATAAGATACTAAATGAGGAGTAGATGAAAAGAGTAGTGATACAGGCATCATAGTAGCAGCGGAGGTCCATAGAGACATGGTGAGAGTGGCGAGATGTGGCATGGATGATGGGGAGAAAGTAGCTGTTATGCGTTGAATGTATGGACCTCAAGCTCGAAGGGCCGAGTCAGAGAAAAAACTTCAGGGAAAAGCCAAAAAGAATAATGAAAACATGGAAATACATGTAATGATGTATGTAACTGGTGATTTTAACACACGCACGCACGCACGCACGCACGCACGCACGCACGCATGCACGCACACACACACACTCCTTCATAGAGTAAAAACACACATAGAGATATAAATTATGAAGGGGGACCACATAGAACTGGATAAACACAATAATGCAGTTGTATGGACAGAAGAAGGTGGCTAGGAGAAGAAGAGAAACCGAAGAGAGAAACGGCAAAGTGGATATGTGTAAAGCTAGTCTAAAATATTTCAAAAAAGATGATATAACAGATGGCTCGAAAAGGAAAGAGGATAATGATATACAGGAAAGACTGTTCTGGGATAAATACTTGAAGACAATATTGTGTGTGCCAAGAAAGCACATTACTAGATCTTCCAAGTAGAGTTGAGGGAGAAGTAGAGGTTAAGTGGTTTTGTACAAAGATGTGGTGTGTGTAGTGGAGAAGACGAAGAAAGGCTGGGGACAGCAAGTAATGAAGTGTCTGCATGATTAGCAATGAGAAAGCTGATTTAGGCGTTATGTCATCTTTTAGTTAAGTCAATGAAAGAATAAGCTGGTCAGGGCTGACATTTGCAGTGTGCTAGCTGCCACATGTTTGTTTTAGTTACCATTTCAAATTTATATTTCCGGAAACTTCAAATAGTTTGCATCTTTCTATCTTATATCTTCTGTGTGACTTCAGAACTATTTTAATGTCTGTCACATGTGTTGGCGGTGGACAGGACACAAGCCCACTAAGGCAGGTTTCAGGCTGTGTAGATTTGGCATTTCACTTAGCCAGTTAAAGTGTTTCATGACATTGCCTTCATAATCTTAATGTTTGTTCTTATGACCCATTAACCAGTATGTGGTGTGGGTGCATCGCTCTGTAGAACCAGCATCTCAAAGAGTTGTGTAAGTCCATCAGCTGATGAAGAGAATCTGACCATGCAATGGTTGTTCTCATCCCCACGTACCAACAGAAACTGAAAATGTGGAAGGCAACAAAGAAGTTATGAACGGACATCTCGACTGAAGCTCTTCAAGGATGCCTTGATAACACAGATTGGGACAAGTTCAAAGAGGCATGTCCAGATTTAGATGACTGCTGATGTCGTGACATTCAGCTAGTGTGAGGAGTGCACATAGACAAAAACTGTTACGCTGAATGGCAACAATAAACCTTGGTTCACCAGGGATATCAAGGAGACACTACTCACTGGTGGAAAAGAACACAACATTCATCAATCAGCAGCAGCAGGGAAGAATTCAAAATATATTTACAAGTATGCACATATAGCATAGATGTATTGGTAGACATTATTTGTATAGATGTGCATGGATTACAACATTGCCTTCTACAATACTTGAACGTTTTGGTGAGTCGTATACATATATACTCGTGCCTCGTCATAACGCAGTATTTGGGGTCCACGTTATAAATGGGGCGCGTTATTCATTATATTCCACCAGGGGCGCCACCCCCCAAAAACGCCACAAAAGCAACCGAAGCCAATGTGCTGGTTGCATGGTCTATGCATGATTTATAAAACTAATTGACATTGACAACCAACGTCAATGTGTATCATGTTAAAATAGTACACACTGTCAAATGCTGAACTGAGTAAAACTCACGAACGATGTTCAGTCTTTAAAATAAATTAAGATCAAGGTATGACGATGTGAACTGATCGATAATACAGTACAGTACTGTCTAAAATAGCCTTGCTCTCAGCAGCCGTAACCACAGCTGTAACACACAAATGAATTGACACATTGCACTAGTTGTCAGTGAGGTGAGATGACTGACAGAACACCATGACAGCACTGAGAGCTTGCACTAGTTGTCAGTGAGGTTAGAGATGACTGACAGAGCATTGTGACCGCACTGAGACCTTGCACTAGTTGTCAGTGAGGTGAGATGACTGACAGAGCATCATGACAGCACTGAGAGCTTGCACTAGTTGACAGTGAGGTGAGATGACTGACAGGGCATCATGACAGCACTGAGAGCTTGCACTAGTTGACAGTGAGGTGAGATGACTGACAGAGCATCATGACAGCACTGAGAGCTTACACTAGTTGACAGTGAGGTGAGATGACTGACAGAGCATCATCACAGCACTGAGAGCTTGCACTATTTGACAGTGAGGTGAGGTGAGGTGAGATGACTGACAGAGCATCATGACAACATTGAGAGCTTGCACTAGTTGACAGTGAGGTGAGGTGAGATGACTGACAGAGCACCATGACAGCACCGAGAGCTTGCACTAGTTGTCAGTGAGGTGAGATGACTGACAGAGCATTGTGACCGCACTGAGACCTTGCACTAGTTGTCAGTGAGGGGAGATGACTGACAGAGCATCATGACAGCACTGAGAGCTTGCACTAGTTGACAGTGAGGTGAGATGACTGACAGGGCATCATGACAGCACTGAGAGCTTGCACTAGTTGACAGTGAGGTGAGATGACTGACAGAGCATCATGACACCACTGAGAGCTTACACTAGTTGACAGTGAGGTGAGATGACTGACAGAGCATCATGACAGCACTGAGAGCTTGCACTATTTGACAGTGAGGTGAGGTGAGATGACTGACAGAGCATCATGACAGCACCGAGAGCTTGCACTAGTTGACAGTGAGGTGAGGGGAGATGACTGACAGAGCACCATGACAGCACCGAGAGCTTGCACTGGTTGTCAGTGAGGTGAGATGATTGACAGAGCATCGTGACAACACTGAGAGCTTGCATTAGTTGTCAGTGAGGTGAGATGACTGACAGAGCATCATGACAGCACTGAGAGCTTGTACTAGTTGTCAGTGAGGTGAGATGACTGACAGAGCATCATGACAGCACTGAGAGCTTGCTTTAGTTGTCAGTGAGGTGAGATGACTGACAGAGCATCATGACAGCACTGAGAGCTTGCACTAGTTGTCATGGAGGTGAGATGACTGACAGAGCATCATGACAGCTCTGAGAGCTTGCACTAGTTATCAGTAAGGTGAGATGACTGACAGAGCATCATGACAGCACTGAGAACTTGCACTAGTTGTCAGTGAGGTGAGGTGACTGACAGAGCATCATGACAGCACTGAGAGTTTGCACTAGTTGTCAGTGAGGTTAGAGATGACTGACAGAGCATTGTGACCGCACTGAGACCTTGCACTAGTTGTCAGTGAGGTGAGATGACTGACAGAGCATCATGACAGCACTGAGAGCTTGCACTAGTTGACAGTGAGGTGAGATGACTGACAGGGCATCATGACAGCACTGAGAGCTTGCACTAGTTGACAGTGAGGTGAGATGACTGACAGAGCATCATGACAGCACTGAGAGCTTACACTAGTTGACAGTGAGGTGAGATGACTGACAGAGCATCATCACAGCACTGAGAGCTTGCACTATTTGACAGTGAGGTGAGGTGAGGTGAGATGACTGACAGAGCATCATGACAACATTGAGAGCTTGCACTAGTTGACAGTGAGGTGAGGTGAGATGACTGACAGAGCACCATGACAGCACCGAGAGCTTGCACTAGTTGTCAGTGAGGTGAGATGACTGACAGAGCATTGTGACCGCACTGAGACCTTGCACTAGTTGTCAGTGAGGGGAGATGACTGACAGAGCATCATGACAGCACTGAGAGCTTGCACTAGTTGACAGTGAGGTGAGGTGAGATGACTGACAGAGCATCATGACAGCACCGAGAGCTTGCACTAGTTGACAGTGAGGTGAGGGGAGATGACTGACAGAGCATCATGACAGCACCGAGAGCTTGCACTAGTTGACAGTGAGGTGAGGGGAGATGACTGACAGAGCACCATGACAGCACCGAGAGCTTGCACTAGTTGTCAGTGAGGTGAGATGATTGACAGAGCATCGTGACAACACTGAGAGCTTGCATTAGTTGTCAGTGAGGTGAGATGACTGACAGAGCATCATGACAGCACTGAGAGCTTGTACTAGTTGTCAGTGAGGTGAGATGACTGACAGAGCATCATGACAGCACTGAGAGCTTGCACTAGTTGTCAGTGAGGTGAGATGACTGACAGAGCATCATGACAGCACTGAGAGCTTGCACTAGTTGTCAGTGAGGTGAGATGACTGACAGAGCATCATGACAGCACTGAGAGCTTGCACTAGTTGACAGTGAGGTGAGGGGAGATGACTGACAGAGCACCATGACAGCACCGAGAGCTTGCACTAGTTGTCAGTGAGGTGAGATGATTGACAGAGCATCGTGACAACACTGAGAGCTTGCATTAGTTGTCAGTGAGGTGAGATGACTGACAGAGCATCATGACAGCACTGAGAGCTTGTACTAGTTGTCAGTGAGGTGAGATGACTGACAGAGCATCATGACAGCACTGAGAGCTTGCTTTAGTTGTCAGTGAGGTGAGATGACTGACAGAGCATCATGACAGCACTGAGAGCTTGCACTAGTTGTCATGGAGGTGAGATGACTGACAGAGCATCATGACAGCTCTGAGAGCTTGCACTAGTTATCAGTAAGGTGAGATGACTGACAGAGCATCATGACAGCACTGAGAACTTGCACTAGTTGTCAGTGAGGTGAGATGACTGACAGAGCATCATGACAGCACTGAGAGTTTGCACTAGTTGTCAGTCAGGTGATGTGACTGACAGAGCATCATGACAGCACTGAGAGCTTGCATTAGTTGTCAGTGAGGTGAGATGACTGACAGAGCATCATGACAGCACTGAGAGCTTGCACTAGTTGTCAGTGAGGTGAGATGACTGACAGAGCATTATGACAGCACTGAGAGCTTGCACCAGTTGTCAGTGAGGTGAGATGACTGACAGTGTCATGACAGCACTGAGAGCTTGCACTAGTTGTCATTGAGGTGGGGCATCCAGTATAAATTGCTTATGCTTGTGTTTCTTGCCATTCATGACCAGATACTGACTGACTTACTCAACACCCGTACATTCCAGACTCACCCTGCGACCTGGTGTTCTCAGTTTGCTCATTGGTCCACACCAAATGACCATAACCCTAATCAACACAGCTGTCAGGTGTTCCTGTTCTCATGCAATAGAATGTGCTACTGCAAGTTGAAAGTGTGATGGAGGGTGTCAACACTTGTCTTAAGACACATCAATTTAAACTAGCTCTCAATATCTAGGTTTATGTGACATCATCACATCAGGTTCATATGTGACTTGCTCATATTGTAGTATCCATACATATATTATTAGAATGGAAAGAAGTAAGTAAAGTACAATTCACAGTAATCACTTGCAATTCCTCCCGTCTTTAATGTCCAAGACATTTGTATTAGAATTATATTCAGATCTGGCCACTGCAGCATGTTTTATTCACATTGACCAGTGATTGCATCACTTAGGTTGCAGTGTTTTGTATCTTCATGTAGTTTTCCAGCCTTCTCACAATCCTTCCTTGAGTGGACTGCTGCCTTATTTACACTGGCCATTGTTGTTGAAACACTGGTGACGTTTATTTACATGTACCCCCGGTATGTTTATTTTGTAAGAAAGTATATTCCATATGTATGTTAATGTTATATCCATAAATATATCATTTGTAACAATATGGATATATCAAATAAAGCATCACTAACATTAATTTTCAGCCTCAGCAAAAACGACCTGAGCAGTCCGGAGACCGGTGCAGCTCTCGGTAGAAGTCTTGGCGCCATGTCATCTCTGAAGAAGTTGTTGTAAGTAGACCAACACGTTCTTTGTCATTAGCCAGTATTAATTTATAATTATTTCCATAGTGGTAACAGGAATGAAACTAATAATAAATTATTAAAACTAACGTAAAAATATTTTCCTGCTCACTTATCTTTTCAGTACTGAATATTTCAACATGGTTGTGTAAATAAACATTTGATATTCTCTATGTAGGGAAAATCATGTCTATATTTTATGTAAATTATTGATATACACATCAAATTATCACTTGTGTGGTTACTGTCATAGCATTGTCATATTTAGAATTTTGTGTCAGCATTGTTACTGGGTTAATTGTGTATAACTTGTATTAACAACGTTTCCTGCTATAACAGTGTGAATCATTACAACTTCAGCATCATCATTAAATGTTCGTAAAAAACAAATGTAGGCGAGTCCAGCCCAAATGTAGACACATTTTACTCCAATTCTTTCTACGACACCTTCACTGTAGCGATTCTACTTTGCTCCAGCCTTTGCCAGCCAACCATGTCACTCTCCTACCTGTCATGTGTCAACTGACTACTGTCTGTGTCATTCTCAAACAACATATTACTGTCTAATCTACAGTCACTGCAGACAAAGTCCTGTCTATTTCTAGACACTGCAACAACCTGAAATGTGTCATTGGAGTACTTAGCTTCTTCATCCCTGATGGGACAAACTATGGAAATGTCTCCACTGGGGTACCAACGACATTAGAGTACCACCTTATCCAAATATCACGATTAGACGTGTTGTGTGGATCCAATGTTTAAGTTTGGACCCAACATTTATATCAGAACATAAATTTAATAAACAAATGACAGCTACAACCCAAAATGCAGCGTGCAAAGGATTCCCTGGGACATGGTTTATTGTGATGATATTTGGCTTATACAATCCTTCATTTTGTGCTTGTGTTTGGCATTTTGGAGGATGGGTATAACCATTCTTTGACGATGGGTAATAACCATTCTTTGACGATGGGTAATAACCATTCTTTTATTATAGGGCATGTCCAAATATCATGGTGAGAGTTGAACCACATGCCCAAGTTTTCTATATCATTTTGAACCAAGAATCAAAATATGACTGGGTCCATCTCACCTAAGACACTGCTGTATCACGACTCCAATGCACTTACCCAGTGTGACCCCCTCTCACCACACCAACCATTAAAGAGAGAAACCCTCAGTAGAAATAAGAGAACATTTCCAGTGTTGGAAGGTGTATTTATAATAAAGCTACCAACTAACATTATATTAATTTTCGTTTTCTATTGCAGTGTGAGCTGGTGCAAGCTTCGAGAAGCAGGTATGCTTGAGGTGGTCAAAGGCCTTTCACACTGCCACCAGCTGGAAGAACTTTAGTGAGTTTTTATTATTTATATGAACATTTGTTTTATGCCATTCACATATTTATGTATTGCGTATCCCTAATACATGTAATGGTGTAATATATGAATGTATGTTTTAACAGTCACATATTTTTAATGTATCTTTGCATTAACATGTTTTGTTGTAATTTCAGCTATATATACATAATATATATATATACATACACACCTATATATGTATATATATATGTGTGTGTATATATATATGTGTGTGTGTATATATATATATATATATATATATATATATATATATATATTGTATATCATACCTGTTGCTATTATAGTCTGATAAACCACAAAACCTGTTTAGTGGGAAAGAGAGAAGTGATTCAAGAGCCTGTCGCTCTGTTGTGACACTGGTGCATTGTTTCAATGTTCTATAATCCATTACTATAGCTGATATGCCGACATAAGAAGGATGAGTTGTAAATTTAACACAACACTTTAAATCTGGTCCTGGTGTCATATAGATTATGGACCCATGGTAAGGTCCATATTCTATGGGGGTCCATATCCTATAAGTCTCATAGAATATGGACCTCCCTTAGAAAATGGACCCAGGGTCCAAAATCAATAGGGGTCCATTTTCTATATATTTCATATAGTATGAACCCCCATAGAAAATTCACCCCGGGTCCATTATCTATAGGGGTCCATTTTCTATATGATTCATAGAAAATGTCCATAATCTATGTGTTATAGGAAATGGACCCCAGGTTGTGCTGTTGATATATTCCTGGTGTAGTTGTCACTGACAATAGTTTTATCATATTGAGCACAAACAATGAATCTATATTAATGCTCAATTTATTTAAATGGTGGTTTTTATACAAAAATGGTGGCTAATTAATTATGCTTTCAGTGTTATAAGTATTCAGGAAAGCTGGCTAACTAAACAAGACAGCTTATGTACATTCAATTAGAAGACTATACAAGCATTTCATTGGGTAAAATTAGTAATACAAATGGAGGCTTTATTATGTATAATTCATCTCAGTATGAATTATAAGGTACTGAAAGTCATAAAAATGAAAATTGGGGAGGACAGTTTATTGAACTCACAATGGGTGGCCTTATAAACCTCTGATAGCTGGTAACATATACGAGTCCTAAATTGTGACTACAAACAATTTATTGATAAATTTGCAGCATTATTATCACAGATTGACTTTTAAAAATCTGAAATAATTATTGCAATATATTTTAATATAAACTTGCTTAAAATCAATGGAAAAGAATATTGTAGTGAATTTTATGACACCGTAACAGGATTTAGTTTCTTCCACAAAATAACATTCCCAGCCAGATTTTCTTCCCTAAATGGCACTTTGATCAACAACCTGTTTTGCAAATGTGGTCAATTAATGCTAGAATTAACAGCAGGTATCCTAATCAAGCAATTTCTGACCACCAATCATATCTCATATTTATTGACAAAGCTCCAGTCAAAACAATTTCCTCCCAAATTAATCAAAATATACCTACATAATGAAATAGCTATGTGTAACCGTGCCTGTGAAATAACCAACTCAAATATAATGGAGAAATTAAACCAAAACCTTTCTCATGATCCTTATAATAATAACAAAATAATTACTGCTGCACTTGGAAAAGCAAACTGTAAACACATGCATTATAAATTAGTCAAGTTTAAGAAACACAAACATAAACATTCTCAATGGATAACAAATAGTATACTTAAATCTATAAAATACAGAGACAACTTATGTAATCAATTTAAATGTTTAAATCCAATATCTTTTGTTGAACACTACTAAAAAGGAAAATAAAAAAATTATAATAGTATCCTAAAAAGAAGTATTAGAGCAGCCAAATGATTTTGTATTTATTATACTGTTTAACACGTATAAAAATGACTCAAGAAAAACTTGGAAATCTATTAAAGCTTTTTACGAAGATCAAACAAAATAGATCACTACCAAAATATTTTAAGAATGGACATAATACAATAACTGATAATGTCGAAATTCCAAATTATTTTAATATATTTTTCACAAACAGGTAAGGACCTTGCAAGCAAAATACAAAATAATAGTAATACATATCATAGTTATTATTTAACAGGAAATTAAGAAATTAATTTCCAATTCCAAGAAATGAATGAGGAATCAATACTCAAAATAATTGATAATTTTCCTGCTAAATACAATAGTGGCTATGACGGTATTACATTAAAACAATTGAAATATTTAAAATGTGTTCTCATAAAACCCTTAACATTACTTATTAACCAAATATTAAATACTTGGATACTTCCAGATAAGATGAAAATTGTGAAATTCCTATTTAAAAAATAATGATGAATCATTGTTTTGTAATTATTGACCGATATCTCTGCTACCAGTAATCTCAAAGGTCATTGAACAAGTTATATATGATAAGATATATTCATTTTTTACTACACACCAACGTTTTAATGATAACCAGTATGGATTTAGATCCAGTCACTCAACAGAATACGCCATTATGGAAGTTATTGACCGAACAATAACCACCCTAGATTTTAATAATACATGCATTAATATATGCTTAGGTTTATCAAAATCAGTTGATACTTTAGACCATTCAATTGTATTAAGGTAATTACATTTGTATGGGATAGATGATGCAGCCCTAAAGTTAATGGAAAGTAACTTGAATAATAGACAACAATACGTCATTTACAATGACTCAATCTCTGAAGTCCTGCCTATTACCACTGATGTGCCACTGGGATCTGTATTAGGCCCTCTTTAATTTGTTTATATTATATAAATGATTTATCAAACTTGAGTGAAACATTCAAATATATAATATATGCAGACAGTACAACTTTGTTTAGAAGAATTCAATTGTCAAACATATATCCCAAAGATGTTGAGCATTATTTATATATAGAATTAAGCAAGATAAACAAATGGCTGAAAATCTATAAACTCTTTAAACATAAATAAATCCAAGTATATAATACACCAATTGGGAAACAAACAACTGAACATTCTTCTCCTTAAAATATATTTTAAACAATAATAGAAAGAGTCCAAAAATGTAATTTTGTTCTTTGCAAGAAAACCTAAGCTGGAATTTTAATATAAAATTGTTTTTCAATTAATTGTTCCAAATTGATAGGCGTATTAAACAAATTAAAATAATTTTTGCCAGTAAATATAAAAGTAATTTTGTGTAACTCATTAATGTTACCATACATTAATCATGGCCTAATGGCATGGGGGGTCTTAATTGTAACAGAACCATCAAGGTACAGAAAAAACAATTAGTGTAATATGTTTAGCAAAATACAGTGCACATACTGAGCAGTATCTGATTTGTTTTAAGAAATTAAAGATATGCTGAAATTACATGAAATGAATCTGTATTGTAAGTATGTGCACCTGACATTACCAGTATATTGGCAAAACTTATCGTTTATATTAAATAAAGCACATTTAAACCAAGGATACTTGATAGTATTCATACAAATAAGACAAAACATGACTGCCAAATGATGCATTACCCGGGTAGGCATGATATTCCGCTACTACCTGGGTAATAAACAATACTGCATTTAACATTAAAAACCAAATTACAGCGCACAGTTTAGAAGGATTTATTAGTTATGCCAAAAATGTTTTACACAATTACAAAATACTATGTTCATTGCCTAACTGTTATATATGGGGCAGCTATAACAATCACTGCACTATTCTAGAGTGTATTATTTCTTATACCTCTACAGTCAGTGGTGACTGGCATTTAATGCCAATGGTGGCTAAATGTATAAATAACAAACTGTTTTTGTTTTACAAAACTGCTAGAATATCACAAACTGTTACAATGTTATACTGATATTATAGTAATAATCTATGACTATACTGTTTGCTTGGCTTTTTAAAAGGGAGTCCACATTCTATAACGGGGGTCCAAATTCCATATTAGAATATGGACTCCCGGGTCCATTTTGAATGGAGGTCCATATCCTGTTTGACAACGGCATCCTGATTCTCTCCATAGCTCAGTTGGTAAATGCATTCGTTAGATGTGTCCACTTTTACAATCGGAAGGAGAACCGGTTTGATCCTGAAACAAAACCATTGATATTTTATACAGTTTGTTGTTATTTTATCACAAAATAATAATTATAAACCCAATCATTTTAAAGCTTGTGCTTTTGTTTGTATTTGTGTAGTAATTATTTATTCACGACATAAATATGATATGATAATTGTACACAATGATAATCTATATTTATAACTTCAAATTATTGTTTCTATATGTGAAAACTAGGTGGATTTGTCTTGATGAATGAAATTTAGAAATATAGACTGTACATCATTGTCCTGCACAATTACCATATTTCCAATTTCTGGCATATAAATAATTACTACACAAAGAAAACAAATACAAGCAGTAGCCTGCATCATTGCTTTAGGATTAGATTTATAATTATTATTTTATGAAAGGTTAAACAAAAAAGTGACAAAAAGATATCAATGATTTTGTGTCTCGTGTTTGAACTAGTGTTGCTCTGATGGTAAAAGCTAATGCATCCAATGGACACATCTACCAATTAAGCTACAACTACAACTGGGATTCCACTCCTTCATTTAGAGTGTTATGTTAACTGTACAACTCATCCTTCACACATTGACATACTAATTATTATTTATGGCTTACACAACGTTTACTTCTGACGTTAAATACATACTATCTGGTTGAAACGTACAAGTCATGGTTTGGATTATATAACGGGGACTACAATCAATACAGTCATTCAGAAAATGAACCGGAGATGGCGGCGATCCGGAAGCTCAGACAAAACGTCTGGCTTCAATCTTTCAACAAAATGTTATTCATATGGAATCTTCAGATAAACATATGTTATCTATGATGACCAATGCATGTTGTACACTGGAATATTGCACACAAAATTATCTTGGCACACGTTTTGACCCAAAGGTTATCCTTGTAAACATGCTCTGAATGCAAAGAAAGGGTCTGCCTGATGCCAGTGTGTGTCATCTCTGATGTCACAACTGGACATCCAGATAGCACTGCAAAAATATGCATATTCATAAAATCATAGCACAAAATGTAGAATTTTTAATTCATTGATTTATTTATTTTTGGCTTTGTCACAGGATATGGAGTGACATTGCAGCATGTACTGTAATATTGATTCAAGCAATAGGTGTTTTTATTTCCTTTAAGAATTGTTCGTATGCGTAAGTAATGTATGCTTAGTTGAACAACAATGGTGTGTTCATCACTGCAAATAGAGGTTGGAGATGTTTGTTGATGTATCATTAACCTTCCCAACATACCACTTAAACTGTTACCAGTCTTGCCTGCAATGACATAGCTCTCTATAAACATATCCTTTTTTTGAGACAGGATGAAATTAGAGGTCTTATGTGTACCAGGGATGAGATCAGATGGAAGGCTGTTTAAATGACAACATTGATAAGAGGATATAAGATACTAAATGAGGAGTAGATGAAAAGAGTAGTGATACAGGCATCATAGTAGCAGCGAGGTCCATAGAGACATGGTGAGAGTGGCGAGATGTGGCATGGATGATGGGGAGAAAGTAGCTGTTGTGCATTATGTATTGACCTCAAGCTCGAAGGGCCGAGTCAGAGAAAAAAACTTCAGGGAAAAGCCAAAAAGAATAATGAAAACATGGAAATACAAGTAATGATGTGTGTATCTGGTGATTTTAACACACGCACGCACGCACGCACGCGCACACACACACACACGCACACACACACACACACACACTCCTTCATAGAGTAAAAACACACATAGAGATATAAATTATGAAGGGGGACCACATAGAACTGGATAAACACAATAATGCAGTTGTATGGACAGAAGAAGGTGGCTAGGAGAAGAAGAGAAACCGAAGAGAGAAACGGCAAAGTGGATATGTGTAAAGCTAGTCTAAAATATTTCAAAAAAGATGATATAACAGATGGCTCGAAAAGGAAAGAGGATAATGATATACAGGAAAGACTGTTCTGGGATAAATACTTGAAGACAATATTGTGTGTGCCAAGAAAGCACATTACTAGATCTTCCAAGTAGAGTTGAGGGAGAAGTAGAGGTTAAGTGGTTTTGTACAAAGATGTGGTGTGTGTAGTGGAGAAGACGAAGAAAGGCTGGGGACAGCAAGTAATGAAGTGCCTGCATGATTAGCAGTGAGAAAGCTGATTTAGGCGTTATGTCATCTTTTAGTTAAGTCAATGAAAGAATAAGCTGGTCAGGGCTGACATTTGCAGTGTGCTAGCTGCCACATGTTTGTTTTAGTTACCATTTCAAATTTATATTTCCGGAAACTTCAAATAGTTTGCATCTTTCTATCTTATGTCTTCTGTGTGACTTCAGAACTATTTTAATGTCTGTCACATGTGTTGGCGGTGGACAGGACACAAGCCCACTAAGGCAGGTTTCAGGCTGTGTAGATTTGGCATTTCACTTAGCCAGTTAAAGTGTTTCATGACATTGCCTTCATAATCTTAATGTCTGTTCTTATGACCCATTAACCAGTATGTGGTGTGGATGCATCGCTCTGTAGAACCAGCATCTCAAAGAGTTGTGTAAGTCCATCAGCTGATGAAGAGAATCTGACCATGCAATGGTTGTTCTCATCCCCACGTACCAACAGAAACTGAAAATGTGGAAGGCAACAAAGAAGTTATGAACGGACATCTCGACTGAAGCTCTTCAAGGATGCCTTGATAACACAGATTGGGACAAGTTCAAAGAGGCATTTCCAGATTTAGATGACTGCTGATGTCGTGACATTCAGCTAGTGTGAGGAGTGCACATAGACAAAAACTGTTACGCTGAATGGCAACAATAAACCTTGGTTCACCAGGGATATCAAGGAGACACTACTCACTAGTGGAAAAGAACACAACATTCATCAATCAGCAGCAGCAGGGAAGAATTCAAAATATATTTACAAGTATGCACATATAGCATAGATGTATTGGTAGACATTATTTGTATAGATGTGCATGGATTACAACATTGCCTTCTACAATACTTGAACGTTTTGGTGAGTCGTATACATATATATTTGTGCCTCGTCATAACGCAGTATTTGGGGTCCACGTTATAAATGGGGCGCGTTATTCATTATATTCCACCAGGGGCGCCACAAAAACGCCACAAAAGCAACCGAAGCCAATGTGCTGGTTGCATGGTCTATGCATGATTTATAAAACTAATTGACATTGACAACCAATGTCAATGTGTATCATGTTAAAATAGTACACACTGTCAAATGCTGAACTGAGTAAAACTCACGAACGATGTTCAGTCTTTAAAATAAATTAAGATCAAGGTATGACGATGTGAACTGATCGATAATACAGTACAGTACTGTCTAAAATAGCCTTGCTCTCAGCAGCCGTAACCACAGCTCTAACACACAAATGAATTGACACATTGCCGAAGTCGGCCAAATATTAATACCTATACTAATTACGCTCACTATTGGTTTGATTTCATCTCTCAATCAATCCCAAAATACAAATTTACATCGCACCTTTATCGTGCAGAAATGTAATGCAATTCACCATGTTTCATAAGCAGTTGACGAATTTGTATTTGGCGCACAAGTAAATGTTTTTTCATAGACATAGTAAAAACATAACTTTTGTTATGCACTGCCATTTCAGTCAAGTTTCATATTGTTCACCACCCTCAGATTCGTAGGCAATTTAATTGCAATTTACAAGCCGGCGGAGCCGAAGGCGGCCTTTCGTGGAAGCTACAGTGAACTGGCAGGCGACAAACACGATAGATGTCAGCGCAAAACAACCGATGCTTTGCACCATATTTACTGTGACTAAAGCTAATTAATCGCAATCAAAGGAATTGGTCATGTTTTGAACAAACACTTGAGAAATCATCACACAAATCAAGTGTTAGTTATACAATAGATCCATTTGAAATACAATTGGATTGGTGCCACGATGCAAGGGGTAGGCATTGCACCTATGTATTTATTAGACTGTTTTCAATGTTCAGTCATCAAAATAAGATGTGATTTAAGCAACTCCAATTCAGGCCATTGTTCAGTTTGTTATATGTACTCTCGGTGTCTGTGTTTGTATTGTGAGCAATAGCTCAGACTCGACTGCAATTCATCAACTGGCATTGTCACTGTGAGGCTACACAGAAAAACATACCCAGTTAGAAATATAACCAGTTATGCACACCCAGTTGTGCTATGGGTCCATTGAAAACCGTGAAATTTGCTGCTCCCACGAGGAGACTGGGAGATGTAATACATTGTATCTGTCCCTTATATTCTGCTGCCTTCTGTACAAAGTGGGTGCATCTTTTGTAGAGTGTTATTTAGAAGTAATGTGTATGTTTTACAGGATATATTCATGCATAGAATGTTGGTGAATAAGTGGGTTACCTTTGTTAAAACAAGATAACCAATATGTTGCAGTCTCCATGGAAATGACCTCAATAACCTGGAGGCCGGTGAAATTCTCTGTAGAAACCTACGCTCAATGTCATCCCTGCGGGAATTGGGGTAAGTAATTTACCTCATTCTTGTTAGAACATGATATTTATCAATACAAAAGTAAACTGTCAAGTGATCAGCCAAGCTTTTCCAATACAACAAACATCCCATTATCATTAAATAGTGTTACAGTTGTTAAGGGATTTGCTATTCAGCAGCACTTCAAGCCAATGTTGAAAACAATTGTCAATGTGAAATGTTATATTAAAATGTGAATATTAGAGAAGTAAGCATGCTCATATGCACGGATGCACTAAGTAAACGTGTTGCTTAGTTTAATGCATTAGACTTAATTAATCCACTAAAGTTACATAAATCCTGCAAATCCTGGGCAAACAAGTATATTTCACTTTTTATAATAGTGTATGTTTCCTAAACAAAACATTGCTGCAGAGACTCTCTGTGTGGCAGAATATCATTGCTTGTGTCCTCATAAGTTAATTTCACATCAGTGATAAAATAAATCATCACATAATTATCATTAATCATATGTTTTAAATTGTGACAACAACCTTTGGCGATGCTGATTTATTTATATTCTGTGTGTTGGGAATTACGATCATTTCAACATTTGGTATATTATATTAATTTAAATCATAACCTAGTTCACTCTTCCACAATAACATTTTCATACAGCGGAGTCTGCAATGGATAATTACGTCTGCTTGGCCACACTATTAATTTGTCAGAATTGCTATTAATGTACAATATAAATAATTGTGCACATATAAACAGGATAACTGTCACTGCGGTGAAACCGATATATCATAATTGAAAAGTGACAGAGACAATCCAGTGAATAGGTAGAAACAGTGACATGCAGGGGAATTCAACCCAATCAACTTCAACGAATCTTTATATGATACATGTCACTATGTCTCAACTTTGTCTCTTTACAGCTTAGAGTCATGTGCATTTGGAGCCAAAGCCATGCTCTCGGTAGCATGCACCTTGCAACAGTGCGCAGCCATGGAAGTTCTCAAGTAAGTTTTAGTTTGCTATAATCATAATATTTCTAAACAGTGGTTTTCATTAGCTCATGCATAAACTAGAATTATACCAACAGTAAGGCAACAGAGTTACCAACTCAGGATGATTGTGTTATGCAACACATGGTTAGACACATGTTGTGAACTTTTCAATGACATTATTGAATTTGTCTGCAAGCACATGTTTTACACACTGATCAGTTGTTGAATTTATCAATTGCTTCAATATTATTGAGAAACAAATAAGTAGCATTTTATCCAGTTCACGGGACTGCTCAAAATACTTTATACTTTGCTCCCACAATACAACATCACCATAATGTTTATTGACCCCAAGTAGGTACAAGATTTGTTGAAAATGCACCAATTCTGTTAGTACATTTATACCAACATATACATACACACATACTGTTTTATTTTCAAATATTAGTAGTAGACCATATGATAAATCGACAATACAAAAACGTGTCTCCTTATAGTAAATACTGTTGTGACAAAAATTCCAGAAATATAACTTATACAAACTGGGGTCGGTAGCTCCTGTTAAGACAATAATGTTGCTGCCACAGGAGCCACAATAATGTCATGGGGAAAGTAATATATATATATATATATATATATATAAGGTGTCTATCTCATATATGTATTTGGAAGTGTTTGCTTGAAGTTGGAAATTGTATGGTGGTGTGGAGGTGTGGTAGTTGTTACAAACATCAAAATATATTGTATTTATTGATTCAATTGACATGTATAACAATTTGATGAAGTGTAGCATTTGCGGGATTAACCCCGCCACCAACTCGTATCGTTTGGCGCGAGCGGTCGGCACGGAGGCGTCTAGTGGCGGACTCGGGCACACGTTCAATCACTCAGTCTAACACAAACGATATATATATGGTTTCTACAGTTTATTACATCAAAATCCTAACAGTACAAATCTAAGACACTCACTAAAATACTTCACTAACTAAACCAATACAAACACAATACAAATGTGACGGTACTGACAGCGTGTTTGACACACGATCAGTCAGTTGATCGTCAAAAGACTCACCCACTAGGTGTGTTTCCTCAATCGGGAGAACAATGTGCCTGGTGCGGCACAACATATGTCACCGGGCGACTTGGAGTGTGCCTGGTGCAGCACAACGTATGTCACCGGGCGACTTGGAGCGTGCCTGGTGCAGCACGACGTATGTCACCGGGCGACTTGGAGTGTGCCTGGTGCAGCACAACGTATGTCACCGGGCGACCTGGAGCGTGCCTGGTGCAGCAAAACGTATGTCACCGGGCGACCTGGAGCGTGCCTGGTGCGGCACAACGTATGTCACCGGGCGACCTGGAGCGTGCCTGGTGCGGCACAACGTATGTCACCGGGCGACCTGGAGCGTGCCTGGTGCGGCACAACGTATGTCACCGGGCGACTTGGAGCGTGCCTGGTGCGGCACAACGTATGTCACCGGGCGACTTGGAGCGTGCCTGGTGCGGCACAACGTATGTCACCGGGCGACCTGGAGCGTGCCTGGTGCGGCACAACGTATGTCACCGGGCGACTTGGAGCGTGCCTGGTGCGGCACAACGTATGTCACCGGGCGACTTGGAGCGTGCCTGGTGCGGCACAATGCTGTGACAGTGGCTCTGTCACAGGGCGTCCTGGAGCGACGTGTCTCGGGGTAACAACAGTTGTTTCCCCGACAATATGCCCCAAACATCTGCCACGAATCATTAAAACACCCCCTATTTATACCACCTAATACTAGCCGGGGGACAGACGCTAGACTGCTTACCTAACATTTTGTCCAGCGCTATAGCGCCCTAGAAATCTTGGCGGGGTGCCAGTGGAATCTGCACCCTGTGATTTACCCCAACAACAAGGCAGAGGGTGCATCCTTCCAAAACCAGATGGCCCTAGAAATTAGCATAGACGCTAGCATGTAGTACAAGAATGGCCCAGTGAACTTTCCCTCCCCCGGTAGCGTCCCAAAACACCAGGGTTGGTTCTCTGGCTCAGCCAGATGGCCCTAAAATTAACATATATATTGAATCGAAAAACTTCCATACTTGTTAAAGTATGTTCTCGGAGTAAACACCCTGGTTGAAATGATGTAAGTATTTTGCATGGCTTTAGTAGCCCTAAACAGTGGTAGATATATAAACAGTGGTACATAGATAAAATATATATATATATATATATTACATATATATAGATATATATCATAATATGCACATATATACATGCATACCTATATATATAATTATAATACTTATCGATGAAAAATGCCTACATTAGTACATATATCACAGTAGTTATTTAGCAAACTTTATTTAATATAACATATAAAGCAATGCAAACTGTGAATATATTTTGTGTGTGTCATGGGGGATGGCGTCTACATACAGTCCAGACAGAGCGCTGACCTATTCAACGTCGCACACTTCAGAGCGAAGACCAAGACTACTCGGATACTGATGAGAGAGCTGCTTTTCGCAGATGACAGTGCACTGGTTGCACACTCTGCTGAAGAGATGCAGAATATAGTGGATGCTTTCTCCAATGCGTCAAAGAAGTTTGGCCTGAAGATTAACATCAAGAAGACCGAGGTGCTGTACCAACCCAACTCTAAAAGAACCCGAGAGGAGGATATCATGGTTGATAGAAACAAGTTGAACTCTGTTCTGGAATTCACCTACCTCGGAAGCACTATATCAAGTGATGGATGCATTGACGATGAAATACAGAGGAGGATGGCCAAGGCTAGTGCATCTTTCGGCCGACTACGCCAGAGACTCTGGAACAACCACCATGTGTCCATGCGGGTTAAAGGCAATATATACCGTGCAATCGTGCTTTCCACCCTCCTATACGGAGCCGAAGCCTGGACAGTGTACAGACGACAGGTGAAAAAGCTGCATGCCTTCATGATGCGACATCTGCGATCGATCATGAGGATAACCTGGATGGACAAAGTGACAAACAAGGAAATACTCGAACGGACAGGGCTGCCATCTATGGAAGATCTTCTGATCAGAAAGAATCTCCGGTGGACTGGACACCTCATGAGGATGTCACCAGACAGGCTACCAAAGCAGGTTCTCTACTCCCAACTGTCTTCTGGTCAGAGAAAGAGAGGGCGCCCTCGTCTCCGGTTCAAGGATACCATCAAGAGAAATCTGAAGCTGAGAGACATAAAGATCGACTCCTGGACATCACTCTCACAGCAGAGAGATAAATGGAGAGCAACAGTCAAGTGATGGAAGCAGTCTTTGTCGCTTCGCGACCGACAACATGATGATGATGATGGAAGGCTATATCTAAGACATTTCATTGCAAATTCATGATTAGTTCTAGACATATTATGTATATTATTCTTTATTATTATTATAATTGTTACTTAAAATAATTCACCAGTTTAGTAAATACAGTCATGGGCAATGTGTACACACTTATATTGTGACATACATGACAGCACTGAGAGCTTGCACTAGTTGTCAGTGAGGTGAGATGACTGACAGAGCATCAAGGCAGCACTGAGAGCTTGCACTAGTTGTCAGTGAGGTGAGATGACTGACAGAGCATCATGACAGCACTGAGAGCTTGCACTAGTTGTCAGTGAGGTGAGATGACTGACAGAGCATCAAGATAGCACTGAGAGCTTGCACTAGTTGTCAGTGAGGTGAGATGACTGACAGAGCATCAAGACAGCACTGAGAGCTTGCACTAGTTGTCAATGATGTGAGATGACTGACAGAGCATCATGACAGCACTGAGTGCTTGCACTAATTGTCAGTGAGGTGAGATGACTGACAGAGCATCATGGCAGCACTGAGAGCTTGCACTAGTTGTCAGTGATGTGAGATGACTGACAGAGCATCATGACAGCACTGAGTGCTTGCACTAATTGTCAGTGAGGTGGGATGACTGACAGAGCATCATGACAGCACTGAGAGCTTGCACTAGTTGTCAGTGAGGTGAGATGACTGACAGAGCATCATGACAGCACTGAGAGCTTGCACTAGTTGTCAGTGAGGTGAGATGACTGACAGAGCATCAAGGCAGCACTGAGAGCTTGCACTAGTTGTCAGTGAGGTGAGATGACTGACAGAGCATCATGACAGCACTGAGAGCTTGCACTAGTTGTCAGTGAGGTGAGATGACTGACAGAGCATCAAGATAGCACTGAGAGCTTGCACTAGTTGTCAGTGAGGTGAGATGACTGACAGAGCATCAAGACAGCACTGAGAGCTTGCACTAGTTGTCAATGATGTGAGATGACTGACAGAGCATCATGACAGCACTGAGTGCTTGCACTAATTGTCAGTGAGGTGAGATGACTGACAGAGCATCATGGCAGCACTGAGAGCTTGCACTAGTTGTCAGTGATGTGAGATGACTGACAGAGCATCATGACAGCACTGAGTGCTTGCACTAATTGTCAGTGAGGTGGGATGACTGACAGAGCATCATGACAGCACTGAGAGCTTGCACTAGTTGTCAGTAAGGTGAGATGACTGACAGAGCATCATGACAGCACTGAGAGCTTGCACTAGTTGTCAGTGAGGTGAGATGACTGACAGAGCATCATGACAGCACTGAACGCTTGCACTAGTTGTCAGTGAGGTGAGATGACTGACAGAGCATCATGGCAGCACTGAGAGCTTGCACTAGTTGTCAGTGAGGTTAGATGACTGACAGTGCATCATGACAGCACTGAGAGCTTGCACTAGTTGTCAGTGAGGTGAGATGACTGACAGTGCATCATGACAGCACTGAGAGCTTGCACTAGTTGTCAGTGAGGTGAGATGACTGACAGAGCATCATGACAGCACTGAGTGCTTGCACTAATTGTCAGTGAGGTGAGATGACTGACAGAGCATCATGACAGCACTGAGAGCTTGCACTAGTTGTCAGTGAGGTGAGATGACTGACAGAGCATCATGACAGCACTGAGCACTTGCACTAGTTGTCAGTGAGGTGAGATGACTGACAGAGCATCATGACAGCACTGAGAGCTTGCACTAGTTGTCAGTGAGGTTAGATGACTGACAGTGCATCATGACAGCACTGAGAGCTTGCACTAGTTGTCAGTGAGGTGAGATGACCGATAGAGCATCATGACAGCACTGAGAGCTTGCACTAGTTGTAAATGAGGTGAGATGACTGACAGAGCATCATGACAGCACTGAGAGCTTGCACTAGTTGTCAGTGAGGTGGGGCATCCAGTATAAATTGCTCGTGCTTGTGTTTCTTGCCATTCATGACGAGACACTGGCTTACCTCAGCTCACTCAACACCCCGACATTCCAGACTCACCTTGCGACCTGGTGTTCTCAGTTTGCTCATCGGTCCACACCAAATGTCCATAACCCTGATCAACACTGCTTAGGGTGTTCCTGTTCTAATTCAATAGAATGTGCTACTGGAAGTGGAATGTGTGATGGAGTGTGTGTGAACACTTGTCTTAAGACACATCATTTTAAACTAGCTCTCAATGTCTAGTTCTATGTGACATCATCACATCAGGTGAGCAAATGACTTGATCATATTGTACTATTGATACATATATTGTTAGAATGGAAAGAAGGACGTCAAGTAGGATTCACAGTAATCACTTGCAATTCCTCCCATCTTTAATGTCCAAGACATTTGTATTAGAATGACATTCAGATCTGGCCACTGCAGCATGTTTAACTCACATTGACCAGTGATTTGCATCACTTAGGTTGCAGTGTTTTTTATCTTCAGGTAGTTTTCCAGCCTTCTCACAATCCTTCCTTGAGTGGACTGCTGCCTTATTTACACTGACCATTGTTGTTGAAACACTGGTGACGTTTTATTTACATCTCCCCCGGAATGTTTATTTTATAAGAAAGTATATGCCATATGTATGTTAATGTTATATTCATTAATATATATAATTGATAACAATTTGGATATATCAACTAAAGCATCATTAACATTATTTTTCAGCCTCAGGAATAACGACCTGAGTGGTCCGGAGGCTGGTGCAGCTCTGGCTAGAAGTCTTGGCGCCATGTCATCTCTGAGGGAGTTGTAGTAAGTAGAACAAAACATTCTTTGTCATTAGCCAATCATAATTTCTAATTATTTTTGTAGTGGTAACAGGAATATTACTAATCATTAATTAATAATTATTAAAACTAATGTAAACAAATGTCTTTTTCTGCTGTTTTTTCTGCTAACGTACCTTGTCAGTTCTGAATATTGCAGCATGATTGTATGATTTAATATTCATATACTCTGTCTAGTGGAAATCATCTCTACATGTGATATCAATTATACATTTACATATCAAATTATAACTTGTATAAATTGTTTTAATAACTTATCCTGCAATACCTATGTGTATCATTACAACTTCAATCTCATTATTAAATTTTCGTAAAATAAAAACAAACGTGGGTGAGTCCAGCCCAAATGTAGAAACAACACATTTAACCTCAATGCTTTCTACGACACCTTCACTGTAGCGACTCTACTTTGCTCCAGCCTTTGTCAGCCAACCGTGTCACTCTCCTACCTGTCATGTGTCAACTGACTACTGTCTGTGTCATTCTCAAACAACATATTACTGGCTAATCTACAGTCACTGCAGACAAAGTCCTGTCGATTTCTAGACACAGCAACAACCCAAAATGTGTCATTGGAGTTCTTAGCTTCTTCGTCCCTGGTGGGACAAGGCTATGACAATGTCTCCACTGGGTGTCATTGCAGTACCAACTTACCCTCTTTGTCCCTGATGGGACAAGACCATGACAGTGTCTCCACTGGGTGTCATTGCAGTACCAACTTAACCTCTTTGTTCCTGATGGGACAAGACTATGACAATGTCTCAACTGAGTGTCATTGCAGTACCAACTTATCCTCTTTGTCCCTGATGGGACAAGACTATGACAATGTCTCCACTGGGTGTCATTGGAGTACCAACTTATGCTCTTTGTCCCTGGTGGACTATGCCGCTGCCATTCAAGAATGTGCTCAGGACACATGCCCTGTAAACTGTTCTTCTGTATATCCTGTCAGTTTCTCATTGCATCACACTCTTTGTGTCAGTGTCGCTGGAGTATTGGAGTCTCGACCAACACTCCTGTTAAGTCTCAAGTGAGAAATTGTCAGTGGGGCAGACCCCAGGTACACAAACTGACGGAACCTTCCAGTTTGTAGTTACTGGTGGTGATAACAGGAGGCACCACAATATCTGACCCCATCACGTTTGTCTTTAAGGCTGATCGTGTGGCAAAGCTATTGGTGCGCCTGTTACAGACGGTCTGTGAGTGTCTGTAGTTGCTGCTCTGTCTGAGATGTCAATGCAGCATTGACTGCAGACAACATCTAATGGGATGAGTGTCACACACCCCCTGGTTCTTGCCTTCAGACACGAGACTTCTATCAGGTCTGACACGCCAGTTGTGATCCGCAGGCTTGCCTCAAGAAGAACTAAGTGTTGAAATACCGCACTGAAATATACAATTCACATCTGTTTTTTCTGTTTTGACCCACATGTATGTCATCATGAAATATTGACCCTCCATACTGTGAGATTAGTCAGTGTTTCACAATGTATACTCATTTATTAAAAATTGTCAGCAATAACTAAAAATGCGGTGTGAAAGGATTCGTGGGGACATGCATTGTTATGATAATATTTAGCATGACAATTCTTGATGTGTACAATTCGAGCATTTAGGAGGATGGTTACTTTTCTTATGGAGCAGGTATAAATATAAAAATGCAGTTTTGACTCAAGGGTCATTAACTTCATGCCCTCAAATTATGTCATGAAACAACATATTTTCCGAGGTGTGCTTCTCTATGGATGGCCTTGGGCATTGTCATATTGAAACCAACTGGCTGAATTAAATTAAGTAAAATGTAAGGACGTATGTAATTGTTCACAGCTGGGGATGTCACTGATTAGATCCTTTGTTGGTCGACATGTCAGGTAGACTTAATACAAGATAAGGACGTATGTAATTGTTCACTTTGTGTGACTTTACCAGTGACAACTGGAGATGTCACTGATTAGATCCTTTGTTGGTCGACATGTCAGGTAGACTTTAATACAAGATAAGGACGTATGTAATTGTCCACTTTGTGTGACTTTACCAGTGACAACTGGAGATGTCACAGATTAGATCCTTTGTTGGCCGTCAAGTCAGGTAGACTTTCTGTAGCATTCATACAAGATGTGTACATTCTCTTTCCATGGCAGATTATCTTTAGTCAAATTGATGCTATCTTGAACATAAATGTTTGTTTTATTTTAGAGATAGTTGAATCTGCACAAGATTATGAAAATTGTTTTTCATTAATAAAGTAGCTAATACAGTTTCTCTCTGATATGTCCTAAACATTACGGTATTCTTACCAGGAAATAACCAAGCCTTTTTTCACAACAAATAATATATGATGCCTTATTTGTGTGTGACTCACTGTATGACTCGTGGTCAGATGCTCTGTTGCAAGTGAAATGTGCTGGTCAAGACACAATGTCTCACATTCCTCTTCAGCAAGTCTCTGTGTCAGTTGTGTGAGAGACATTTACTGATGACACTGCACTGAGTAATTCAAATAAATAATTTCGATGGAATTACAGGAAATCTGGTGCTTTAATGAAAGGCTTGATTACTAGTTTGTATCCACCCTACCTTATTATGACACAATCTTGTTTTACATTGCAGTTTGGGGACCTGCAAACTTGGAGAACATGGAATTTTGTTGTTGATATTCATGTATTTATGTATATCAGTTATCCCTAATACAAGTATTAGGATAACTTAATAATTGTCACATAATTGTTTTAACATATAGTTGAATTATGAATTAATTTATTGTTTGGGGGTAATTTCAGTCACGTATGTCACCATAATTTTTACATAAACAAAGTTGAAGTAGTGGTGTGTTTGTGTAGTGTTCTTGTAAGATACATGACACTGCACTGGGTGATTCAAATAAATAATTACTATGGAAATCTGGTGCTTTAATGAAAGGTTTGATTACTAGTTTGTATCCGCACTACCTCATTATGAAGCAATCAGTAATGTTTTCTCTTGTTTTACATTGCAGTTTGATGAACTGCAAACTTGGAGAACTGGGAATTCTTCCAGTAGTCAGAAGTCTTTCAAACTGCTCACAGATGGAAGCGCTTGAGTGAGTTTTATTTATTTATATGCAATTATGTTGTATGATAGTCATGTATTTATGTATAGACGTTATCCCTAATACAAGTATAAATAAAATCTACGAATATAGATTTCAATTGTCACATAATTGTTTTAACGTATGGTTGAATCATGAAAGAGTTTATTGTTTGGTGGTACTTTCAGCCGTGTATGTCACCATCATTTTTACATAAACAAAGTTGAAGTAGTGGTGTGTTTTTGTAGTGTTCTTGTAGGTATTGGTGAAATGTGATGTTGTGTTAACTAGTGTGAACCTGTTTGGGGGGTGAGAGAAGTGAGTCACAACCCAGTCATGTTGTTGTGACACTGGTGCATTGAAATAGTACACTTTTTCATTTCTCAGTGTATGCATGTGCACGTGTGTGTGTGTGTGTGCGTGTGCGTGTGTATGCGTGTGCATTTATGCATGCGTACGTGTGCAATCAATGCATTGGAGATTTGAACAAAATACATTGAATCACTTAATGCCTCTATTTATGCCATATTTGACGCAGTATGTTCAATCCTTGGGATGTCATTCATCTTTCACGTATACTTCTCTCTGGTCACATGTCCTGTCTATTATTAGAATCATGAAAATGTCACTTTATAGCATATCAGTAAACAGTCACATCAAATATCAACTTTTCAGCTGTCATCTCTCATACAAACTACTCAATTGAGTAATGTTCGTGTTGGTTCAAATGGTTAAACCTGTTTGTAGTCGTTCTGCATCAAGCAGCAATAATTGGAATAGTTTCTTATTGGCTTTCACACAGATGTAGTTCCTCTGTAGGAGTACATCATGTGCAAGATGTAGACGTGTAGTTAACTCATGATTGACTACTTATTGATAATAAGTGTTCTCTTTAATATGATTTTGTCATAAACGTTACCATTTGAGAGTGACTGGTGCCAAAAGAATAACATTTATTATTCAGAAATGGCTAACCATACAGAACCATACATATGTTGTTTTGTCGTTGGTCAGATTACTGTACACACTGCAGACAGAGACTGGATCAACTTTTTGTATTTATTACGTCACAGCATACTTCACTGTTGTCCCTGTCAACAAGCCACTGGATGTCACCAATGAGAAACATAGTGAAGATGCACCTTAACCAGCGACACAACCAGTGACCACCCACAGATAGTGAGGTCCTCAGTTTCATATATAGGGTAGATATGACGGTGTTTCTACCAGAAAATACATGATGCAGCTTTGTGGTCCCACATACCCTCCCCCAGTAACTAACTGACACATGGAACATTTTGAGAAACAAGCCATTCAACAGCCCCTCAGTCCCCGGCACTTTGGCTGCACGTTGTGGAATATAAACATTCACGGTACTACAAGAATACAATGTGGAAGAGTTCACTGAACACATTAATAACACCACCAGACATCAAGTTCTCCATGCAACCAGAGAACAACAGCAAACTTCCCTCCCTAAACCTATACACCCACATTCTAGACGATGGACCCACCAAGCTAACCACATAACTGTTCCCATATAGACACAAAGACCAGTACCTCAACTTCAAGTCACACATGTGAAGTCAGGGTTACAAATTACTTCAAGTTGGTAAACTGATATCATCCAATATGTCTATACAATGTTACAACTTGACAGAGGGCAGTCAGCAACAATGTAACTTGTTGGATGGTGACAAAAAAACATCTTTGATGTTTCTTTTGTAAGTTACAATGTAGCAACTTAAGGTGTTGAAGTAATATTGTACACTGATTAAATTAGTAATTGTTTGGATGTTGGAATTTGGGCTCTGTGAATAGGGTGTAGCTCTGTGTCTACTTCTGGTAAAAGCAGTAACTGGCAACCAAGTATACAGTCAGTCTTGGTGATGGGGAGGGGGTCAATAGTAGCCAGAATGGATCATTGGTCATGTCCACTACTCTTGCTGATTCGGAAACATAACAGCCTTCTACACGTTTGAAGTGGCAAATACATAGTGTGACACAGTTTGCACAATGGTGTGTACGTATTTAATAGTAAATTAATACCGCTGACACTCCATAAGCTGGAGAGCATGGTTAATTCATTTACTGGATCCATGTGAGGTGTGCTGAGTCAGATACTTCATTTCACTTAGTACTCCCACAGTCATCAAGAAAATGACTGGTTACACAAATGTTTCACATCACAGTGAGTGATAGGTGAACTGCTTACTGTAAAAATAACATTAAATTAATAACAGTGCTTATTATTTGTGTGCATACTTGCATGCATGCGTGCGTCCATGTGTGCATGCGTGCGTGTATGCATGTGTGCTGGCATTCTTATACACTGAGGTTGACAATTTTAAATGGCTCAACACTTCCTGTTCATTAAATCCCTACTTTCCTGTCTGAACCAGCCTTGTTCTGGTGTCATTAATAAGGCAAGCACTTCTCCATCATGTCTCACTCTCATGTCTCTTCCCAACATACCACTTTCACTCTTACCATGCGTGACAGCAGTGACATGTCTGTGTACATCATCTTTTCTAGAGACAGGAGGAAATTAGGTATGATGTGTGTTGTATATACCAGAGAGGAAATGAAAGAGGGTTTGAATGATGACAGATGCAAGTCAAGAGGGCATAAGATGTTACATATAGAAGGAGATAGAAAGAGAACCGATTTAGGCATCATAGTGACAGAGGAAATCACTAGAGACATGTTGAGAGTAGAGATAGTGTAAGGGAGGTCATTGTGGCAGGGATGATTCTTAGAAAGCAGCTGTTCTTTATTGGTGTATGTCCCTTGAACAAGAAGTCAAGTCAAAGAAAAGGGCCTTTGGATATGAACTATAAATAATGATTATGAAGGTGGAAATACATGTAATGATGTACACAGCTGGTGAATTTAACACACACACACTTTGGTACTGCACAGACAGGAGAATAGGGTTCATGGAACTGAGAATGCTGAGTGTGTCAAAATGGCTGCAGTGATCGGGTCAGTCTTCCTAGTCAGGGAAGCCACAGTTTCAAACAGGATTGGACACCCTACATCCAGCTGGGTGTCAAGGTAGTGAGGGTGTAGCAGATGTGGTGGGTGAAGGGTTCTGTATCCAAGTAGGTGGCACAGCGTGGTCTCAAGAGAATGTACTAATGTGTCACACTGTCAGCTTCTGGAAGCAGCATGACAGTGGTTACACAGCTTGTCATTACAAGTGGGAGTGTTTCTTTCAGACACTGAAAGGGAAAAAGCAAGTAAGACAGAAATCACTCGAATCCCCTCAATTTGTTCCATCTTTAAAACTGAATGACGTTCAGATCTGACCTCAATAAAACAACACATGTCAGAATGTGCAGTCATCTTGTGGCAACATCTGCTGTTGATTAAGATCTCAGTTTCATCACCGACACTAACCTGTAGATGGCGTCCCGTGTTGTGAATATACGCCACGGTGCGGACTGCCACCTGCATTGAATCTCACAGACACACGAGACTAACAGTTGAAACCTTTAAGTGTCTAAACTACAGAAATGTGATGTTTCACTGAGTGTGAGACTGTGTGTTGAGATGGTCCAGCACTCTATGAGGTGAGATGACCGACAGAGTATCACGGCAGCACTGAGAGCTTGCACTAGTTGTCAATGAGGTGAGATGACTGACAGAGCACCATGAGAGCACTGAGAGCTTGCACTAGTTGTCAGAGAGGTGAGATGACTGACAGAGCATCATGACAGCACTGAGAGCTTGCACTAGTTGTCAGTGAGGTGAGATGACTGACAGAGCATCATGACAGCACTGAGAGCTTGCACTAGATGTCAGAGAGGTGAGGTGACTGACAGAGCATCATGACAGCACTGAGAGCTTGCACTAGTTGTCAGTGAGGTGAGATGACTGACAGAGCATCAGGACAGCACTGAGAGCTTGCACTAGTTGTCAATGATGTGAGATGACTGACAGAGCATCATGAGAGCACTGAGAGCTTGCACTAGTTGTCAGTGAGGTGAGATGACTGACAGAGCATCGTGACAGCACTGAGAGCTTGCACTAGTTGTCAGTGAGGTGAGATGACTAACAGAGCATCATGACAGCACTGAGCCCTTGCACTAGTTGTCAGTGAGGTGAGATGACTGACAGAGCATCATGACAGCACTGAGAGCTTGAACTAGTTGTCAGTGAGGTGAGATCACTGACAGAGCATCATGACAGCACTGAGAGCTTGCACTAGTTGTCAGTGAGGTGAGATGACTGACAGAGCATCATGACAGCACTGAGAGCTTGCACTAGTTGTCAGAGAGGTGAGATGACTGACAGAGCATCATGACAGCACTGAGAGCTTGCACTAGTTGTCAGTGAGGTGAGATGACTGACAGAGCATCATGACAGCACTGAGAGCTTGCACTAGTTGTCAGTGAGGTGAGATGACTAACAGAGCATCATGACAGCACTGAGCGCTTGCACTAGTTGTCAGTGAGGTGAGATGACTGACAGAGCATCATGACAGCACTGAGAGCTTGAACTAGTTGTCAGTGAGGTGAGATGACTGACAGAGCATCATGACAGCACTGAGAGCTTGCACTAGTTGTCAGTGAGGTGAGATGACTGACAGAGCATCATGACAGCACTGAGAGCTTGCACTAGTTGTCAGAGAGGTGAGATGACTGACAGAGCATCATGACAGCACTGAGAGCTTGCACTAGTTGTCAGTGAGGTGAGATGACTGACAGAGCATCATGACAGCACTGAGAGCTTGCACTAGTTGTCAGTGAGGTGAGATGACTGACAGAGCATCATGACAGCACTGAGAGCTTGCACTAGAAGTCAGAGAGGTGAGGTGACTGACAGAGCATCATGACAGCACTGAGAGCTTGCACTAGTTGTCAGTGAGGTGAGATGACAGACAGAGCATCATGACAGCACTGAGAGCTTGCATTAGTTGTCAGTGACGTGAGATGACTGACAGAGCATCATGACAGCACTGAGAGTTTGCACTAGTTGTCAGAGAGGTGAGATGACTGACAGAGCATCATGACAGCACTGAGAGCTTGCTTTAGTTGTCAGAGAGGTGAGATGACTGACAGAGCATCATGACAGCACTGAGAGCTTGCTTTAGTTGTCAGTGAGGTGAGATGACTGACAGAGCATCATGACAGCACTGAGAGCTTGCATTAGTTGTCAGTGAGGTGAGATGACCGACAGAGCATCATGACAGCACTGAGAGCTTGCACTAGTTGTCAGAGAGGTGAGATGACTGACAGAGCATCATGACAGCACTGAGAGCTTGCACTAGATGTCAGTGAGGTGAGATGACTGACAGAGCATCATGACAGCACTGAGAGCTTGCACTAGTTGTCAGTGATGTGAGATGACTGACAGTGCATCATGACATCACTGAGAGCTTGCACTAGTTGTCAGTGAGGTGAGATGACTGACAGAGCATCATGACAGCACTGAGAGCTTGCACCAGTTGTCAGTGAGGTGAGATGACTGACAGCGTCATGACAGCACTGAGAGCTTGCACTAGTTGTCAATGAGGTGGGGCATCCAGTATAAATTGCTTATGCTTGTGTTTCTTGCCATTCATGACCAGACACTGACTGACTTACTCAACACCCGTACATTCCAGACTCACCCTGCGACCTGGTGTTCTCAGTTTGCTCATTGGTCCACACCAAATGTCCATAACCCTGATCAACACTGCTTAGGGTGTTCCTGTTCTAATTCAATAGAATGTGCTACTGGAAGTGGAATGTGTGATGGAGTGTGTGTGAACACTTGTCTTAAGACACATCATTTTAAACTAGCTCTCAATGTCTAGTTTTATGTGACATCATCACATCAGGTGAACAAATGACTTGATCATATTGTACTATTGATACATATATTGTTAGAATGGAAAGAAGGACGTCAGGTAGGATTCACAGTAATCACTTGCAATTCCTCCCATCTTTAATGTCCAAGACATTTGTATTAGAATGACATTCAGATCTGGCCACTGCAGCATGTTTAACTCACATTGATCAGTGATTACATCACTTAGGTTGCAGTGTTTTTTATCTTCAGGTAGTTTTCCAGCCTTCTCACAATCCTTCCTTGAGTGGACTGCTGCCTTATTTACACTGACCATTGTTGTTGAAACACTGGTGAGTTTTATTTACATCTCCCCCAGAATGTTTATTTTATAAGAAAGTATATGCCATATGTATGTTAATGTTATATCCATTAATATATATAATTGATAACAATTTGGATATATCAACTAAAGCATCATTAACATTATTTTTCAGGCTCAGGAATAACGACCTGAGTGGTCCGGAGGCTGGTGCAGCTCTGGCTAGAAGTCTTGGCGCCATGTCATCTCTGAGGGAGTTGTAGTAAGTAGAGCAAAACATTCTTTGTCATTAGCCAATCATAATTTCTAATTATTTTTGTAGTGGTAACAGGAATATTACTAATCATTAATTAATAATTATTAAAACTAATGTAAACAAATGTCTTTTTCTGTTGTTTTTTCTGCTAACGTACCTTGTCAGTTCTGAATATTGCAGCATGATTGTATGATTTAATTTTGATATACTCTGTCTAGTGGAAATCATCTCGACATGTGATATCAATTATACATTTACATATCAAATTATAACTTGTATAAATTGTTTTAATAACTTATCCCGCAATACCTATGTGCATCATTACAACTTCAATCTCATTATTAAATTTTCGTAAAATAAAAACAAACGTGGGTGAGTCCAGCCCAAATGTAGAAACAACACATTTTACTTCAATTCGTTCTACGACACCTTCACTGTAGCGACTCTACTTTGCTCCAGCCTTTGCCAGCCAACCGTGTCACTCTCCTACCTGTCATGTGTCAACTGACTACTGTCTGTGTCATTCTCAAACAACATATTACTGTCTAATCTACAGTCACTGCAGACAAAGTCCTGTCGATTTCTAGACACAGCAACAACCTGAAATGTGTCATTGGAGTACTTAGCTTCTTCGTCCCTGGTGGGACAAGGTTATGACAATGTCTCCACTGGGTGTCATTAGAATACCAACTTACCCTCTTTGTTCCTGATGGGACAAGACTATGACAATGTCTCCACTGGGTGTCATTAGAGTACCAACTTACCATTTTATCCCTGATAGGACAAGACTATGACAATGTCTCCACTGGGTGTCATTATAGTACCAACTTACCCTCTTTGTCCCTGATGGGACAAGACTATGACAGTGTCTCCACTGGGTGTTATTGGAGTACCAACTTACCCTCTTTGTCCCTGATGGGACTAGACTATGACAGTGTCTCCACTGGGTGTCATTGGAGTGCCAACTTACCCTCTTTGTCCCTGATGGGACTAGACTATGACAGTGTCTCCACTGGGTGTTATTGGAGTACCAACTTACCCTCTTTGTCCCTGATGGGACAAGACTATGACAATGTCTCCACTGGTTGTCATTAGAGTAGCAACTTACCCTCTTTGTCCCTGATGGGACAAGACTATGACAATGTCTCCACTGAGTGTCATTGCAGTACCAACTTATCCTCTTTGTCCCTGATGGGACAAGACTATGAAAATGTCTCCACTGGGTGTCATTAGAGTACCAACTTACCCTCTTTGTCCCTGATGGGACAAGACTATGACAATGTCTCCACTGGGTGTCATTAGAGTACCAACTTACCCTCTTTGTCCCTGATGGGACAAGACTATGACAATGTCTCCACTGGGTGTCATTAGAGTACCAACTTACCCTCTTTGTCCCTGATGGGACAAGACTATGACAGTGTCTCCACTGGGTGTTATTGGAGTACCAACTTACCCTCTTTGTCCCTGATGGGACAAGACTATGACAATGTCTCCACTGAGTGTTATTGGAGTACCAACTTACCCTCTTTGTCCCTGATGGGACAAGACTATGACAGTGTCTCCACTGAGTGTTATTGGAGTACCAACTTACCCTCTTTGTCCCTGATGGGACAAGACTATGACAATGTCTCCACTGAGTGTTATTGGAGTACCAACTTACCCTCTTTGTCCCTGATGGGACAAGACTATGACAGTGTCTCCACTGGGTGTTATTGGAGTACCAACTTACCCTCTTTGTCCCTGATGGGACAAGACTATGACAGTGTCTCCACTGAGTGTTATTGGAGTACCAACTTACCCTCTTTGTCCCTGATGGGACAAGACTATGACAATGTCTCCACTGAGTGTTATTGGAGTACCAACTTACCCTCTTTGTCCCTGATGGGACAAGACTATGACAGTGTCTCCACTGGGTGTTATTGGAGTACCAACTTACCCTCTTTGTCCCTGATGGGACAAGACTATGACAATGTCTCCACTGGGTGTCATTGGAGTACCAACTTACCCTCTTTGTCCCTGATGGGACAAGACTATGACAGTGTCTCCACTGGGTGTCATTGGAGTACCAACTTACCCTCTTTGTCCCTGTTGGGACAAGACTATGACAATGTCTCCACTGGGTGTCATTGCAGTACCAACTTACCCACTTTGTCCCTGATGGGACAAGTCTATGACAATGTCTCCACTGGGTGTCATTGGAGTACCAACTTACCCTCTTTGTCCCTGATGGGACAAGACTATGACAATGTCTCCACTGGGTGTCATTGCAGTACCAACTTACCCTCTTTGTCCCTGATGGGACAAGACTATGACAATGTCTCCACTGGGTGTCATTGGAGTACCAACTTACCCTCTTTGTCCCTGATGGGACAAGACTATGACAATGTCTCCACTGGGTGTCATTGGAGTACCAACTTATGCTCTTTGTCCCTGGTGGACTATGCCACTGCCATTCAAGAATGTGCTCAGGACACATGCCCTGTAAACTGTTCTTCTGTATATCCTGTCAGTTTCTCATTGCATCACACTCTTTGTGTCAGTGTCGCTGGAGTATTGGAGTCTCGACCAACACTCCTGTTAAGTCTCAAGTGAGAAATTGTCAGCGGGGCAGACCCCAGGTACACAAACTGACGGAACCTTCCAGTTTGTAGTTACTGGTGGTGATAACAGGAGGCACCACAATATCTGATCCCATCACGTTTGTCTTTAAGGCTGATCGTGTGGCAAAGCTATTGGTGCGCCTGTTACAGACGGTCTGTGAGTCATCAGACAAACTATGAGGAATTTTTTTTTTTATAAAGCAGGTCCAAATATCATGACGGGATTTTGAACCATGGGTACAAATTTCCTGTAACATTCAGACTCACGGTTCATTCGTTCCTGGTCTCAAATAATTTGATTAAAAAAAGTTCGCTCTTTATAAATGGCCGTGGGCATTGTCATATTAACAAAATTGGCTAAATTAATGTATAAGGACATGATAACAATTCTACACTTTGTGAGACTTTACTTGTGGACGGCTGTCATCCTGACTAGATGCTTTGGTGGCCCGATATATCAGATAGACTACGGGTAACATTAACACAAGATGTGTAAGTTCGCTTTTTATATGGCCAATTGTCTTCAGTCCAGAAATGCCTACGTTTTTGGATTAACTGTTTGATCTGGACTTCCAGTATTACCCACTACAAATTGAGGCTGTCTTGAGTGTAATGTTTATTTTATTTTATAGATAATTCGGTCTGCACAAGACTAGGAAAGTTGTTTTTCATTAACCTATACCATTGGGGCCAGCTTGCTTGCCTTGTGTGTGCGTGTGCGTGTGCGCGTGCGACAGTGGAGACATACAATTATCTTCAGTGAAGTAGTAGCAAGATGGTGGTCTCAGGTCTCAGGTTATTAACTCCAGACAGCCCAATCTTGGGCTAACGCAGGAGTCACTGAGGATGGTCACTGCCAGGGTGCTTGTCGTCCTCAGTGGTTCTTTTACGTCCCAAATTGAGATGGGACCGACTTTAACGTGATTCTCCGATTCACGAGGGATACACAGTCCCCAATGTTGAGAGCCAGATTTTTATATCACAACTGCCGGTACCAGGGATGGAACCCGTGCGGCCGGCGTGGCAGGCGGATATGGTAACCACTATATCACACGCGCTCTCATGTGTCTCTTAATGGAATAGCCAGGTAGTACCCTGGTGAATAGTCTAGTAACTAAGTACTTAGTTGTGTAACACTTAATGTAATGTAGTAGTAATCAGTCCCTGTATAACTACAGTAGGGGGAAAGATATTGTTTGTCCCATTCAACATTAGTGTCACTTAACCGACTGTCGCTCGACAGTGTAACTTTGCCGAGAAGACCGTGATCAATTAGCTGGCTTTTGAATGGTATCCATGTGAGAGGCTGAACAGTACTGCCACCTAGCAAAGCCTGGGTAATCGATGGTTATCATGTCATAATTTTTTTTTCATAGACACCAACAAATTTGAATATCCGTGTATTTTGTATGTGAATATATGTTCAATTTTGAAAAGTGTTCATAGGATAGTATTAACTGAGAGCTAATCAGCATATCTACTGTATTCTGGGGTAAGGCCGCCTTGGGGAGGCTACATCGGCAGAGCATAATACTACCAGGCAGATTTGAAGGGCTAAAAGGTGCTGCCACCTCATGGAACCTGGGTAATAGAGGGTAATTCATCGTTCACTGGCAACAGTTAGCTTCGCATTGAACAAACAATTCTGTGCTATTTCCAATATTTTTATTTGAGTTACATTTGGTTATTATTTATTTGTTAAATGTGTCATATTCCACTTCAGCAAGTCTCCTTCATGTGAGATATTTTGCTGACGAAGCTGCACTGTTTGTTGCAAACATTATTATAATGGAAATGTGGGGTTTTAACAAAATGTTTGATTACTAGTTTGAATTATCACTATCTGATTATGAAACAATCAGTAATGTTTTTTCTTGTTTTACATTGCAGTTTGGAGAACTGCAAACTTGGAGAACCTGGAATTCTTCCAGTAGTCAGAAGTCTATCAAACTGCTCACAGATGGAAACGCTTGAGTGAGTTTTATTTATTTATATGCAATTTTGTTGTATGCTATTCATGTATGTAGGTTATCCATAATACATGCACAAGTAAAATTTACAAATGTACACTTTAATCGTCACATAATTGTTTTAGTACACTGTGTATGGTTGAATAATGAATGAGTTTATTGTTTGGTGGTAATTTCAGCCACCTGAGTCAAAACCCATGTTGTTGTGACACACTGCTGCATTGAAATAGTTGCACTTTTTCAATTCATTGACTCGTGTGTAGTTGTGTACACGTGCATGCACGCGCATGTGTGTGTGTGCATGCGTCTATGCTTGCGTGCGTGTGCAATCAATGCATTTGAGATTTGAACAAAATACATTGAATCACTTAATGCCTCTATTTATGCCATATTTCACGCAGTATGTTCAATCCTTGGGATGTCATTCATCTTTCACATATACTTCTCTCTGGTCACATGTCCTGTCTATTATTAGAATAATTATGTAGATGTCACTTGATAACATATCAGTAAACAGTCACATCAAATATCAACTTGTCAGCTGTCGTCTCTCACACAAACTACTCAATTGAGTAATGTTCTTGTTGGTTGAAATGGTTAAACCTGTTTGTAGTCGTTCTACACCAAATAGCAATATTTTGAATAGTTTCTTATTGGCTTTCACACAGATGTAGTTCTTCTGTAGGAGTACATCATGTGCAAGATGTAGACGTGTATTTAACTCATGATTGATTATTTATTGATAATTAGTGTTCTCTTTAATATAACTTTGTCATAAACGTTACCATTTGAAAGTGACTGGTGCCAACAGAATCACATTTATTATTCAGAAATGGCAAACCATACAGAACCATACATATGTTGTTTTGTCGTTGGTTAGAATGTTGTACACACTGCAAGCAGAGATTTGGTGAATGTTTTGGATTTATTACATAAGATGTCACAGTACACTTCACTGTTGTCCCTGTCAACAAGCCATTGGATGTCACCAATGAGAAACAGTGTGAAGATGCACCTTAACCAGCGACACAACAAGTGACCACCCACAGATAGTGAGGTCCTCAGTTTCATATACCGGGTAGATATGACAGTGTTTCTACCAGAACATACATGATGCAGCTTCGTGGTCCCACATACCCTCCCCCAGTAACTAACTGACACATGGAACATTTTGAGAAACAAGCCATTCAACAGCCCCTCAGTCCCCGGCACTTTGGTTGCACTTTGTGGTATATAAACATTCACTGTACTACAATAATACAATGTGGAAGAGTTCACTGAACACATTAATAACACCACCAGACATCAAGTTCTCCATGCAACCAGACAACAACAGAACACTTCGCTCCCTAAACCTGTACACCCACATTCTAGACGATGGACCCACCAAGCTAACCACATAACTGTTCCCATATAGACACAAAGACCAGTACCTCAACTTCAATGTGAAGTCAGGGTTACAGATCCCTTCAAGTTGGTAAACTGATATCATCCAATATGTCTATACAATGTCACAACTTGACAGAGGGCAGTCAGCAACAATGTAACTTGTTGGATGGTGACAAAAAAACATCTCTTTGATGTTAAGTTACAATGTAGCAACGTATGGTGTTGAAGTAATATTTTACACTGATTAAATTAGTAATTGTTTGGATGTTGGAATTTGGGCTCTGTGAATAGGGTGTAGCTCTGTGTCTACTTCTGGTAAAAGCAGTAACTGGCAACCAAGTATACAGTCAGTCATGGTGATGGGGAGGGGGTCAATAGTAGCCAGAATGGATCATTGGTCATGTCCACTACTCTTGCTGATTCGGAAACATAAAAGCCTTCTACAAGTTTGAAGTGGCAAATACATAGTGTGACACAGTTTGCACAATGGTGTGTATCTATTTAATACCACTGACACTCCATAAGCTGGAGAACATGTTTAATTCATTTACTGGATCCATGTGAGGTGTGCTAAGTCAGATACTTCATTTCACTTAGTACTCCCACCGTCATCAAGAAAATGGCTGGTTACACAAATGTTTCACATTACAGTGAGTGATAGGTGAACTGCATACTGTAAAAATAACATTAAATTAATAACAGTGCTTATTATTTGTGTGCATACTTGCATGCATGCGTGCGTCCATGTGTGCATGCGTGCGTGTATGCATGTGTGCTGGCATTCTTATACATTGAGGTTGATAATTTTAAATGGCTCAACACTTCCTGTTCATTAAATCCCTACTTTCCTGTCTGAACCAGCCTTGTTCTCGTGTCATTAATAAGGCAAGCTCTTCTCCATCATGTCTCACTCTCATGTCTCTTCCCAACATACCACTTTCACTCTTACCATGCTTGACAGCAGTGACATGTCTGTGTACATCATCTTTTCTAGAGACAGGAGGAAATTAGGTATGTTGTGTATTGTATATACCAGGGAGGAAATGAAAGAGGGTTTGAATGATGACAGATGCAAGTCAAGAGGGCATAAGATGTTACATGTAGAAGGAGATAGAAAGAGAACCGATTTAGGCATCATAGTGACAGAGGAAATCACTAGAGACATGTTGAGAGTAGAGATAGTGTAAGGGAGGTCATTGTGGCAGGGATGATTCTTAGAAAGCAGCTGTTCTTTATTGGTGTATGTCCCTTGAACAAGAAGTCAAGTCAAAGAAAAGGGCCTTTGGATATAAACTAGAAATAATGATTATGAAGGTGGAAACACATGTAATGATGTTCACAGCTGGTGACTTTAACACACACACTTTGGTACTGTGCAGACAGGAGAATAGGGTTGATGGAACTGAGAATGCTGAGTGTGTCAAAATGGCTGCAGTGATTGGGTCAGTCTTCCTAGTCAGGGAAGCCACAGTTTCAAACAGGATTGGACACCCTACACCCAGCAGGGTGTCAAGGTAGTGAGGGTGTAGCAGATATGGTGGGTAAAGGGCTCTGTATCCAAGTAGGTGGCACAGCGTGGTCTCAAGAGAAGGTACTGATGTGTCACACTGTCAGCTTCTGGAAGCAGCATGACAGTGGTTACACAGCTTGTCATTAAAAGTGGGAGTGTTTCTTTCAGACACTGAAAGGGAAAAAGCAAGTAAGACAGAAATCACTTGAATCCCTTCAATTTGTTCCATCTTTAACATTGAATGACGTTCAGATCTGACCTCAATAAAACAACACATGTCAGAATGTGCAGTCATCTTGAGGCAACATCTGCTGTTGATTAAGATCTCAGTTTCATCACCGACACTGACCTGTAGATGGCGGCACGTGTTGTGAATATACGCCAGGATGCGGACTGCCACCTGCATTGAATCTCACAGACACACGAGACTAACAGTTGAAACCTTTAAGTGTCTAAACTACAGAAATGTGATGTTGCACTGAGTGTGAGACTGTTTGTTGAGATGGTCCAGCACTCTATGAGGTGAGATGACCGACAGAGTATCACGGCAGCACTGACCCAGCGGGCAAAATGACGTTGTACCGATGTTGTTTCGACGTCGGTGCCCACGTCGATACAACGTCGAAATCAGGGTTACTATGAAAGTTGTATCGACGTCTTTTGTCAACGTTTTTTCAACGTCGAGTAACGACGTTGTTTAGATGTCATATTTCAACGTCGAAACAACGTCGAAAACACGGTGACTATGAAAGTTGTATCGACGTCATTTGTCAACGTTTTTTCAACGTCGAGTAACGACGTTGTTTCGGCGTCATATATCGACGTCGAAACAACGTCGAAAACACGGTGACTATGAAAGTTGTATCGAAGTCATTTGTCAACGTTTTTTCAACGTCGAGTAACGACGTTGTTTCGGCGTCATATATCGACGTCGAAACAACGTCGAAAACACGGTGACTATGAAAGTTGTATCGACGTCATTTGTCAACGTTTTTTCAACGTCGAGTAACGACGTTGTTTCGGCGTCATATATCGACGTCGAAACAACGTCGAAAACACGGTGACTATGAAAGTTGTATCGACGTCATTTGTCAACGTTTTTTCAACGTCGAGTAACGACGTTGTTTCGGCGTCATATATCGACGTCGAAACAACGTCGAACACACGGTGACTGTGAAAGTTGTATCGACGTCATTTGTCAACGTTTTGTCAACGTCGAGTAACGACGTTGTTTCGGCGTCCTATATCGACGTCAAAACAACGTTGAAAACACGGTGACTATGAAAGTTGTATCGACGTCATTTGTCAACGTTTTGTCAACGTCGAGTAACGACGTTGTTTCGGCGTCATATATTGGCGTTGAAACAACGTCGAAGACACGTTGCATATGGAAGTTGGATCGATGTCAGTTGTCAACGTTTTGCCGACGTCGAGTAACGACGTTGTTTTTATGCCACATATCGACGTCGAAACAACGTTGCAAACACGTTGTATATGAAGATTGTATCGACGTCGGGTGTCGACGTTGTTTCGATGTCATATACCGATTTGGGGGATTGCAATGAACTGAAGGGGCCCCCGGAGACACCACTCCCAAATGTTGACAGTATACTGCTTGAGGAATAAAACGTACACTTATGAACTCTTAAGACAATTGTTAGTATTTATACTGTTATTTCGTGAAGAAACGTAGGTTGTAACATTTTACTGTTAAAATAAATTAAACTTATCAAGTGGTGTCTTCCCTTAATATCATCAGTATATCTATATAATTAAAACAGATATGCATTATGTCGTGGTACAAGTCGCATCGTTTTATTGCACATAGATACATTTTGATGCAACTAAAATACTCTATTTTCGTGCCTTTCGGCCACTTCCTCCCGCTCGATCTGGTGCATATTTGAGGCATCCCCCCACAGCTGCCGTGACCTCCGTTTCCGCCCCTCCATGCTTTTTCAGGACACCGTACATTTGAAAATAGCGCCCTTTAATTATGGATAAATTATACTTTATCCAGTTTTAATTAAACAATGTGGTTTTGGGGGGAAACATTATTTGGATCGATTAGAAATAAATAAATTATGCTTTGATTCACCATTCTGCATGTTCCATTAATTCAGGAAAAACATTAGTACTCCTCATTCCACGTTTTCATTAAATCACATTTATTGGACCCATAACATGTACATCTTATTGCATTAATTGCTTTAACTTTCTTCTTAAGACAAAATTGTAATGTTTTGGTTCAGTGGAGTGAAAAATAATGCTTTCATTAGCAAGGACAAATATAATCACCTTTGATACTTTCATCATCTCAGTCCCCGCGAAAGGAGTCTTCCCATGATGTCCGTTCATATTCATGAGTGACATCACGTCATTCGTGAGAAGTCTACCAGATCATGAAAAGAAACAAATATTCATTTAGGTTTCAACATCAACGGTAGACGTATCTCATTTCAACAATTAGTATTTGACTGAGCTAACATTGTTTTATTGAACAGTTATAACATATCTGTCCATTGACATTTTCCTGGTGCTTGAATATTGATTGTTGTCTACTTATCAAGGATCTATTAATATTATATGTAAAAAAATTACTGATTCAAAAGAAACAATTTATTAAATTATATTACAGTATATTACCTTAAATCTGGCACCAACATTGCTGTGTTAACGTAACTATCAGCAAACTAACCATGTAATTAGAACAACTGTATAGAATAAAATAATACATTTTAAAGAGAGCAACATCAAGAAACACATACACAAGGCTCACTAATATATGCTCACTAATGTATACCTTTGCATGACTCTCCGTGTGGCATCCCTGATGTTAGTTCCGCCAATCTTTGATAGTTTGGCAATCTGAAACATTTAATGTAATTATCAATAATGATATGCAATGTATTGTCAGGAAACCAAGTAATCCATTTCAGAATTGCAGGCCCTTTTGCGTTTGTACAGTGTGTGACACGTGAATACGACAGGCCACTATTGCGGCATTGAAGATGTCAGCTATTCAAATTATTTTGGCACCCAATAATCCACTATGTGGAGGAACATGTTCTATGTCGCTTTTATGGCTGATGCCTTAACATTGCAATAGCACCGATCATGGATGATTGCAGTTCAATTGTTGTATTTGTTCATTGTGTAACTGATTATATTCCATGAAAAAAATTAAAACAAAACATTTTTTATTTTATTAAACAAACTGTTCTAAGAAAACAATCTTTAGAAGAAATAATTTGAACATACAAAGAAATTCTAGTCTGTGGAAATATACTCAAAACATATCAGTCTATTTTGCAAGCCTAGTGGTAATCTCCAGGGCCCTTTGATCCTTTGACTAGGCCTAATGACACCCCTGCATAGGCTTCAGTGATTACACTTAGCCCTGTGACACTGTGCATTCGTCTTTTATCAGCAATCAGGCCTCCCAAGCCTGGATCCCTGCAGTTTCCCACCATTTCTGAATAGACTGCTCTGGCAGATAAGAGGAATTAAACAGAAAAGCACAGCTCCAGTGGAAAAGTTACGTTTGCATAATCCCGTTTTTAAACCTTTGCGCATTTCTAGATTAACAAATAGATTATTTGTGGAATGACTTGTATAAGTGCACGCTTGATTCTATGGAAACTTCTAGTATATGTAAAACATTAAACAGCATGCAAGACAAAATAATATGATGTACTGATGATTACCGTCGTGATTGTGGTTTGGATGTATATATATATATATATATATATATATATATATATATATATACATAATATATATATATACATAATATATATATATATATATACACATGCAAACCACAATCACGACGGTAATCATAAGTAAATCATATTATTTTGTCTTGCATATATATATATATATATATATATATAAACACCTTTTGAATGAAACTCAAAAGGCATTTATGTGGGCAACAAAACCAGAGCTTATATTCGGGTGTATACGGTAAACAAATTAGGACGCTGACAAGCTCAGTGTCCAGCCTCTCTTTCGATAGTTCTCGAGTTTGAAAGGGTAAATATTGATTTGCTCTCGATTGTTGTTAAACAATTATGTTACGAGGTTCCGTTTATTGCGACATTTATCATTCTGTTGTTCAGTACTATGTCGTCGCAAATTTGTTGCTATGCGGCTATGCATTCCTTTGGTTTGGTGTGAATGTTTTTTTTTGCAAATAATTATTGCATGCCTAGATCGGCCGCAGAAACGGCATCATGAGATGCCGCTGCGCGACTGACCTACTCATGTGCGCCGGGCTTAATTAGCCTATGCCACCCACCCCCATGGAGCAAATCCCCTAAATAGACCCTAAGCTTCAATCAAGGGTAATAAAACCACCCTGTGCATGTGCAACTCAGATAGCAGCAGTAAATGTTTCAAGCTATGAACCATTCTAGCTACACTGTTCAGTGGTGCTTTGAGCAAGAACACAGTTCTATTTAAGTATCAATGAAAACGTATTTGAATGAATAGTTCATATATTGAACCTTTATCGCAAACTAAACATTATATTAATAAATAATATCATGTTGATCTGTGTTTGGATATTATTTTTGTTTTGATGACTAATGTAATTGTTCACATTAATCTTCATTTGGAACATATATACTCTAAATCATTTAGTTATATTGGTGACACAGACTAGTCATAAACATACGCATAAGCAACCACTCGCTGACCAGCCAACGCAATTGTTAATTGCAATAATGTGTGATTTCTGGATTTAAAATGGGTCTATCCTATGCCTAGGAAATATGAATAGATGGTAACCATACAGGGATATATTATTTTAGTCAACACGTTACAGTAACATTGAAACCATGGAACATAATTGGTGACATCGACAACGTCAATTTCACGCCGCTGCCATTCTTTCTCATGTCCATTTGTAGTTAATCGGTTAAATGAAAACTGCCAATACGATGCAATTTGGGATTTGTCTAAAAACAATTCCACAAGTATGGTAATGTTTCTCGAATTGAAAGGTATGGTTGAAGCTAAGTGATTAAAGGAACGCTAACGGCATCCCTTTGAAACGTATATGATAATGTTTTAATGTTCCGTTGAAAATCGCTAAAAGATTGCAAACTACACAAGCACAAATAACGTTTGTATGTTTCTCTATTCTATGTGCACTAGTAAACGCTATATACTGTCAAATAGATGGTAACACTTACTTCCAAATAGTTGTCCGATTTCTCTAATGGTACCTGGAGCGTTCTTAGCTTGCCAACTGTTGTTAACCGGGCTTGACTCGCTTATGAAGACATTAATGGCTAACCGCGAGTGAGTGACGTCAATCGCAAGGCATGCTGGTATTGTTTTTTTGTTATTGATACAGTGGCATAGCACATGTCGTGTAAGCAAGCACTGTCCCACTAGTGTGTACAGCTGCCAGCAAATCCAGTGTTGACAACCTTTGTCACTCCATGTGTCTAATACACAGTTGAATCTCAGCTAATTAATTTAGTGTCAGTTGACCAACTATCAGTTTCTATAGCCTAGTGTCACAGAGATAAGATCATTGACCCATTATGCAGTAGGCCTGTTTATTGCACCAGCCCCCTTGGCTGGCTGGCATTGTCCAAGTGTCAAACAGCATGTGTAATGAGAAGGACTCATGTCGATTTCAGCTCTTGTCCAGCTTGACCCATCGGTCGGCCTAATTAAATATATGTGTGTTTGTGTACAAAAATATAAAATATCCTATGTTAATGATCAAGATCGATATATTATGCTTCAATTAAATTAACTGGAAGTTAAAATTAACTATACATAAAAAAAGTTAAAAAAATATATATTTAAGGCTAGAGTAATCGCCAAGTTACTGTGCATTGTTTATTTGATTGGTGTCCCTCAATAAGAAAGTGTGAAAGCCCTTGCAATCGCGGCTAGTTGCTCTAGCATTGTTGCATTGAGTAGATTGTGGTTGCTGCGCGTGTTTGATTTGTGCGTATAAACAATGTTGACACAGGATGTCGTAGTCGTTTCGATCAATACATAAAACATTGGAATGTGTGTCGTATAATCGGGCCGTAGTCAACAAATACATGACAAACGACTGCATAAAATAATACACACATCCTAGTTTCTTATCCCATTTCAAGGGGAAAATAGGATGTGCTTCTGCTGAATTCCTTGTTTGTTCTGTGCTGGCCTACCACATTATAAAGAGTACCCAGGTTGCCTTATCTGCTATTTAGCATAACCCATGTCATTGCAGCTGTCCCTAGTTGCTGGCTGATCCTGATAGCCTTTCATCACCAGTAGCCCCCTCTCTCTGGCTGGGGCGCACTTCTGCTATGCATCAGCTTATCTGTTTGTATTGCATGTTGCTCACGGACCCTTTATGATGAACAGTTTCCTGTGCATTCAAATTGATCTTCTTGACAACTCATATTCTCATATGCACAAAACAGTCAAATTATTATATCCAGAATAACTGTTTTTTTATTAACCAAGTTTAGTTATCATTAATCATAGAAATGCGTTAAAATGAGTGTACTGTATTAATATTAAACGTGGTATCCTTTCTGAAATAACAAATAATGAAATGTTTGTAACGCTTAGATATTTCAGGAGTTTCATTTTATTAATAAATTTAGTTTTCCCAGTACATATTGATAAAGTACTCAGATGTATTCCTAAAATATGAGTAGTCTCTACAAAAAATATTAGTACAAGTGCATGGTCCATAAGTTTTATGAGTGCAAGTACTTTTAAGAAATGTAGTTCAGTACAGAAATACATGAGCAATTCCTAGTTATTCCGCCCCAATTTCTAGTATATATGTGTGAACTCGTGTGCCCGAATCAACCGACAAGAACATTGCGCTCTGCGAACAATAACATGTTAGAAGCCATACCAAAGCTGCAGATGGCTCGTTCGCTGTCGCTGTTGCGTTCCAATGGAACAATTTACCAACGGTTATTAAGACTTGTGACAATTTAACCAGCTTCAAACGTCTACTGACGACACATTTCTTTCGTATTGCATATTAGTGTAATTCGACATGAAGATTATTATTTGTTTTACTAAAATAATAATTATTATTTACTTGTTACTATTATCAATACACTTATTTATTTGCATTATTTTACATTATTTATATACATGCGTGCGTGCGTGCGTGCGTGCGTGCGTGCGTGCGTGCGTACGTACGTACGTACGTACATACATACATACATTCATACATACATAAATATAATATAATATAATATAATATAATATAATATAATATAATATAATATAATATAATATACATACATAGCATTGGTGAAAAAAACAGCCACAAGTGTGCACGTATCAGATTTGTTTGTGACGTGATTTCAAAGTTCAGACAACATCGCGTTTCGACGTGTATAAAAACGTCGATTTCGTTGCACATAAACGTCGTGACAACGTGGCGTTTCGCCGTCTTAACCTCGAAGACTCAACAAGTTTCGGCGTATATACAACGTCGATGACAAGACGTTGTATTGCGAACGTCAATAACCCAACGTTGTCAGGAGGTCTGATGTGGTTGTCGACGTCATACCAACGTTTTGACGACGTCAACTTTCTGCATCTATGCAACGTCGAAAACCCGACGTTATAAAGACTTCGGATTTGGTGTCGACGTCACTTCAACGTCGCGACGACGTCGCATTTTGACGTCTATACAACATCGATGACCCGACATTGTAAAGACGTCGGTTTTGGTTGTCGACATCATATCAACGTCGTGACAACATCGTGTTTTGACGCCTATGCAACGTCAATAACCCGACGTTATATAGACGTCTGATTTGGTTGTAGACATCGTATCAAAGACGTCGTGTTTCGACGTTCAAACAACGTCGATGACCCGACGCAGTAAAGACGTCGGAATTGGTTGTCGACGTCATATCAACGACGTCACGACGTCATGTTTCGACGTCTATACAACGTCGATAACCGGACGTTATATAGACGTCTGATTTGGTTGTAGAAATCATATAAAAGACGTCGTGTTTCGATGTTCAAACAACGTCGATGAACCGACGTAGTAAAGACGTCGGAATTGGTTGTCGACGTCATATCAACGACGTCACAACGTCATGTTTCGACGTCTATACAACGTCGATAACCGGACGTTATATAGACGTCTGATTTGGTTGTAGAAATCATATAAAAGACGTCGTGTTTCGATGTTCAAACAACGTCGATGAACCGACGTAGTAAAGACGTCGGAATTGGTTGTCGACGTCATATCAACGACGTCACGACGTCATGTTTCGACGTCTATACAACGTCGATAACCGGACGTTATATAGACGTCTGATTTGGTTGTAGAAATCATATCAAAGACGTCGTGTTTCGACGTTCAAACAACGTCGATGTCCCGACGTAGTAAAGACGTCGGAATTGGTTGTCGACGTCATATCAACGACGTGACGACGTCGGGTTTCGACGTCTAAACAACGTCGATAACCCGACGTTGTATAGACGCCTGATTTGGTTGTAGACATCATATCAAAGACGTCGTGTTTCGACGTTCAAACAACGTCGATGACCCGACGTAGTAAAGACGTCGGAATTGGTTGTCGACGTCATATCAACGACGTGACGACGTCGGGTTTCGACATCTATACAACGTCGATAACCCAACGTTGTATAGGCTTCTTATTTGGTTGTAGACATCATATAAAAGACGTCGTGTTTCGACGTTCAAACAACGTCTATGAACCGACGTAGTAAAGACGTCGGAATTGGTTGTCGACGTCATATCAACGACGTGACAACGTCGGGTTTCGACGTCTATACAACGTCGATAACCCAACGTTGTATAGACGTCTGACTTGGTTGTAGACATCATATTAAAGACGTCGTGTTTCGACGTTCAAACAACGTCGATGACCCGACGTAGTAAAGACGTCGGAATTGGTTGTCGACGTCATATCAACGACGTGACGACGTCGTGTTTCGACGTTCAAACAACGTCGATGACTCGACGTTGTAAAGACGTCGGATTTGGTTGTTGACATCATAACAACGTCGTAACGACATCAAGTTTCGACGTCATTACAACGTCGACAATCCGACGTTGTAAAGACGTTGTATATACGTTGACCGACGTCGCAACGTAAATACAACCATATTCTACGTCGATCCGACGTCGTGTGCCCGCTGGGGAGAGCTTGCACTAGTTGTCAGTGAGGTGAGATGACTGACATACCATCATGGCAGCGCTGAGAGCTTGTACTAGTTGTCAGTGAGGCGAGATGACTAACAGAGCATCATGACAGCACTGAGAGCTTGTACTAGTTGTCAGTGAGGTGAGATGACTGACAGAGCATCATGACAGCACTGAGAGCTTGCACTAGTTGTCAGTGAGGTGAGATGACTGACAGAGCATCATGACAGCACTGAGAGTTTGCACTAGTTGTCAATGAGGTGAGATGACTGACAGAGCATCATGACAGCACTGAGAAATTGCAGTAATTGTCAGTGAGGTGAGATGACTGACAGAACACCACGACACCACTGAGAGCTTGCACTAGTTGTCAGTGAGGTGAGATGACTGACAGAGCATCATGACAGCACTGAGAGCATGCACTAGTTGTCAGTGAGGTGAGATGACTGACAGAGCATCACGACAGCACTGAGAGCTTGCACTAGTTGTCAGTGAGGTGAGGTGACTGACAGAGCATCACGACAGCACTGAGAGCTTGCACTAGTTGTCAGTGAGGTGAGGTGACTGACAGAGCATCACGACAGCACTGAGAGCTTGCACTAGTTGTCACTGAGGTGAGATGACTGACAGAGCATCATGACAGCACTGAGAGCTTGCACTAGTTGTCACTGAGGTGAGATGACTGACAGAGCATCATGACAGCACTGAGAGCTTGCACTAGTTGTCAGTGAGGTGAGATGACTGTGCATCATGACAGCACTGAGAGCTTGCATTAGTTGTCAGTGAGGTGAGATGACTGACAGAGCATCATGACAGCACTGAGAGCTTGCACTAGTTGTCAGTGAGGTGAGATGACTGACAGAGCATCATGACAGCACTGAGAGCTTGCACCAGTTGTCAGTGAGGTGAGATGACTGACAGAGCATCATGACAGCACTGAGAGCTTGCACTAGTTGTCAGTGAGGTGAGATGACTTACAGAGCATCATGACAGCACTGAGAGCTTGCATTAGTTGTCAGTGAGGTGAGATGACTGACAGCGTCATGACAGCACTGAGAGCTTGCACTAGTTGTCAATGAGGTGAGATGACTGACAGAGCATCATGACAGCATTGAGAGCTTGCACTAGTTGTCGGTGAGGTGAGATGACTGACAGAGCATCATGACAGCACTGAGAGCTTGCACTAGTTGTCAGTGAGGTGAGATGACTGACAGAGCATCATGACAGCACTGAGAAATTGCACTAATTTTCAGTGAGGTGAGATGACTGACAGAACACCATGACAGCACTGAGAGCTTGCACTAGTTGTCGGTGAGGTGAGATGACTGACAGAGCATCATGACAGCACTGAGAGCATGCACTAGTTGTCAGAGAGGTGAGATGACTGACAGAACACCATGACAGCACTGAGAGCTTGCACTAGTTGTCAGTGAGGTGAGATGACTGACAGAGCATCATGACAGCACTGAGAGCTTGCACTAGTTGTCAGTGAGGTAAGATGACTGACAGAGCAGCATGATAGCACTGAGAGCTTGCACTAGTTGTCAGTGAGGTGAGATGACTGACAGAGCATCATGACAGCACTGAGAGCTTGCACTAGATGTCTGAGAGGTGAGGTGACTGACAGAGCATCGTGACAGCACTGAGAGCTTGCATTAGTTGTCAGTGAGGTGAGGTGACTGACAGTGCATCATGACAGCACTGAGAGCTTGCACCAGTTGTCAGAGAGGTGAGATGACTGACAGAGCATCATGACAGCACTGAGAGCTTGCACTAGTTGTCAGTGAGGTGAGATGACTGACAGAGCATCATGACAGCACTGAGAGCTTGCACTAGTTGTCAATGAGGTGGGTCATCCAGTATAAATTGCTTATGCTTGTTTTTCTTGCCATTCATGACCAGACACTGACTGACTTACTCAACACCCGTACATTCCAGACTCACCCTGCGACCTGGTGTTCTCAGTTTGCTCATTGGTCCACACCAAATGACCATAACCCTAATCAACACAGCTGCCAGGTGTTCCTGTTCTCATGCAATAGAATGTGCTACTGAAAGTTGAAAGTGTGATGGAGGGTGTCAACACTTGTCTTAAGACACATCAATTTAAACTAGCTCTCAATATCTAGGTTTATGTGACATCATCACATCAGGTTCATATGTGACTTGCTCATATTGTAGTATCCATACATATATTATTAGAAAGGAAAGAAGTAAGTAAAGTACAATTCACAGTAATCACTTGCAATTCCTCCCGTCTTTAATGTCCAAGACATTTGTATTAGAATTATATTCAGATCTGGCCACTGCAGCATGTTTTATTCACATTGACCAGTGATTGTATCACTTAGGTTGCAGTGTTTTGTATCTTCATGTAGTTTTCCAGCCTTCTCACAATCCTTCCTTGAGTGGACTGCTGCCTTATTTACACTGGCCATTGTTGTTGAAACACTGGTGACGTTTATTTACATGTACCCCCGGTATGTTTATTTTGTAAGAAAGTATATTCCATATGTATGTTAATGTTATATCCATGAATATATCATTTGTAACAATATGGATATATCAAATAAAGCATCACTAACATTAATTTTCAGCCTCGGCAAAAACGACCTGAGCAGTCCGGAGACCGGTGCAGCTCTCGGTAGAAGTCTTGGCGCCATGTCATCTCTGAAGAAGTTGTTGTAAGTAGACCAACACGTTCTTTGTCATTAGCCAGTATTAATTTATAATTATTTCCATAGTGGTAACAGGAATGAAACTAATAATGAATTATTAAAACTAACGTAACAATATTTTCCTGCTCACTTATCTTTTCAGTACTGAATATTTCAACATGGTTGTGTAAATAAACAATTGATAATATCTATGTAGGGAAAATCATGTCTGTATTTTATGTAAATTATTGATATACACATCAAATTATCACTTCTGTGGTTACTGTCATAGCATTGTCATATTTAGAATGTTGTGTCAGCATTGTTACTGGGTTAATTGTGTATAACTTGTATTAACAACTTATCCTGCAACAACAGTGTGTAAATCATTACAACTTCAGCATCATCATTAAATGTTCGTAAAAAACAAATGTGGACGAGTCCAGCCGAAATGTAGAAACGACACATTTTACTTCAATTCTTTCTACGACACCTTCACTGTAGCGACTCTACTTTGCTTCAGCCTTTGCCAGCCAACCGTGTCACTCTCCTACCTGTCATATGTCAACTGACTACTGTCTGTGTCATTCTCAAACAACATATTACTGTCTAATCTACAGTCACTGCAGACAAAGTCCTGTCAGCAAAAACCTGAAATGTGTCATTGGAGTACTTAGCTTCTTCGTCCCTGATGGGACAAGACTATGACAATGTCTCCACTGGGTGTCATTAGAGTACCAACTTATCCAAATATCACAATAAGACGTGTTGTGTGGGTCCAGTGTTCAAGTTTGGACCCAACGTTTATATCAGTACATAAATTTAACAAACAAATGACAGCTATAACCCAAAATGCAGCGTGCAAAGGATTCCCGGGGACATGGTTTATTGTGATGATATTTGGCTTAAAAAATCCTTAATTTTGTGCTTGTGTTTGGCATTTTGGAGGATGGGTATAACCATTCTTTTATTATAGGGCAGGTCCAAATACCATGGTGAGAGTTGAACCACATGCCCAAGTTTTCTATATCATTTTGAACCAAGAATCAAAATATGACTGGGTCCATCTCACCTAAGACACTGCTGTATCACGACTCCAATGCACTTACCCAGTGTGACCCCCTCTCACCACACCAACCATTAAAGAGAGAAACCCTCAGTAGAAATAAGATAACATGTCCAGTGTTGGAAGGAGTATTTATAATAAAGCTACCAACTAACATTATATTAATTTTCGTTTTCTATTGCAGTGTGAGCTGGTGCAAGCTTCGAGAAGCAGGTATGCTTGAGGTGGTCAAAGGCCTTTCACACTGCCACCAGCTGGAAGAACTTTAGTGAGTTTTTATTATTTATATGAACATTTGTTTTATGCCATTCACATATTTATGTATAGCGTATCCCTAATACATGTAATGGTGTAATATATGAATGTATGTTTTAACAGTCACATATTTTTAATGTATCTTTGCATTAACATGTTTTGTTGTAATTTCAGCTATATATACATAATATATATATATATATGTACATATGCATACATTCATATACACCTATATATATATATATATGTATATATATATACATACACACCTATATATGTATATATATATATGTGTGTGTATATATATGTGTGTGTGTGTATGTGTATATATATATATATATATATATATATATATATATATTGTATATCATACCTGTTGCTATTATAGTCTGATAAACCACAAAACCTGTTTAGTGGGAAAGAGAGAAGTGATTCAAGAGCCTGTCGCTCTGTTGTGACACTGGTGCATTGTTTCAATGTTCTATAATCCATTACTATAGCTGATATGCCGACATAAGAAGGATGAGTTGTAAATTTAACACAACACTTTAAATCTGGTCCTGGTGTCATATAGATTATGGACCCATGGTAAGGTCCATATTCTATGGGGGTCCATATCCTATAAGTCTCATAGAATATGGACCTCCCTTAGAAAATGGACCCAGGGTCCAAAATCAATAGGGGTCCATTTTCTATATATCTCATATAGTATGAACCCCCATAGAAAATTCACCCCGGGTCCATTATCTATAGGGGTCCATTTTCTATATGATTCATAGAAAATGTCCATAATCTATGTGTTATAGGAAATGGACCCCAGGTTGTGCTGTTGATATATTCCTGGTGTAGTTGTCACTGACAATAGTTTTATCATATTGAGCACAAACAATGAATCTATATTAATGCTCAATTTATTTAAATGGTGGTTTTTATACAAAAATGGTGGCTAATTAATTATGCTTTCAGTGTTATAAGTATTCAGGAAAGCTGGCTAACTAAACAAGACGGCTTATGTACATTCAATGAGAAGACTATACAAGCATTTCATTGGGTAAAACTAGTAATACAAATGGAGGCTTTATTATGTATAATTCATCTCAGTATGAATTATAAGGTACTGAAAGTCATAAAAATGAAAATTGGGGAGGACAGTTTATTGAACTCACAATGGGTGGCCTTATAAACCTCTGATAGCTGGTAACATATACGAGTCCTAAATTGTGACTACAAACAATTTATTGATAAATTTGCAGCATTATTATCACAGATTGACTTTTAAAAATCTGAAATAATTATTGCAATAGATTTTAATATAAACTTGCTTAAAATCAATGGAAAAGAATATTGTAGTGAATTTTATGACACCGTAACAGGATTTAGTTTCTTCCCCAAAATAACATTCCCAACCAGATTTTCTTCCCTAAATGGCACTTTGATCAACAACCTGTTTTGCAAATGTGGTCAATTAATGCTAGAATTAACAGCAGGTATCCTCCTAATCAAGCAATTTCTGACCACCAACCATATCTCATATTTATTGACAAAGCTCCAGTCAAAACAATTTCCTCGCAAATTAATCAAAATATACCAACATAATGAAATAGCTATGTGTAACCGTGCCTCTGAAATAACCAGCTCAAATATAATGGAGAAATTAAACCAAAACCTTTCTCATGATCCTTATAATAATAACAAAATAATTACTGATGCACTTGGAAAAGCAAACTGTAAACACATGCATTATAAATTAGTCAAGTTTAAGAAACACAAACATAAACATTCTCAATGGATAACAAATAGTATACTTAAATCTATAAAATACAGAGACAACTTATGTAATCAATTTAAATGTTTAAATCTAATATCTTTTGTTGAACACTACTAAAAAGAAAAAGAAAAAAATTATAATAGTATCCTAAAAAGAAGTATTAGAGCAGCCAAATGATTTTGTATTTATTATACTGTTTAACACGTATAAAAATGACTCAAGAAAAACTTGGAAATCTATTAAAGCTGTTTACGAAGATCAAACAAAATAGATCACTACCAAAATATTTTAAGAATGGACATAATACAATAACTGATAATGTTGAAATTCCAAATTATTTTAATATATTTTTCACAAACAGGTAAGCACCTTGCAAGCAAAATACAAAATAATAGTAATAAATATCATAGTTATTATTTAACCGGAAATTCAGATATTCATTTCCAATTCCAAGAAATTAATGAAGAATCAATACTCAAAATAATTGATAATTTTCCTGCTAAATACAATAGTGGCTATGACGGTATTACATTAAAACAATTGAAATATTTAAAATGTGTTCTCATAAAACCCTTAACATTACTTATTAACCAAATATTAAATACTTGGATACTTCCAGATAAGATGAAAATTGTGAAATTCCTATTTAAAAAATAATGATGAATCATTGTTTTGTAATTATTGACCGATATCTCTGCTACCAGTAATCTCAAAGGTCATTGAAAAAGTTATATATGATAAGATATATTGGTTTTTTACTACACACCAACGTTTTAATGATAACCAGTATGGATTTAGATCCGGTCACTCAACAGAATACGCCATTATAGAAGATATTGACCGAACAATAACCGCCCTAGATTCTAATAATACATGCATTAATATATGTTTAGGTATATCAAAATCAGTTGATACTTTAGACCATTCAATTGTATTAAGGTAATTACATTTGTATGGGATAGATGATGCAGCCCTAAAGTTAATGGAAAGTAACTTGAATAATAGACAACAATACGTCATTTACAATGACTCAATCTCTGAAGTCCTGCCTATTACCACTGATGTGCCACTGGGATCTGTATTAGGCCCTCTTTAATTTGTTTATATTATATAAATGATTTATCAAACTTGAGTGAAACATTCAAATATATAATATATGCAGACAGTACAACTTTGTTTAGAAGAATTCAATTGTCAAACATATATCCCAAAGATGTTGAGCATTATTTATATATAGAATTAAGCAAGATAAACAAATGGCTGAAAATCTATAAACTCTTTAAACATAAATAAATCCAAGTATATAATACACCAATTGGGAAACAAACAACTGAACATTCTTCTCCTTAAAATATATTTTAAACAATAATAGAAAGAGTCCAAAAATGTAATTTTGTTCTTTGCAAGAAAACCTAAGCTGGAATTTTAATATAAAATTGTTTTTCAATTAATTGTTCCAAATTGATAGGCGTATTAAACAAATTAAAATAATTTTTGCCAGTAAATATAAAAGTAATTTTGTGTAACTCATTAATGTTACCATACATTAATCATGGCCTAATGGCATGGGGGGGTCTTAATTGTAACAGAACCATCAAGGTACAGAAAAAACAATTAGTGTAATATGTTTAGCAAAATACAGTGCACATACTGAGCAGTATCTGATTTGTTTTAAGAAATTAAAGATATGCTGAAATTACATGAAATGAATCTGTATTGTAAGTATGTGCACCTGACATTACCAGTATATTGGCAAAACTTATCGTTTATATTAAATAAAGCACATTTATATCAAGGATACTTGATAGTATTCATACAAATAAGACAAAACATGACTGCCAAATGATGCATTACCCGGGTAGGCATGATATTCCGCTACTACCTGGGTAATAAACAATACTGCATTTAACATTAAAAACCAAATTACAGCGCACAGTTTAGAAGGATTTATTAGTTATGCCAAAAATGTTTTACACAATTACAAAATACTATGTTCATTGCCTAACTGTTATATATGGGGCAGCTGTAACAATCACTGCACTATTCTAGAGTGTATTATTTCTTATACCTCTACAGTCAGTGGTGACTGGCATTTAATGCCAATGGTGGCTAAATGTATAAATAATAAACTGTTTTTGTTTTACAAAACTGCTAGAATATCACAAACTGTTACAATGTTATACTGATATTATAGTAATAATCTATGACTATACTGTTTGCTTGGCTTTTTAAAAGGGAGTCCACATTCTATAACGGGGGTCCAAATTCCATATTAGAATATGGACTCCCGGGTCCATTTTGAATGGAGGTCCATATCCTGTTTGACAACGGCATCCTGATTCTCTCCGTAGCTCAGTTGGTAAATGCATTCGTTAGATGTGTCCACTTTTACAATCGGAAGGAGAACCGGTTTGATCCTATAACAAAACCATTGATATTTTATACAGTTTGTTGTTATTTTATCACAAAATAATAATTATAAACCCAATCATTTTAAAGCTTGTGCTTTTGTTTGTATTTGTGTAGTAATTATTTATTCACGACATAAATATGATATGATAATTGTACACAATGATAATCTATATTTATAACTTCAAATTATTGTTTCTATGTGTGAAAACTAGGTGGATTTGTCTTGATGAATGAAATTTAGAAATATAGACTGTACATCATTGTCCTGCACAATTACCATATTTCCAATTTCTGGCATATAAATAATTACTACACAAAGAAAACAAATACAAGCAGTAGCCTGCATCATTGCTTTAGGATTAGATTTTGAATTATTATTTTATGAAAGGTTAAACAAAAAAGTGACAAAAAGATATCAATGATTTTGTGTCTCGTGTTTGAACTAGTGTTGCTCTGATGGTAAAAGCTAATGCATCCAATGGACACATCTACCAATTAAGCTACAACTACAACTGGGATTCCACTCCTTCATTTAGAGTGTTATGTTAACTGTACAACTCATCCTTCACACATTGACATACTAATTATTATTTATGGCTTACACAACGTTTACTTCTGACGTTAAATACATACTATCTGGTTGAAACGTACAAGTCATGGTTTGGATTATATAACGGGGACTACAATCAATACAGTCATTCAGAAAATGAACCGGAGATGGCAGCGATCCGGAAGCTCAGACAAAACGTCTGGCTTCAATCTTTCAACAAAATGTTATTCATATGGAATCTTAAGATAAATATATGTTATCTATGATGACCAATGCATGTTGTACACAAAATTATCTTGGCACACGTTTTGACCCAAACGTTATCCTTGTAAACATGCTCTGAATGCAAAGAAAGGGTCTGCCTGATGCCAGTGTGTGTGAGGGAGAAGTAGAGGTTAAGTGGTTTTGTACAAAGATGTGGTGTGTGTAGTGGAGAAGACGTAGAAAGGCTGGGGACAGCAAGTAATGAAGTGCCTGCATGATTAGCAATGAGAAAGCTGATTTAGGCGTTATGTCATCGTTTAGTTAAGTCAATGAAAGAATAAGCTGGTCAGGGCTGACATTTGCAGTGTGCTAGCTGCCACATGTTTGTTTTAGTTACCATTTCAAATTTATATTTCCGGAAACTTCAAATAGTTTGCATCTTTCTATCTTATATCTTCTGTGTGACTTCAGAACTATTTTAATGTCTGTCACATGTGTTGGCGGTGGACAGGACACAAGCCCACTAAGGCAGGTTTCAGGCTGTGTAGATTTGGCATTTCACTTAGCCAGTTAAAGTGTTTCATGACATTGCCTTCATAATCTTAATGTTTGTTCTTATGACCCATTAACCAGTATGTGGTGTGGGTGCATCGCTCTGTAGAACCAGCATCTCAAAGAGTTGTGTAAGTCCATCAGCTGATGAAGAGAATCTGACCATGCAATGGTTGTTCTCATCCCCACGTACCAACAGAAACTGAAAATGTGGAAGGCAACAAAGAAGTTATGAACGGACATCTCGACTGAAGCTCTTCAAGGATGCCTTGATAACACAGATTGGGACAAGTTCAAAGAGGCATGTCCAGATTTAGATGACTGCTGATGTCGTGACATTCAGCTAGTGTGAGGAGTGCACATAGACAAAAACTGTTACGCTGAATGGCAACAATAAACCTTGGTTCACCAGGGATATCAAGGAGACACTACTCACTGGTGGAAAAGAACACAACATTCATCAATCAGCAGCAGCAGGGAAGAATTCAAAATATATTTACAAGTATGCACATATAGCATAGATGTATTGGTAGACATTATTTGTATAGATGTGCATGGATTACAACATTGCCTTCTACAATACTTGAACGTTTTGGTGAGTCGTATACATATATACTCGTGCCTCGTCATAACGCAGTATTTGGGGTCCACGTTATAAATGGGGCGCGTTATTCATTATATTCCACCAGGGGCGCCACCCCCCAAAAACGCCACAAAAGCAACCGAAGCCAATGTGCTGGTTGCATGGTCTATGCATGATTTATAAAACTAATTGACATTGACAACCAACGTCAATGTGTATCATGTTCAAATAGTACACACTGTCAAATGCTGAACTGAGTAAAACTCACGAACGATGTTCAGTCTTTAAAATAAATTAAGATCAAGGTATGACGATGTGAACTGATCGATAATACAGTACAGTACTGTCTAAAATAGCCTTGCTCTCAGCAGCCGTAACCACAGCTGTAACACACAAATGAATTGACACATTGCACTAGTTGTCAGTGAGGTGAGATGACTGACAGAACACCATGACAGCACTGAGAGCTTGCACTAGTTGTCAGTGAGGTGAGATGACTGACAGAGCATTGTGACCGCACTGAGACCTTGCACTAGTTGTCAGTGAGGTGAGATGACTGACAGAGCATCATGACAGCACTGAGAGCTTGCACTAGTTGACAGTGAGGTGAGATGACTGACAGGGCATCATGACAGCACTGAGAGCTTGCACTAGTTGACAGTGAGGTGAGATGACTGACAGAGCATCATGACAGCACTGAGAGCTTACACTAGTTGACAGTGAGGTGAGATGACTGACAGAGCATCATCACAGCACTGAGAGCTTGCACTATTTGACAGTGAGGTGAGGTGAGGTGAGATGACTGACAGAGCATCATGACAACATTGAGAGCTTGCACTAGTTGACAGTGAGGTGAGGTGAGATGACTGACAGAGCACCATGACAGCACCGAGAGCTTGCACTAGTTGTCAGTGAGGTGAGATGACTGACAGAGCATTGTGACCGCACTGAGACCTTGCACTAGTTGTCAGTGAGGTGAGATGACTGACAGAGCATCATGACAGCACTGAGAGCTTGCACTAGTTGACAGTGAGGTGAGATGACTGACAGGGCATCATGACAGCACTGAGAGCTTGCACTAGTTGACAGTGAGGTGAGATGACTGACAGAGCATCATGACACCACTGAGAGCTTACACTAGTTGACAGTGAGGTGAGATGACTGACAGAGCATCATGACAGCACTGAGAGCTTGCACTATTTGACAGTGAGGTGAGGTGAGATGACTGACAGAGCATCATGACAGCACCGAGAGCTTGCACTAGTTGACAGTGAGGTGAGGGGAGATGACTGACAGAGCACCATGACAGCACCGAGAGCTTGCACTAGTTGTCAGTGAGGTGAGATGATTGACAGAGCATCGTGACAACACTGAGAGCTTGCATTAGTTGTCAGTGAGGTGAGATGACTGACAGAGCATCATGACAGCACTGAGAGCTTGTACTAGTTGTCAGTGAGGTGAGATGACTGACAGAGCATCATGACAGCACTGAGAGCTTGCTTTAGTTGTCAGTGAGGTGAGATGACTGACAGAGCATCATGACAGCACTGAGAGCTTGCACTAGTTGTCATGGAGGTGAGATGACTGACAGAGCATCATGACAGCTCTGAGAGCTTGCACTAGTTATCAGTAAGGTGAGATGACTGACAGAGCATCATGACAGCACTGAGAACTTGCACTAGTTGTCAGTGAGGTGAGATGACTGACAGAGCATCATGACAGCACTGAGAGTTTGCACTAGTTGTCAGTCAGGTGATGTGACTGACAGAGCATCATGACAGCACTTAGAGCTTGCATTAGTTGTCAGTGAGGTGAGATGACTGACAGAGCATCATGACAGCACTGAGAGCTTGCACTAGTTGACAGTGAGGTGAGGTGAGATGACTGACAGAGCACCATGACAGCACCGAGAGCTTGCACTAGTTGTCAGTGAGGTGAGATGACTGACAGAGCATTGTGACCGCACTGAGACCTTGCACTAGTTGTCAGTGAGGTGAGATGACTGACAGAGCATCATGACAGCACTGAGAGCTTGCACTAGTTGACAGTGAGGTGAGATGACTGACAGGGCATCATGACAGCACTGAGAGCTTGCACTAGTTGACAGTGAGGTGAGATGACTGACAGAGCATCATGACACCACTGAGAGCTTACACTAGTTGACAGTGAGGTGAGATGACTGACAGAGCATCATGACAGCACTGAGAGCTTGCACTATTTGACAGTGAGGTGAGGTGAGATGACTGACAGAGCATCATGACAGCACCGAGAGCTTGCACTAGTTGACAGTGAGGTGAGGGGAGATGACTGACAGAGCACCATGACAGCACCGAGAGCTTGCACTAGTTGTCAGTGAGGTGAGATGATTGACAGAGCATCGTGACAACACTGAGAGCTTGCATTAGTTGTCAGTGAGGTGAGATGACTGACAGAGCATCATGACAGCACTGAGAGCTTGTACTAGTTGTCAGTGAGGTGAGATGACTGACAGAGCATCATGACAGCACTGAGAGCTTGCTTTAGTTGTCAGTGAGGTGAGATGACTGACAGAGCATCATGACAGCACTGAGAGCTTGCACTAGTTGTCATGGAGGTGAGATGACTGACAGAGCATCATGACAGCTCTGAGAGCTTGCACTAGTTATCAGTAAGGTGAGATGACTGACAGAGCATCATGACAGCACTGAGAACTTGCACTAGTTGTCAGTGAGGTGAGATGACTGACAGAGCATCATGACAGCACTGAGAGTTTGCACTAGTTGTCAGTCAGGTGATGTGACTGACAGAGCATCATGACAGCACTGAGAGCTTGCATTAGTTGTCAGTGAGGTGAGATGACTGACAGAGCATCATGACAGCACTGAGAGCTTGCACTAGTTGTCAGTGAGGTGAGATGACTGACAGAGCATTGTGACCGCACTGAGACCTTGCACTAGTTGTCAGTGAGGTGAGATGACTGACAGAGCATCATGACAGCACTGAGAGCTTGCACTAGTTGACAGTGAGGTGAGATGACTGACAGGGCATCATGACAGCACTGAGAGCTTGCACTAGTTGACAGTGAGGTGAGATGACTGACAGAGCATCATGACAGCACTGAGAGCTTACACTAGTTGACAGTGAGGTGAGATGACTGACAGAGCATCATCACAGCACTGAGAGCTTGCACTATTTGACAGTGAGGTGAGGTGAGGTGAGATGACTGACAGAGCATCATGACAACATTGAGAGCTTGCACTAGTTGACAGTGAGGTGAGGTGAGATGACTGACAGAGCACCATGACAGCACCGAGAGCTTGCACTAGTTGTCAGTGAGGTGAGATGACTGACAGAGCATTGTGACCGCACTGAGACCTTGCACTAGTTGTCAGTGAGGTGAGATGACTGACAGAGCATCATGACAGCACTGAGAGCTTGCACTAGTTGACAGTGAGGTGAGATGACTGACAGGGCATCATGACAGCACTGAGAGCTTGCACTAGTTGACAGTGAGGTGAGATGACTGACAGAGCATCATGACACCACTGAGAGCTTACACTAGTTGACAGTGAGGTGAGATGACTGACAGAGCATCATGACAGCACTGAGAGCTTGCACTATTTGACAGTGAGGTGAGGTGAGATGACTGACAGAGCATCATGACAGCACCGAGAGCTTGCACTAGTTGACAGTGAGGTGAGGGGAGATGACTGACAGAGCACCATGACAGCACCGAGAGCTTGCACTAATTGTCAGTGAGGTGAGATGATTGACAGAGCATCGTGACAACACTGAGAGCTTGCATTAGTTGTCAGTGAGGTGAGATGACTGACAGAGCATCATGACAGCACTGAGAGCTTGTACTAGTTGTCAGTGAGGTGAGATGACTGACAGAGCATCATGACAGCACTGAGAGCTTGCTTTAGTTGTCAGTGAGGTGAGATGACTGACAGAGCATCATGACAGCACTGAGAGCTTGCACTAGTTGTCATGGAGGTGAGATGACTGACAGAGCATCATGACAGCTCTGAGAGCTTGCACTAGTTATCAGTAAGGTGAGATGACTGACAGAGCATCATGACAGCACTGAGAACTTACACTAGTTGTCAGTGAGGTGAGATGACTGACAGAGCATCATGACAGCACTGAGAGTTTGCACTAGTTGTCAGTCAGGTGATGTGACTGACAGAGCATCATGACAGCACTTAGAGCTTGCATTTGTTGTCAGTGAGGTGAGATGACTGACAGAGCATCATGACAGCACTGAGAGCTTGCACTAGTTGACAGTGAGGTGAGGTGAGATGACTGACAGAGCACCATGACAGCACCGAGAGCTTGCACTAGTTGTCAGTGAGGTGAGATGACTGACAGAGCATTGTGACCGCACTGAGACCTTGCACTAGTTGTCAGTGAGGTGAGATGACTGACAGAGCATCATGACAGCACTGAGAGCTTGCACTAGTTGACAGTGAGGTGAGATGACTGACAGGGCATCATGACAGCACTGAGAGCTTGCACTAGTTGACAGTGAGGTGAGATGACTGACAGAGCATCATGACACCACTGAGAGCTTACACTAGTTGACAGTGAGGTGAGATGACTGACAGAGCATCATGACAGCACTGAGAGCTTGCACTATTTGACAGTGAGGTGAGGTGAGATGACTGACAGAGCATCATGACAGCACCGAGAGCTTGCACTAGTTGACAGTGAGGTGAGGGGAGATGACTGACAGAGCACCATGACAGCACCGAGAGCTTGCACTAGTTGTCAGTGAGGTGAGATGATTGACAGAGCATCGTGACAACACTGAGAGCTTGCATTAGTTGTCAGTGAGGTGAGATGACTGACAGAGCATCATGACAGCACTGAGAGCTTGTACTAGTTGTCAGTGAGGTGAGATGACTGACAGAGCATCATGACAGCACTGAGAGCTTGCTTTAGTTGTCAGTGAGGTGAGATGACTGACAGAGCATCATGACCGCACTGAGAGCTTGCACTAGTTGTCATGGAGGTGAGATGACTGACAGAGCATCATGACAGCTCTGAGAGCTTGCACTAGTTATCAGTAAGGTGAGATGACTGACAGAGCATCATGACAGCACTGAGAACTTGCACTAGTTGTCAGTGAGGTGAGATGACTGACAGAGCATCATGACAGCACTGAGAGTTTGCACTAGTTGTCAGTCAGGTGATGTGACTGACAGAGCATCATGACAACACTGAGAGCTTGCATTAGTTGTCAGTGAGGTGAGATGACTGACAGTGCATCATGACAGCACTGAGAGCTTGCACCAGTTGTCAGAGAGGTGAGATGACTGACAGAGCATCATGACAGCACTGAGAGCTTGCACCAGTTGTCAGTGAGGTGAGATGACTGACAGCGTCATGACAGCACTGAGAGCTTGCACTAGTTGTCAATGAGGTGGGTCATCCAGTATAAATTGCTTATGCTTGTGTTTCTTGCCATTCATGTCCAGACACTGACTGACTTACTCAACACCCGTACATTCCAGACTCACCCTGCGACCTGGTGTTCTCAGTTTGCTCATTGGTCCACACCAAATGACCATAACCCTAATCAACACAGCATGCCAGGTGTTCCTGTTCTCATGCAATAGAATGTGCTACTGGAAGTTGAAAGTGTGATGGAGGGTGTCAACACTTGTCTTAAGACACATCAATTTAAACTAGCTCTCAATATCTAGGTTTATGTGACATCATCACATCAGGTTCATATGTGACTTGCTCATATTGTAGTATCCATACATATATTATTAGAATGGAAAGAAGTAAGTAAAGTACAATTCACAGTAATCACTTGCAATTCCTCCCGTCTTTAATGTCCAAGACATTTGTATTAGAATTATATTCAGATCTGGCCACTGCAGCATGTTTTATTCACATTGACCAGTGATTGCATCACTTAGGTTGCAGTGTTTTGTATCTTCATGTAGTTTTCCAGCCTTCTCACAATCCTTCCTTGAGTGGACTGCTGCCTTATTTACACTGGCCATTGTTGTTGAAACACTGGTGACGTTTATTTACATGTACCCCCGGTATGTTTATTTTGTAAGAAAGTATATTCCATATGTATGTTAATGTTATATCCATGAATATATCATTTGTAACAATATGGATATATCAAATAAAGCATCACTAACATTAATTTTCAGCCTCAGCAAAAACGACCTGAGCAGTCCGGAGACCGGTGCAGCTCTCGGTAGAAGTCTTGGCGCCATGTCATCTCTGAAGAAGTTGTTGTAAGTAGACCAACACGTTCTTTGTCATTAGCCAGTATTAATTTATAATTATTTCCATAGTGGTAACAGGAATGAAACTAATAATGAATTATTAAAACTAACGTAACAATATTTTCCTGCTCACTTATCTTTTCAGTACTGAATATTTCAACATGGTTGTGTAAATAAACAATTGATAATATCTATGTAGGGAAAATCATGTCTGTATTTTATGTAAATTATTGATATACACATCAAATTATCACTTCTGTGGTTACTGTCATAGCATTGTCATATTTAGAATGTTGTGTCAGCATTGTTACTGGGTTAATTGTGTATAACTTGTATTAACAACTTATCCTGCAACAACAGTGTGTAAATCATTACAACTTCAGCATCATCATTAAATGTTCGTAAAAAACAAATGTGGACGAGTCCAGCCGAAATGTAGAAACGACACATTTTACTTCAATTCTTTCTACGACACCTTCACTGTAGCGACTCTACTTTGCTTCAGCCTTTGCCAGCCAACCGTGTCACTCTCCTACCTGTCATATGTCAACTGACTACTGTCTGTGTCATTCTCAAACAACATATTACTGTCTAATCTACAGTCACTGCAGACAAAGTCCTGTCAGCAAAAACCTGAAATGTGTCATTGGAGTACTTAGCTTCTTCGTCCCTGATGGGACAAGACTATGACAATGTCTCCACTGGGTGTCATTAGAGTACCAACTTATCCAAATATCACAATAAGACGTGTTGTGTGGGTCCAGTGTTCAAGTTTGGACCCAACGTTTATATCAGTACATAAATTTAACAAACAAATGACAGCTATAACCCAAAATGCAGCGTGCAAAGGATTCCCGGGGACATGGTTTATTGTGATGATATTTGGCTTAAAAAATCCTTAATTTTGTGCTTGTGTTTGGCATTTTGGAGGATGGGTATAACCATTCTTTTATTATAGGGCAGGTCCAAATACCATGGTGAGAGTTGAACCACATGCCCAAGTTTTCTATATCATTTTGAACCAAGAATCAAAATATGACTGGGTCCATCTCACCTAAGACACTGCTGTATCACGACTCCAATGCACTTACCCAGTGTGACCCCCTCTCACCACACCAACCATTAAAGAGAGAAACCCTCAGTAGAAATAAGATAACATGTCCAGTGTTGGAAGGAGTATTTATAATAAAGCTACCAACTAACATTATATTAATTTTCGTTTTCTATTGCAGTGTGAGCTGGTGCAAGCTTCGAGAAGCAGGTATGCTTGAGGTGGTCAAAGGCCTTTCACACTGCCACCAGCTGGAAGAACTTTAGTGAGTTTTTATTATTTATATGAACATTTGTTTTATGCCATTCACATATTTATGTATAGCGTATCCCTAATACATGTAATGGTGTAATATATGAATGTATGTTTTAACAGTCACATATTTTTAATGTATCTTTGCATTAACATGTTTTGTTGTAATTTCAGCTATATATACATAATATATATATATATGTACATATGCATACATTCATATACACCTATATATATATATATATGTATATATATATACATACACACCTATATATGTATATATATATATGTGTGTGTATATATATGTGTGTGTGTGTATGTGTATATATATATATATATATATATATATATATATATATGTATATCATACCTGTTGCTATTATAGTCTGATAAACCACAAAACCTGTTTAGTGGGAAAGAGAGAAGTGATTCAAGAGCCTGTCGCTCTGTTGTGACACTGGTGCATTGTTTCAATGTTCTATAATCCATTACTATAGCTGATATGCCGACATAAGAAGGATGAGTTGTAAATTTAACACAACACTTTAAATCTGGTCCTGGTGTCATATAGATTATGGACCCATGGTAAGGTCCATATTCTATGGGGGTCCATATCCTATAAGTCTCATAGAATATGGACCTCCCTTAGAAAATGGACCCAGGGTCCAAAATCAATAGGGGTCCATTTTCTATATATCTCATATAGTATGAACCCCCATAGAAAATTCACCCCGGGTCCATTATCTATAGGGGTCCATTTTCTATATGATTCATAGAAAATGTCCATAATCTATGTGTTATAGGAAATGGACCCCAGGTTGTGCTGTTGATATATTCCTGGTGTAGTTGTCACTGACAATAGTTTTATCATATTGAGCACAAACAATGAATCTATATTAATGCTCAATTTATTTAAATGGTGGTTTTTATACAAAAATGGTGGCTAATTAATTATGCTTTCAGTGTTATAAGTATTCAGGAAAGCTGGCTAACTAAACAAGACGGCTTATGTACATTCAATGAGAAGACTATACAAGCATTTCATTGGGTAAAACTAGTAATACAAATGGAGGCTTTATTATGTATAATTCATCTCAGTATGAATTATAAGGTACTGAAAGTCATAAAAATGAAAATTGGGGAGGACAGTTTATTGAACTCACAATGGGTGGCCTTATAAACCTCTGATAGCTGGTAACATATACGAGTCCTAAATTGTGACTACAAACAATTTATTGATAAATTTGCAGCATTATTATCACAGATTGACTTTTAAAAATCTGAAATAATTATTGCAATAGATTTTAATATAAACTTGCTTAAAATCAATGGAAAAGAATATTGTAGTGAATTTTATGACACCGTAACAGGATTTAGTTTCTTCCCCAAAATAACATTCCCAACCAGATTTTCTTCCCTAAATGGCACTTTGATCAACAACCTGTTTTGCAAATGTGGTCAATTAATGCTAGAATTAACAGCAGGTATCCTCCTAATCAAGCAATTTCTGACCACCAACCATATCTCATATTTATTGACAAAGCTCCAGTCAAAACAATTTCCTCGCAAATTAATCAAAATATACCAACATAATGAAATAGCTATGTGTAACCGTGCCTCTGAAATAACCAGCTCAAATATAATGGAGAAATTAAACCAAAACCTTTCTCATGATCCTTATAATAATAACAAAATAATTACTGATGCACTTGGAAAAGCAAACTGTAAACACATGCATTATAAATTAGTCAAGTTTAAGAAACACAAACATAAACATTCTCAATGGATAACAAATAGTATACTTAAATCTATAAAATACAGAGACAACTTATGTAATCAATTTAAATGTTTAAATCTAATATCTTTTGTTGAACACTACTAAAAAGAAAAAGAAAAAAATTATAATAGTATCCTAAAAAGAAGTATTAGAGCAGCCAAATGATTTTGTATTTATTATACTGTTTAACACGTATAAAAATGACTCAAGAAAAACTTGGAAATCTATTAAAGCTGTTTACGAAGATCAAACAAAATAGATCACTACCAAAATATTTTAAGAATGGACATAATACAATAACTGATAATGTTGAAATTCCAAATTATTTTAATATATTTTTCACAAACAGGTAAGCACCTTGCAAGCAAAATACAAAATAATAGTAATAAATATCATAGTTATTATTTAACCGGAAATTCAGATATTCATTTCCAATTCCAAGAAATTAATGAAGAATCAATACTCAAAATAATTGATAATTTTCCTGCTAAATACAATAGTGGCTATGACGGTATTACATTAAAACAATTGAAATAGTTAAAATGTGTTCTCATAAAACCCTTAACATTACTTATTAACCAAATATTAAATACTTGGATACTTCCAGATAAGATGAAAATTGTGAAATTCCTATTTAAAAAATAATGATGAATCATTGTTTTGTAATTATTGACCGATATCTCTGCTACCAGTAATCTCAAAGGTCATTGAAAAAGTTATATATGATAAGATATATTGGTTTTTTACTACACACCAACGTTTTAATGATAACCAGTATGGATTTAGATCCGGTCACTCAACAGAATACGCCATTATAGAAGATATTGACCGAACAATAACCGCCCTAGATTCTAATAATACATGCATTAATATATGTTTAGGTATATCAAAATCAGTTGATACTTTAGACCATTCAATTGTATTAAGGTAATTACATTTGTATGGGATAGATGATGCAGCCCTAAAGTTAATGGAAAGTAACTTGAATAATAGACAACAATACGTCATTTACAATGACTCAATCTCTGAAGTCCTGCCTATTACCACTGATGTGCCACTGGGATCTGTATTAGGCCCTCTTTAATTTGTTTATATTATATAAATGATTTATCAAACTTGAGTGAAACATTCAAATATATAATATATGCAGACAGTACAACTTTGTTTAGAAGAATTCAATTGTCAAACATATATCCCAAAGATGTTGAGCATTATTTATATATAGAATTAAGCAAGATAAACAAATGGCTGAAAATCTATAAACTCTTTAAACATAAATAAATCCAAGTATATAATACACCAATTGGGAAACAAACAACTGAACATTCTTCTCCTTAAAATATATTTTAAACAATAATAGAAAGAGTCCAAAAATGTAATTTTGTTCTTTGCAAGAAAACCTAAGCTGGAATTTTAATATAAAATTGTTTTTCAATTAATTGTTCCAAATTGATAGGCGTATTAAACAAATTAAAATAATTTTTGCCAGTAAATATAAAAGTAATTTTGTGTAACTCATTAATGTTACCATACATTAATCATGGCCTAATGGCATGGGGGGGTCTTAATTGTAACAGAACCATCAAGGTACAGAAAAAACAATTAGTGTAATATGTTTAGCAAAATACAGTGCACATACTGAGCAGTATCTGATTTGTTTTAAGAAATTAAAGATATGCTGAAATTACATGAAATGAATCTGTATTGTAAGTATGTGCACCTGACATTACCAGTATATTGGCAAAACTTATCGTTTATATTAAATAAAGCACATTTATATCAAGGATACTTGATAGTATTCATACAAATAAGACAAAACATGACTGCCAAATGATGCATTACCCGGGTAGGCATGATATTCCGCTACTACCTGGGTAATAAACAATACTGCATTTAACATTAAAAACCAAATTACAGCGCACAGTTTAGAAGGATTTATTAGTTATGCCAAAAATGTTTTACACAATTACAAAATACTATGTTCATTGCCTAACTGTTATATATGGGGCAGCTGTAACAATCACTGCACTATTCTAGAGTGTATTATTTCTTATACCTCTACAGTCAGTGGTGACTGGCATTTAATGCCAATGGTGGCTAAATGTATAAATAATAAACTGTTTTTGTTTTACAAAACTGCTAGAATATCACAAACTGTTACAATGTTATACTGATATTATAGTAATAATCTATGACTATACTGTTTGCTTGGCTTTTTAAAAGGGAGTCCACATTCTATAACGGGGGTCCAAATTCCATATTAGAATATGGACTCCCGGGTCCATTTTGAATGGAGGTCCATATCCTGTTTGACAACGGCATCCTGATTCTCTCCGTAGCTCAGTTGGTAAATGCATTCGTTAGATGTGTCCACTTTTACAATCGGAAGGAGAACCGGTTTGATCCTATAACAAAACCATTGATATTTTATACAGTTTGTTGTTATTTTATCACAAAATAATAATTATAAACCCAATCATTTTAAAGCTTGTGCTTTTGTTTGTATTTGTGTAGTAATTATTTATTCACGACATAAATATGATATGATAATTGTACACAATGATAATCTATATTTATAACTTCAAATTATTGTTTCTATGTGTGAAAACTAGGTGGATTTGTCTTGATGAATGAAATTTAGAAATATAGACTGTACATCATTGTCCTGCACAATTACCATATTTCCAATTTCTGGCATATAAATAATTACTACACAAAGAAAACAAATACAAGCAGTAGCCTGCATCATTGCTTTAGGATTAGATTTTGAATTATTATTTTATGAAAGGTTAAACAAAAAAGTGACAAAAAAGATATCAATGATTTTGTGTCTCGTGTTTGAACTAGTGTTGCTCTGATGGTAAAAGCTAATGCATCCAATGGACACATCTACCAATTAAGCTACAACTACAACTGGGATTCCACTCCTTCATTTAGAGTGTTATGTTAACTGTACAACTCATCCTTCACACATTGACATACTAATTATTATTTATGGCTTACACAACGTTTACTTCTGACGTTAAATACATACTATCTGGTTGAAACGTACAAGTCATGGTTTGGATTATATAACGGGGACTACAATCAATACAGTCATTCAGAAAATGAACCGGAGATGGCAGCGATCCGGAAGCTCAGACAAAACGTCTGGCTTCAATCTTTCAACAAAATGTTATTCATATGGAATCTTAAGATAAATATATGTTATCTATGATGACCAATGCATGTTGTACACAAAATTATCTTGGCACACGTTTTGACCCAAACGTTATCCTTGTAAACATGCTCTGAATGCAAAGAAAGGGTCTGCCTGATGCCAGTGTGTGTGAGGGAGAAGTAGAGGTTAAGTGGTTTTGTACAAAGATGTGGTGTGTGTAGTGGAGAAGACGTAGAAAGGCTGGGGACAGCAAGTAATGAAGTGCCTGCATGATTAGCAATGAGAAAGCTGATTTAGGCGTTATGTCATCGTTTAGTTAAGTCAATGAAAGAATAAGCTGGTCAGGGCTGACATTTGCAGTGTGCTAGCTGCCACATGTTTGTTTTAGTTACCATTTCAAATTTATATTTCCGGAAACTTCAAATAGTTTGCATCTTTCTATCTTATATCTTCTGTGTGACTTCAGAACTATTTTAATGTCTGTCACATGTGTTGGCGGTGGACAGGACACAAGCCCACTAAGGCAGGTTTCAGGCTGTGTAGATTTGGCATTTCACTTAGCCAGTTAAAGTGTTTCATGACATTGCCTTCATAATCTTAATGTTTGTTCTTATGACCCATTAACCAGTATGTGGTGTGGGTGCATCGCTCTGTAGAACCAGCATCTCAAAGAGTTGTGTAAGTCCATCAGCTGATGAAGAGAATCTGACCATGCAATGGTTGTTCTCATCCCCACGTACCAACAGAAACTGAAAATGTGGAAGGCAACAAAGAAGTTATGAACGGACATCTCGACTGAAGCTCTTCAAGGATGCCTTGATAACACAGATTGGGACAAGTTCAAAGAGGCATGTCCAGATTTAGATGACTGCTGATGTCGTGACATTCAGCTAGTGTGAGGAGTGCACATAGACAAAAACTGTTACGCTGAATGGCAACAATAAACCTTGGTTCACCAGGGATATCAAGGAGACACTACTCACTGGTGGAAAAGAACACAACATTCATCAATCAGCAGCAGCAGGGAAGAATTCAAAATATATTTACAAGTATGCACATATAGCATAGATGTATTGGTAGACATTATTTGTATAGATGTGCATGGATTACAACATTGCCTTCTACAATACTTGAACGTTTTGGTGAGTCGTATACATATATACTCGTGCCTCGTCATAACGCAGTATTTGGGGTCCACGTTATAAATGGGGCGCGTTATTCATTATATTCCACCAGGGGCGCCACCCCCCAAAAACGCCACAAAAGCAACCGAAGCCAATGTGCTGGTTGCATGGTCTATGCATGATTTATAAAACTAATTGACATTGACAACCAACGTCAATGTGTATCATGTTCAAATAGTACACACTGTCAAATGCTGAACTGAGTAAAACTCACGAACGATGTTCAGTCTTTAAAATAAATTAAGATCAAGGTATGACGATGTGAACTGATCGATAATACAGTACAGTACTGTCTAAAATAGCCTTGCTCTCAGCAGCCGTAACCACAGCTGTAACACACAAATGAATTGACACATTGCACTAGTTGTCAGTGAGGTGAGATGACTGACAGAACACCATGACAGCACTGAGAGCTTGCACTAGTTGTCAGTGAGGTGAGATGACTGACAGAGCATTGTGACCGCACTGAGACCTTGCACTAGTTGTCAGTGAGGTGAGATGACTGACAGAGCATCATGACAGCACTGAGAGCTTGCACTAGTTGACAGTGAGGTGAGATGACTGACAGGGCATCATGACAGCACTGAGAGCTTGCACTAGTTGACAGTGAGGTGAGATGACTGACAGAGCATCATGACAGCACTGAGAGCTTACACTAGTTGACAGTGAGGTGAGATGACTGACAGAGCATCATCACAGCACTGAGAGCTTGCACTATTTGACAGTGAGGTGAGGTGAGGTGAGATGACTGACAGAGCATCATGACAACATTGAGAGCTTGCACTAGTTGACAGTGAGGTGAGGTGAGATGACTGACAGAGCACCATGACAGCACCGAGAGCTTGCACTAGTTGTCAGTGAGGTGAGATGACTGACAGAGCATTGTGACCGCACTGAGACCTTGCACTAGTTGTCAGTGAGGTGAGATGACTGACAGAGCATCATGACAGCACTGAGAGCTTGCACTAGTTGACAGTGAGGTGAGATGACTGACAGGGCATCATGACAGCACTGAGAGCTTGCACTAGTTGACAGTGAGGTGAGATGACTGACAGAGCATCATGACACCACTGAGAGCTTACACTAGTTGACAGTGAGGTGAGATGACTGACAGAGCATCATGACAGCACTGAGAGCTTGCACTATTTGACAGTGAGGTGAGGTGAGATGACTGACAGAGCATCATGACAGCACCGAGAGCTTGCACTAGTTGACAGTGAGGTGAGGGGAGATGACTGACAGAGCACCATGACAGCACCGAGAGCTTGCACTAGTTGTCAGTGAGGTGAGATGATTGACAGAGCATCGTGACAACACTGAGAGCTTGCATTAGTTGTCAGTGAGGTGAGATGACTGACAGAGCATCATGACAGCACTGAGAGCTTGTACTAGTTGTCAGTGAGGTGAGATGACTGACAGAGCATCATGACAGCACTGAGAGCTTGCTTTAGTTGTCAGTGAGGTGAGATGACTGACAGAGCATCATGACAGCACTGAGAGCTTGCACTAGTTGTCATGGAGGTGAGATGACTGACAGAGCATCATGACAGCTCTGAGAGCTTGCACTAGTTATCAGTAAGGTGAGATGACTGACAGAGCATCATGACAGCACTGAGAACTTGCACTAGTTGTCAGTGAGGTGAGATGACTGACAGAGCATCATGACAGCACTGAGAGTTTGCACTAGTTGTCAGTCAGGTGATGTGACTGACAGAGCATCATGACAGCACTTAGAGCTTGCATTAGTTGTCAGTGAGGTGAGATGACTGACAGAGCATCATGACAGCACTGAGAGCTTGCACTAGTTGACAGTGAGGTGAGGTGAGATGACTGACAGAGCACCATGACAGCACCGAGAGCTTGCACTAGTTGTCAGTGAGGTGAGATGACTGACAGAGCATTGTGACCGCACTGAGACCTTGCACTAGTTGTCAGTGAGGTGAGATGACTGACAGAGCATCATGACAGCACTGAGAGCTTGCACTAGTTGACAGTGAGGTGAGATGACTGACAGGGCATCATGACAGCACTGAGAGCTTGCACTAGTTGACAGTGAGGTGAGATGACTGACAGAGCATCATGACACCACTGAGAGCTTACACTAGTTGACAGTGAGGTGAGATGACTGACAGAGCATCATGACAGCACTGAGAGCTTGCACTATTTGACAGTGAGGTGAGGTGAGATGACTGACAGAGCATCATGACAGCACCGAGAGCTTGCACTAGTTGACAGTGAGGTGAGGGGAGATGACTGACAGAGCACCATGACAGCACCGAGAGCTTGCACTAGTTGTCAGTGAGGTGAGATGATTGACAGAGCATCGTGACAACACTGAGAGCTTGCATTAGTTGTCAGTGAGGTGAGATGACTGACAGAGCATCATGACAGCACTGAGAGCTTGTACTAGTTGTCAGTGAGGTGAGATGACTGACAGAGCATCATGACAGCACTGAGAGCTTGCTTTAGTTGTCAGTGAGGTGAGATGACTGACAGAGCATCATGACAGCACTGAGAGCTTGCACTAGTTGTCATGGAGGTGAGATGACTGACAGAGCATCATGACAGCTCTGAGAGCTTGCACTAGTTATCAGTAAGGTGAGATGACTGACAGAGCATCATGACAGCACTGAGAACTTGCACTAGTTGTCAGTGAGGTGAGATGACTGACAGAGCATCATGACAGCACTGAGAGTTTGCACTAGTTGTCAGTCAGGTGATGTGACTGACAGAGCATCATGACAGCACTGAGAGCTTGCATTAGTTGTCAGTGAGGTGAGATGACTGACAGAGCATCATGACAGCACTGAGAGCTTGCACTAGTTGTCAGTGAGGTGAGATGACTGACAGAGCATCATGACAGCACTGAGAGCTTGCACCAGTTGTCAGTGAGGTGAGATGACTGACAGCGTCATGACAGCACTGAGAGCTTGCACTAGTTGTCAATGAGGTGGGGCATCCAGTATAAATTGCTTATGCTTGTGTTTCTTGCCATTCATGACCAGACACTGACTGACTTACTCAACACCCGTACATTCCAGACTCACCCTGCGACCTGGTGTTCTCAGTTTGCTCATTGGTCCACACCAAATGACCATAACCCTAATCAACACAGCATGCCAGGTGTTCCTGTTCTCATGCAATAGAATGTGCTACTGGAAGTTGAAAGTGTGATGGAGGGTGTCAACACTTGTCTTAAGACACATCAATTTAAACTAGCTCTCAATATCTAGGTTTATGTGACATCATCACATCAGGTTCATATGTGACTTGCTCATATTGTAGTATCCATACATATATTATTAGAATGGAAAGAAGTAAGTAAAGTACAATTCACAGTAATCACTTGCAATTCCTCCCGTCTTTAATGTCCAAGACATTTGTATTAGAATTATATTCAGATCTGGCCACTGCAGCATGTTTTATTCACATTGACCAGTGATTGCATCACTTAGGTTGCAGTGTTTTGTATCTTCATGTAGTTTTCCAGCCTTCTCACAATCCTTCCTTGAGTGGACTGCTGCCTTATTTACACTGGCCATTGTTGTTGAAACACTGGTGACGTTTATTTACATGTACCCCCGGTATGTTTATTTTGTAAGAAAGTATATTCCATATGTATGTTAATGTTATATCCATGAATATATCATTTGTAACAATATGGATATATCAAATAAAGCATCACTAACATTAATTTTCAGCCTCAGCAAAAACGACCTGAGCAGTCCGGAGACCGGTGCAGCTCTCGGTAGAAGTCTTGGCGCCATGTCATCTCTGAAGAAGTTGTTGTAAGTAGACCAACACGTTCTTTGTCATTAGCCAGTATTAATTTATAATTATTTCCATAGTGGTAACAGGAATGAAACTAATAATAAATGATTAAAACTAACGTAAAAATATTTTCCTGCTCACTTATCTTTTCAGTACTGAATATTTCAACATGGTTGTGTAAATAAACATTTGATATTCTCTATGTAGGGAAAATCATGTCTATATTTTATGTAAATTATTGATATACACATCAAATTATCACTTGTGTGGTTACTGTCATAGCATTGTCATATTTAGAATGTTGTGTCAGCATTGTTAGTGGGTTAATTGTGTATAACTTGTATTAACAACGTTTCCTGCTATAACAGTGTGAATCATTACAACTTCAGCATCATCATTAAATGTTCGTAAAAAACAAATGTAGGCGAGTCCAGCCCAAATGTAGACACATTTTACTTCAATTCTTTCTACGACACCTTCACTGTAGCGATTCTACTTTGCTCCAGCCTTTGCCAGCCAACCATGTCACTCTCCTACCTGTCATGTGTCAACTGACTACTGTCTGTGTCATTCTCAAACAACATATTACTGTCTAATCTACAGTCACTGCAGACAAAGTCCTGTCTATTTCTAGACACTGCAACAACCTGAAATGTGTCATTGGAGTACTTAGCTTCTTCATCCCTGATGGGACAAACTATGGAAATGTCTCCACTGGGGTACCAACGACATTAGAGTACCACCTTATCCAAATATCATGATTAGACGTGTTGTGTGGGTCCAATGTTTAAGTTTGGACCCAACATTTATATCAGAACATAAATTTAACAAACAAATGACAGCTACAACCCAAAATGCAGCGTGCAAAGGATTCCCTGGGACATGGTTTATTGTGATGATATTTGGCTTATACAATCCTTCATTTTGTGCTTGTGTTTGGCATTTTTGACGATGGGTAATAACCATTCTTTGACGATGGGTAATAACCATTCTTTTATTATAGGGCATGTCCAAATATCATGGTGAGAGTTGAACCACATGCCCAAGTTTTCTATATCATTTTGAACCAAGAATCAAAATATGACTGGGTCCATCTCACCTAAGACACTGCTGTATCACGACTCCAATGCACTTACCCAGTGTGACCCCCTCTCACCCCACCAACCATTAAAGAGAGAAACCCTCAGTAGAAATAAGATAACATGTCCAGTGTTGGAAGGAGTATTTATAATAAAGCTACCAACTAACATTATATTAATTTTCGTTTTCTATTGTAGTGTGATCGAGTGCAGCCTTGGAGGAGCAGGCATGCTTGAGGTGGTCAGAGGCCTTTCACACTGCCACCAGCTGGAAGAACTTTAGTACGTTTTCATTATTTATATGAACATTTGTTTTATGCCATTCACATATTTATGTATAGCGTATCCCTAATACATGTAATGGTGTAATATATGAATGTATGTTTTAACAGTCACATATTTTTAATGTATCTTTGCATTAACATGTTTTGTTGTAATGTCAGCTATATATACATAATATATATATATGTACATATGCATACATTCATATACACCTATATATATATATATATATATATATATATATATATATATATATATATATATATTGTATATCATACCTATTGCTATTATAGTCTGATAAACCACAAAACCTGTTTAGTGGGAAAGAGAGAAGTGATTCAAGAGCCTGTCGCTCTGTTGTGACACTGGTGCATTGTTTCAATGTTCTATAATCCATTAGTATAGCTGATATGCCGACATAAGAAGGATGAGTTGTAAATTTAACACAACACTTTAAATCTGGTACTGGTGTCATATAGATTATGGACCCATGGTAAGGTCCATATTCTATACAATACAATACAATACAATAAAACTTTATTGTCCCGAACCGGGAATGGGGGTCCATATCCTATAAGTCTCATAGAATATGGACCTCCCTTAGAAAATGGACCCAGGGTCGAAAATCAATAGGGGTCCATTTTCTATATATCTCATATAGTATGAACCCCCATAGAAAATTCACCCCGGGTCCATTATCTATAGGGGTCCATTTTCTATATGATTCATAGAAAATGTCCATAATCTATGTGTTATAGGAAATGGACCCCAGGTTGTGCTGTTGATATATTCCTGGTGTAGTTGTCACTGACAATAGTTTTATCATATTGAGCACAAACAATGAATCTATATTAATGCTCAATTTATTTAAATGGTGGTTTTTATACAAAAATGGTGGCTAATTAGTTATGCTTTCAGTGTTATAAGTATTCAGGAAAGCTGGCTAACTAAACAAGACGGCTTATGTAGATTCAATTAGAAGACTATACAAGCATTTCATTGGGTAAAACTAGTAATACAAATGGAGGCTTTATTATGTATAATTCATCTCAGTATGAATTATAAGGTACTGAAAGTCATATAAATGAAAATTGGGGAGGACAGTTTATTGAAATCACAATGGGTGGCCTTATAAACCTCTGATATCTGGTAACATATACGAGTCCTAAATTGTGACTACAAACAATTTATTGATACATTTGCATCATTATTATCACAGATTGACTTTTAAAAATCTGAAATAATTATTGCAATAGATTTTAATATAAACTTGCTTAAAATCAATGGAAAAGAATATTGTAGTGAATTTTATGACACCGTAACAGGATTTAGTTTCTTCCCCAAAATAACATTACCAACCAGATTTTCTTCCCTAAATGGCACTTTGATCAACAACCTGTTTTGCAAATGTGGTCAATTAATGCTAGAATTAACAGCAGGTATCCTAATCAAGCAATTTCTGACCACCAACCATATCTCATATTTATTGACAAAGCTCCAGTCAAAACAATTTCCTCCCAAATTAATCAAAATATACCTACATAATGAAATAGCTATGTGTAACCGTGCCTCTGAAATAACCAACTCAAATATAATGGAGAAATTAAACCAAAACCTTTCTCATGATCCTTATAATAATAACAAAATAATTACTGATGCACTTGGAAAAGCAAACTGTAAACACATGCATTATAAATTAGTCAAGTTTAAGAAACACAAACATAAACATTCTCAATGGATAACAAATAGTATACTTAAATCTATAAAATACAGAGACAACTTATGTAATCAATTTAAATGTTTAAATCCAATATCTTTTGTCGAACACTACTAAAAAGGAAAAAAAAAATTATAATAGTATCCTAAAAATAAGTATTAGAGCAGCCAAATGATTTTGTATTTATTATACTGTTTAACACGTATAAAAATGACTCAAGAAAAACTTGGAAATCTATTAAAGCTTTTTACGAAGATCAAACAAAATAGATCACTACCAAAATATTTTAAGAATGGACATATAATACAATAACTGATAATGTCGAAATTCCAAATTATTTTAATATATTTTTCACAAACAGGTAAGGACCTTGCAAGCAAAATACAAAATAATAGTAATACATATCATAGTTATTATTTAACAGGAAATTAAGAAATTAATTTCCAATTCCAAGAAATGAATGAGGAATCAATACTCAAAATAATTGATAATTTTCCTGCTAAATACAATAGTGGCTACGATGGTATTACATTAAAACAATTGAAATATTTAAAATGTGTTCTCATAAAACCCTTAACATTACTTATTAACCAAATATTAAATACTTGGATACTTCCAGATAAGATGAAAATTGTGAAATTCCTATTTAAAAAATAATTATAAATCATTGTTTTGTAATTATTGACCGATATCTCTGCTACCAGTAATCTCAAAGGTCATTGAACAAGTTATATATGATAAGATATATTCATTTTTTACTACACACCAACGTTTTAATGATAACTAGTATGGATTTAGATCCAGTCACTCAACAGAATACGCCATTATGGAAGTTATTGACCGAACAATAACCACCCTAGATTCTAATAATACATGCATTAATATATGTTTAGGTTTATCAAAATCAGTTGATACTTTAGACCATTCAATTGTATTAAGGTAATTACATTTGTATGGGATAGATGATGCAGCCCTAAAGTTAATGGAAAGTAACTTGAATAATAGACAACAATACGTCATTTACAATGACTCAATCTCTGAAGTCCTGCCTATTACCACTGATGTGCCACTGGGATCTGTATTAGGCCCTCTTTAATTTGTTTATATTATATAAATGATTTATCAAACTTGAGTGAAACATTCAAATATATAATATATGCAGACAGTACAACTTTGTTTAGAAGAATTCAATTGTCAAACATATATCCCAAAGATGTTGAGCATTATTTATATATAGAATTAAGCAAGATAAACAAATGGCTGAAAATCTATAAACTCTTTAAACATAAATAAATCCAAGTATATAATACACCAATTGGGAAACAAACAACTGAACATTCTTCTCCTTAAAATATATTTTAAACAATAATAGAAAGAGTCCAAAAATGTAATTTTGTTCTTTGCAAGAAAACCTAAGCTGGAATTTTAATATAAAATTGTTTTTCAATTAATTGTTCCAAATTGATAGGCGTATTAAACAAATTAAAATAATTTTTGCCAGTAAATATAAAAGTAATTTTGTGTAACTCATTAATGTTACCATACATTAATCATGGCCTAATGGCATGGGGGGGTCTTAATTGTAACAGAACCATCAAGGTACAGAAAAAACAATTAGTGTAATATGTTTAGCAAAATACAGTGCACATACTGAGCAGTATCTGATTTGTTTTAAGAAATTAAAGATATGCTGAAATTACATGAAATGAATCTGTATTGTAAGTATGTGCACCTGACATTACCAGTATATTGGCAAAACTTATCGTTTATATTAAATAAAGCACATTTAAACCAAGGATACTTGATAGTATTCATACAAATAAGACAAAACATGACTGCCAAATGATGCATTACCCGGGTAGGCATGATATTCCGCTACTACCTGGGTAATAAACAATACTGCATTTAACATTAAAAACGAAATTACAGCGCACAGTTTAGAAGGATTTATTAGTTATGCCAAAAATGTTTTACACAATTACAAAATACTATGTTCGTTGCCTAACTGTTATATATGGGGCAGCTGTAACAATCACTGCACTATTCTAGAGTGTATTATTTCTTATACCTCTACAGTCAGTGGTGACTGGCATTTAATGCCAATGGTGGCTAAATGTATAAATAATAAACTGTTTTTGTTTTACAAAACTGCTAGAATATCACAAACTGTTACAATGTTATACTGATATTATAGTAATAATCTATGACTATACTGTTTGCTTGGCTTTTTAAAAGGGAGTCCACATTCTATAACGGGGGTCCAAATTCCATATTAGAATATGGACTCCCGGGTCCATTTTGAATGGAGGTCCATATCCTGTTTGACAACGGCATCCTGATTCTCTCCGTAGCTCAGTTGGTAAATGCATTCGTTAGATGTGTCCACTTTTACAATCGGAAGGAGAACCGGTTTGATCCTATAACAAAACCATTGATATTTTATACAGTTTGTTGTTATTTTATCACAAAATAATAATTATAAACCCAATCATTGTAAAGTTTGTTGTTATTTTATCACAAAATAATAATTATAAACCCAATCATTTTAAAGCTTGTGCTTTTGTTTGTATTTGTGTAGTAATTATTTATTCACGACATAAATATGATATGATAATTGTACACAATGATAATCTATATTTATAACTTCAAATTATTGTTTCTATGTGTGAAAACTAGGTGGATTTGTCTTGATGAATGAAATTTAGAAATATAGACTGTACATCATTGTCCTGCACAATTACCATATTTCCAATTTCTGGCATATAAATAATTACTACACAAAGAAAACAAATACAAGCAGTAGCCTGCATCATTGCTTTAGGATTAGATTTAGAATTATTATTTTATGAAAGGTTAAACAAAAAAGTGACAAAAAGATATCAATGATTTTGTGTCTCGTGTTTGAACTAGTGTTGCTCTGATGGTAAAAGCTAATGCATCCAATGGACACATCTACCAATTAAGCTACAACTACAACTGGGATTCCACTCCTTCATTTAGAGTGTTATGTTAACTGTACAACTCATCCTTCACACATTGACATACTAATTATTATTTATGGCTTACACAACGTTTACTTCTGACGTTAAATACATACTATCTGGTTGAAACGTACAAGTCATGGTTTGGATTATATAACGGGGACTACAATCAATACAGTCATTCAGAAAATGAACCGGAGATGGCGGCGATCCGGAAGCTCAGACAAAACGTCTGGCTTCAATCTTTCAACAAAATGTTATTCATATGGAATCTTAAGATAAATATATGTTATCTATGATGACCAATGCATGTTGTACACAAAATTATCTTGGCACACGTTTTGACCCAAACGTTATCCTTGTAAACATGCTCTGAATGCAAAGAAAGGGTCTGCCTGATGCCAGTGTGTGTCATCTCTGATGTCACAACTGGACATCCAGATAGCACTGCAAAAATATGCATATTCATAAAATCATAGCACAAAATGTAGAATTTTTAATTCATTGATTTATTTATTTTTGGCTTTGTCACAGGATATGGAGTGACATTGCAGCATGTACTGTAATATTGATTCAAGCAATAGGTGTTTTTATTTCCTTTAAGAATTGTTCGTATGCGTAAGTAATGTATGCTTAGTTGAACAACAATGGTGTGTTCATCACTGCAAATAGAGGTTGGAGATGTTTGTTAATGTATCATTAACCTTCCCAACATACCACTTAAACTCTTACCATTCTTGCCTGCAATGACGTAGCTCTCTATATACATATCCTTTTTTGAGACAGGATGAAATTAGAGGTCTTATGTGTACCAGGGATGAGATCGGATGGAAGGCTATTTAAATGACAACATTGATAAGAGGATATAAGATACTAAATGAGGAGTAGATGAAAAGAGTAGTGATACAGGCATCATAGTAGCAGCGGAGGTCCATAGAGACATGGTGAGAGTGGCGAGATGTGGCATGGATGATGGGGAGAAAGTAGCTGTTATGCGTTGAATGTATGGACCTCAAGCTCGAAGGGCCGAGTCAGAGAAAAAACTTCAGGGAAAAGCCAAAAAGAATAATGAAAACATGGAAATACATGTAATGATGTATGTAACTGGTGATTTTAACACACGCACGCACGCACGCACGCACGCACGCACGCACGCACGCACACACACACACTCCTTCATAGAGTAAAAACACACATAGAGATATAAATTATGAAGGGGGACCACATAGAACTGGATAAACACAATAATGCAGTTGTATGGACAGAAGAAGGTGGCTAGGAGAAGAAGAGAAACCGAAGAGAGAAACGGCAAAGTGGATATGTGTAAAGCTAGTCTAAAATATTTCAAAAAAGATGATATAACAGATGGCTCGAAAAGGAAAGAGGATAATGATATACAGGAAAGACTGTTCTGGGACAAATACTTGAAGACAATATTGTGTGTGCCAAGAAAGCACATTACTAGATCTTCCAAGTAGAGTTGAGGGAGAAGTAGAGGTTAAGTGGTTTTGTACAAAGATGTGGTGTGTGTAGTGGAGAAGACGAAGAAAGGCTGGGGACAGCAAGTAATGAAGTGCCTGCATGATTAGCAATGAGAAAGCTGATTTAGGCGTTATGTCATCTTTTAGTTAAGTCAATGAAAGAATAAGCTGGTCAGGGCTGACATTTGCAGTGTGCTAGCTGCCACATGTTTGTTTTAGTTACCATTTCAAATTTATATTTCCGGAAACTTCAAATAGTTTGCATCTTTCTATCTTATATCTTCTGTGTGACTTCAGAACTATTTTAATGTCTGTCACATGTGTTGGCGGTGGACAGGACACAAGCCCACTAAGGCAGGTTTCAGGCTGTGTAGATTTGGCATTTCACTTAGCCAGTTAAAGTGTTTCATGACATTGCCTTCATAATCTTAATGTTTGTTCTTATGACCCATTAACCAGTATGTGGTGTGGGTGCATCGCTCTGTAGAACCAGCATCTCAAAGAGTTGTGTAAGTCCATCAGCTGATGAAGAGAATCTGACCATGCAATGGTTGTTCTCATCCCCACGTACCAACAGAAACTGAAAATGTGGAAGGCAACAAAGAAGTTATGAACGGACATCTCGACTGAAGCTCTTCAAGGATGCCTTGATAACACAGATTGGGACAAGTTCAAAGAGGCATGTCCAGATTTAGATGACTGCTGATGTCGTGACATTCAGCTAGTGTGAGGAGTGCACATAGACAAAAACTGTTACGCTGAATGGCAACAATAAACCTTGGTTCACCAGGGATATCAAGGAGACACTACTCACTGGTGGAAAAGAACACAACATTCATCAATCAGCAGCAGCAGGGAAGAATTCAAAATATATTTACAAGTATGCACATATAGCATAGATGTATTGGTAGACATTATTTGTATAGATGTGCATGGATTACAACATTGCCTTCTACAATACTTGAACGTTTTGGTGAGTCGTATACATATATACTCGTGCCTCGTCATAACGCAGTATTTGGGGTCCACGTTATAAATGGGGCGCGTTATTCATTATATTCCACCAGGGGCGCCACCCCCCAAAAACGCCACAAAAGCAACCGAAGCCAATGTGCTGGTTGCATGGTCTATGCATGATTTATCAAACTAATTGACATTGACAACCAACGTCAATGTGTATCATGTTAAAATAGTACACACTGTCAAATGCTGAACTGAGTAAAACTCACGAACGATGTTCAGTCTTTAAAATAAATTAAGATCAAGGTATGACGATGTGAACTGATCGATAATACAGTACAGTACTGTCTAAAATAGCCTTGCTCTCAGCAGCCGTAACCACAGCTCTAACACACAAATGAATTGACACATTGCCGAAGTCGGCCAAATATTAATACCTATACTAATTACGCTCACTATTGGCTTGATTTCATCTCTCAATCAATCCCAAAATACAAATTTACATCGCACCTTTATCGTGCAGAAATGTAATGCAATTCACCATGTTTCATAAGCAGTTGACGAATTTGTATTTGGCGCACAAGTAAATGTTTTTTCATAGACATAGTAAAAACATAACTTTTGTTATGCACTGCCATTTCAGTCAAGTTTCATATTGTTCACCACCCTCAGATTCGTAGGCAATTTAATTGCAATTTACAAGCCGGCGGCCTTTCGTGGAAGCTACAGTGAACTGGCAGGCGACAAACACGATAGATGTCAGCGCAAAACAACCGATGCTTTGCACCATATTTACTGTGACTAAAGCTAATTAATCGCAATCAAAGGAATTGGTCATGTTTTGAACAAACACTTGAGAAATCATCACACAAATCAAGTGTTAGTTATACAATAGATCCATTTGAAATACAATTGGATTGGTGCCACGATGCAAGGGGTAGGCATTGCACCTATGTATTTATTAGACTGTTTTCAATGTTCAGTCATCAAAATAAGATGTGATTTAAGCAACTCCAATTCAGGCCATTGTTCAGTTTGTTATATGTACTCTCGGTGTCTGTGTTTGTATTGTGAGCATTAGCTCAGACTCGACTGCAATTCATCAACAGGCATTGTCACTGTGAGGCTACACAGAAAAACATACCCAGTTAGAAATATAACCAGTTATGCACACCCAGTTGTGCTATGGGTCCATTGAAAACCGTGAAATTTGCTGCTCCCACGAGGAGACTGGGAGATGTAATACATTGTATCTGTCCCTTATATTCTGCTGCCTTCTGTACAAAGTGGGTGCATCTTTTGTAGAGTGTTATTTAGAAGTAATGTGTATGTTTTACAGGATATATTCATGCATAGAATGTTGGTGAATAAGTGGGTTACCTTTGTTAAAACAAGATAACCAATATGTTGCAGTCTCCATGGAAATGACCTCAATAACCTGGAGGCCGGTGAAATTCTCTGTAGAAACCTACGCTCAATGTCATCCCTGCGGGGATTGGGGTAAGTAATTTACCTCATTCTTGTTAGAACATGATATTTATCAATACAAAAGTAAACTGTCAAGTGATCAGCCAAGCTTTTCCAATACAACAAACATCCCATTATCATTCAATATTGTTACAGTTGTTAAGGGATTTGCTATTCAGCAGCACTTCAAGCCAATGTTGAAAACAATTGTCAATGTGAAATGTTATATTAAAATGTGAATATTAGAGAAGTAAGCATGCTCATATGCACGGATGCACTAAGTAAACGTGTTGCTTAGTTTAATGCATTAGACTTAATTAATCCACTAAAGTTACATAAATCCTGCAAATCCTGGGCAAACAAGTATATTTCACTTTTTATAATAGTGTATGTTTCCTAAACAAAACATTGCTGCAGAGACTCTCTGTGTGGCAGAATATCATTGCTTGTGTCCTCATAAGTTAATTTCACATCAGTGATAAAATAAATCATCACATAATTATCATTAATCATATGTTTTAAATTGTGACAACAACCTTTGGCGATGCTGATTTATTTATATTCTGTGTGTTGGGAATTACGATCATTTCAACATTTGGTATATTATATTAATTTAAATCATAACCTAGTTCACTCTTCCACAATAACATTTTCATACAGCGGAGTCTGCAATGGATAATTACGTCTGCTTGGCCACACTATTAATTTGTCAGAATTGCTATTAATGTACAATATAAATAATTGTGCACATATAAACAGGATAACTGTCACTGCGGTGAAACCGATATATCATAATTGAAAAGTGACAGAGACAATCCAGTGAATAGGTAGAAACAGTGACATGCAGGGGAATTCAACCCAATCAACTTCAACGAATCTTTATATGATACATGTCACTATGTCTCAACTTTGTCTCTTTACAGCTTAGAGTCATGTGCATTTGGAGCCAAAGCCATGCTCTCGGTAGCATGCACCTTGCAACAGTGCGCAGCCATGGAAGTTCTCAAGTAAGTTGTAGTTTGCTGTAATCATAATATTTATAAACAGTGGTTTTCATTAGCTCATGCATAAACTAGAATTATACCAACAGTAAGGCAAAGTAATTACCAACTCAGGATGATTGTCAATGTGAAATGTTATATTAAAATGTGAATATTAGAGAAGTAAACATGCTCATATGCACAGATGTTACGCAACACATGGCGAGACACATGTTGTGAACTTTTCAATGACATTATTGAATGTGTCTGCAATCACATCTTTTACACACTGATCAGTTGTTGAATTTATCAATTGTTTCAATATTATTGAGAAACAAATAAGTAGCATTTTATCCAGTTCACGGGACTGCTCAAAATACTTTATACTTTGCTGCCACAATACAACGTCACCATAATGTTTATTGACCCCAAGTAGGTACAAGATTTGTTGAAAATGCACCAATGCTATTAGTACATTTATACCAACATATACATACACAAATACTGTTTTATTTTTAAATATTAGTAGTAGACCAAATGTTATGTCGACAATACATACAAATGTGTCTCCTTATAGTAAATACTGTTGTGACCAAAAATCCAGAAATATAACTTGTACAAACTGGGGCCGTAGCTTCTGTTAAGACAATAATGTTGCTGCCACAGGAGCCACAATAATGTCATGGGGAAAGTAATATGGTCATATATATATATATATATATATATATATATATATATATATATATATATATATATATACATACATATATATATATATATATATATAAGGTGCCTATCTCATATACATATTTGAAAGTGTTTGCTTGAAGTGAGAAAGTGTATGGTGGTGTGGAGGTGTGATATTTGTTACGAACATCAACATATATTGTATTTATTGATTCAGTTGACATGTATAACAAAATGTATAACAGCACTGAGAGCTTGCACTAGTTGTCTGTGAGGTGAGATGACTGACAGAGCATCATGACAGCACTGAGAGCTTGCACTAGTTGTCAGTGAGGTGAGATGATTGACAGAGCATCGTGACAGCACTGAGAGCTTGCACTAGTTGTCAGTGAGGTGAGATGACTGACAGAGCATCATGACAGCACTGAGAGCTTGCACTAGTTGTCAGTGAGGTGAGATGACTGATAGAGCATCGTGACAGCACTGAGAGCTTGCACTAGTTGTCAGTGAGGTGAGATGACTGACAGAGCATCGTGACAGCACTGAGACCTTGCACTAGTTGTCAGTGAGGTGAGATGACTGACAGAACACCATGACAGCACTGAGAGCTTGCACTAGTTGTCAGTGAGGTGAGATGACTGACAGAGCATTGTGACCGCACTGAGACCTTGCACTAGTTGTCAGTGAGGTGAGATGACTGACAGAGCATCATGACAGCACCGAGAGCTTGCACTAGTTGACAGTGAGGTGAGATGACTGACAGGGCATCATGACAGCACTGAGAGCTTGCACTAGTTGACAGTGAGGTGAGATGACTGACAGAGCATCATGACAGCACTGAGAGCTTACACTAGTTGACAGTGAGGTGAGATGACTGACAGAGCATCATCACAGCACTGAGAGCTTGCACTATTTGACAGTGAGGTGAGGTGAGGTGAGATGACTGACAGAGCATCATGACAGCATTGAGAGCTTGCACTAGTTGACAGTGAGGTGAGGTGAGATGACTGACAGAGCACCATGACAGCACCGAGAGCTTGCACTAGTTGTCAGTGAGGTGAGATGACTGACAGAGCATTGTGACCGCACTGAGACCTTGCACTAGTTGTCAGTGAGGTGAGATGACTGACAGAGCATCATGACAGCACTGAGAGCTTGCACTAGTTGACAGTGAGGTGAGATGACTGACAGGGCATCATGACAGCACTGAGAGCTTGCACTAGTTGACAGTGAGGTGAGATGACTGACAGAGCATCATGACAGCACTGAGAGCTTGCACTATTTGACAGTGAGGTGAGGTGAGATCACTGACAGAGCATCATGACAGCACTGAGAGCTTGCACTAGTTGACAGTGAGGTGAGGGGAGATGACTGACAGAGCACCATGACAGCACCGAGAGCTTGCACTAGTTGTCAGTGAGGTGAGATGATTGACAGAGCATCGTGACAACACTGAGAGCTTGCATTAGTTGTCAGTGAGGTGAGATGACTGACAGAGCATCATGACAGCACCGAGAGCTTGTACTAGTTGTCAGTGAGGTGAGATGACTGACAGAGCATCATGACAGCACTGAGAGCTTGCTTTAGTTGTCAGTGAGGTGAGATGACTGACAGAGCATCATGACAGCACTGAGAGCTTGCACTAGTTGTCATGGAGGTGAGATGACTGACAGAGCATCATGACAGCTCTGAGAGCTTGCACTAGTTATCAGTAAGGTGAGATGACTGACAGAGCATCATGACAGCACTGAGAACTTGCACTAGTTGTCAGTGAGGTGAGATGACTGACAGAGCATCATGACAGCACTGAGAGTTTGCACTAGTTGTCAGTCAGGTGATGTGACTGACAGAGCATCATGACAGCACTGAGAGCTTGCATTAGTTGTCAGTGAGGTGAGATGACTGACAGAGCATCATGACAGCACTGAGAGCTTGCACTAGTTGTCAGTGAGGTGAGATGACTGACAGAGCATTATGACAGCACTGAGAGCTTGCACCAGTTGTCAGTGAGGTGAGATGACTGACAGCGTCATGACAGCACTGAGAGCTTGCACTAGTTGTCATTGAGGTGGGGCATCCAGTATAAATTGCTTATGCTTGTGTTTCTTGCCATTCATGACCAGATACTGACTGACTTACTCAACACCCGTACATTCCAGACTCACCCTGCGACCTGGTGTTCTCAGTTTGCTCATTGGTCCACACCAAATGACCATAACCCTAATCAACACAGCTGTCAGGTGTTCCTGTTCTCATGCAATAGAATGTGCTACTGCAAGTTGAAAGTGTGATGGAGGGTGTCAACACTTGTCTTAAGACACATCAATTTAAACTAGCTCTCAATATCTAGGTTTATGTGACATCATCACATCAGGTTCATATGTGACTTGCTCATATTGTAGTATCCATACATATATTATTAGAATGGAAAGAAGTAAGTAAAGTACAATTCACAGTAATCACTTGCAATTCCTCCCGTCTTTAATGTCCAAGACATTTGTATTAGAATTATATTCAGATCTGGCCACTGCAGCATGTTTTATTCACATTGACCAGTGATTGCATCACTTAGGTTGCAGTGTTTTGTATCTTCATGTAGTTTTCCAGCCTTCTCACAATCCTTCCTTGAGTGGACTGCTGCCTTATTTACACTGGCCATTGTTGTTGAAACACTGGTGACGTTTATTTACATGTACCCCCGGTATGTTTATTTTGTAAGAAAGTATATTCCATATGTATGTTAATGTTATATCCATAAATATATCATTTGTAACAATATGGATATATCAAATAAAGCATCACTAACATTAATTTTCAGCCTCAGCAAAAACGACCTGAGCAGTCCGGAGACCGGTGCAGCTCTCGGTAGAAGTCTTGGCGCCATGTCATCTCTGAAGAAGTTGTTGTAAGTAGACCAACACGTTCTTTGTCATTAGCCAGTATTAATTTATAATTATTTCCATAGTGGTAACAGGAATGAAACTAATAATAAATTATTAAAACTAACGTAAAAATATTTTCCTGCTCACTTATCTTTTCAGTACTGAATATTTCAACATGGTTGTGTAAATAAACATTTGATATTCTCTATGTAGGGAAAATCATGTCTATATTTTATGTAAATTATTGATATACACATCAAATTATCACTTGTGTGGTTACTGTCATAGCATTGTCATATTTAGAATTTTGTGTCAGCATTGTTACTGGGTTAATTGTGTATAACTTGTATTAACAACGTTTCCTGCTATAACAGTGTGAATCATTACAACTTCAGCATCATCATTAAATGTTCGTAAAAAACAAATGTAGGCGAGTCCAGCCCAAATGTAGACACATTTTACTCCAATTCTTTCTACGACACCTTCACTGTAGCGATTCTACTTTGCTCCAGCCTTTGCCAGCCAACCATGTCACTCTCCTACCTGTCATGTGTCAACTGACTACTGTCTGTGTCATTCTCAAACAACATATTACTGTCTAATCTACAGTCACTGCAGACAAAGTCCTGTCTATTTCTAGACACTGCAACAACCTGAAATGTGTCATTGGAGTACTTAGCTTCTTCATCCCTGATGGGACAAACTATGGAAATGTCTCCACTGGGGTACCAACGACATTAGAGTACCACCTTATCCAAATATCACGATTAGACGTGTTGTGTGGATCCAATGTTTAAGTTTGGACCCAACATTTATATCAGAACATAAATTTAATAAACAAATGACAGCTACAACCCAAAATGCAGCGTGCAAAGGATTCCCTGGGACATGGTTTATTGTGATGATATTTGGCTTATACAATCCTTCATTTTGTGCTTGTGTTTGGCATTTTGGAGGATGGGTATAACCATTCTTTGACGATGGGTAATAACCATTCTTTGACGATGGGTAATAACCATTCTTTTATTATAGGGCATGTCCAAATATCATGGTGAGAGTTGAACCACATGCCCAAGTTTTCTATATCATTTTGAACCAAGAATCAAAATATGACTGGGTCCATCTCACCTAAGACACTGCTGTATCACGACTCCAATGCACTTACCCAGTGTGACCCCCTCTCACCCCACCAACCATTAAAGAGAGAAACCCTCAGTAGAAATAAGAGAACATTTCCAGTGTTGGAAGGTGTATTTATAATAAAGCTACCAACTAACATTATATTAATTTTCGTTTTCTATTGCAGTGTGAGCTGGTGCAAGCTTCGAGAAGCAGGTATGCTTGAGGTGGTCAAAGGCCTTTCACACTGCCACCAGCTGGAAGAACTTTAGTGAGTTTTTATTATTTATATGAACATTTGTTTTATGCCATTCACATATTTATGTATTGCGTATCCCTAATACATGTAATGGTGTAATATATGAATGTATGTTTTAACAGTCACATATTTTTAATGTATCTTTGCATTAACATGTTTTGTTGTAATTTCAGCTATATATACATAATATATATATATACATACACACCTATATATGTATATATATATGTGTGTGTATATATATATGTGTGTGTGTATATATATATATATATATATATATATATATATATATATATATATATATATATTGTATATCATACCTGTTGCTATTATAGTCTGATAAACCACAAAACCTGTTTAGTGGGAAAGAGAGAAGTGATTCAAGAGCCTGTCGCTCTGTTGTGACACTGGTGCATTGTTTCAATGTTCTATAATCCATTACTATAGCTGATATGCCGACATAAGAAGGATGAGTTGTAAATTTAACACAACACTTTAAATCTGGTCCTGGTGTCATATAGATTATGGACCCATGGTAAGGTCCATATTCTATGGGGGTCCATATCCTATAAGTCTCATAGAATATGGACCTCCCTTAGAAAATGGACCCAGGGTCCAAAATCAATAGGGGTCCATTTTCTATATATTTCATATAGTATGAACCCCCATAGAAAATTCACCCCGGGTCCATTATCTATAGGGGTCCATTTTCTATATGATTCATAGAAAATGTTCATAATCTATGTGTTATAGGAAATGGACCCCAGGTTGTGCTGTTGATATATTCCTGGTGTAGTTGTCACTGACAATAGTTTTATCATATTGAGCACAAACAATGAATCTATATTAATGCTCAATTTATTTAAATGGTGGTTTTTATACAAAAATGGTGGCTAATTAATTATGCTTTCAGTGTTATAAGTATTCAGGAAAGCTGGCTAACTAAACAAGACAGCTTATGTACATTCAATTAGAAGACTATACAAGCATTTCATTGGGTAAAACTAGTAATACAAATGGAGGCTTTATTATGTATAATTCATCTCAGTATGAATTATAAGGTACTGAAAGTCATAAAAATGAAAATTGGGGAGGACAGTTTATTGAACTCACAATGGGTGGCCTTATAAACCTCTGATAGCTGGTAACATATACGAGTCTTAAATTGTGACTACAAACAATTTATTGATAAATTTGCAGCATTATTATCACAGATTGACTTTTAAAAATCTGAAATAATTATTGCAATATATTTTAATATAAACTTGCTTAAAATCAATGGAAAAGAATATTGTAGTGAATTTTATGACACCGTAACAGGATTTAGTTTCTTCCACAAAATAACATTCCCAGCCAGATTTTCTTCCCTAAATGGCACTTTGATCAACAACCTGTTTTGCAAATGTGGTCAATTAATGCTAGAATTAACAGCAGGTATCCTAATCAAGCAATTTCTGACCACCAATCATATCTCATATTTATTGACAAAGCTCCAGTCAAAACAATTTCCTCCCAAATTAATCAAAATATACCTACATAATGAAATAGCTATGTGTAACCGTGCCTGTGAAATAACCAACTCAAATATAATGGAGAAATTAAACCAAAACCTTTCTCATGATCCTTATAATAATAACAAAATAATTACTGCTGCACTTGGAAAAGCAAACTGTAAACACATGCATTATAAATTAGTCAAGTTTAAGAAACACAAACATAAACATTCTCAATGGATAACAAATAGTATACTTAAATCTATAAAATACAGAGACAACTTATGTAATCAATTTAAATGTTTAAATCCAATATCTTTTGTCGAACACTACTAAAAAGGAAAAAAAAAATTATAATAGTATCCTAAAAATAAGTATTAGAGCAGCCAAATGATTTTGTATTTATTATACTGTTTAACACGTATAAAAATGACTCAAGAAAAACTTGGAAATCTATTAAAGCTTTTTACGAAGATCAAACAAAATAGATCACTACCAAAATATTTTAAGAATGGACATATAATACAATAACTGATAATGTCGAAATTCCAAATTATTTTAATATATTTTTCACAAACAGGTAAGGACCTTGCAAGCAAAATACAAAATAATAGTAATACATATCATAGTTATTATTTAACAGGAAATTAAGAAATTAATTTCCAATTCCAAGAAATGAATGAGGAATCAATACTCAAAATAATTGATAATTTTCCTGCTAAATACAATAGTGGCTACGATGGTATTACATTAAAACAATTGAAATATTTAAAATGTGTTCTCATAAAACCCTTAACATTACTTATTAACCAAATATTAAATACTTGGATACTTCCAGATAAGATGAAAATTGTGAAATTCCTATTTAAAAAATAATTATAAATCATTGTTTTGTAATTATTGACCGATATCTCTGCTACCAGTAATCTCAAAGGTCATTGAACAAGTTATATATGATAAGATATATTCATTTTTTACTACACACCAACGTTTTAATGATAACTAGTATGGATTTAGATCCAGTCACTCAACAGAATACGCCATTATGGAAGTTATTGACCGAACAATAACCACCCTAGATTCTAATAATACATGCATTAATATATGTTTAGGTTTATCAAAATCAGTTGATACTTTAGACCATTCAATTGTATTAAGGTAATTACATTTGTATGGGATAGATGATGCAGCCCTAAAGTTAATGGAAAGTAACTTGAATAATAGACAACAATACGTCATTTACAATGACTCAATCTCTGAAGTCCTGCCTATTACCACTGATGTGCCACTGGGATCTGTATTAGGCCCTCTTTAATTTGTTTATATTATATAAATGATTTATCAAACTTGAGTGAAACATTCAAATATATAATATATGCAGACAGTACAACTTTGTTTAGAAGAATTCAATTGTCAAACATATATCCCAAAGATGTTGAGCATTATTTATATATAGAATTAAGCAAGATAAACAAATGGCTGAAAATCTATAAACTCTTTAAACATAAATAAATCCAAGTATATAATACACCAATTGGGAAACAAACAACTGAACATTCTTCTCCTTAAAATATATTTTAAACAATAATAGAAAGAGTCCAAAAATGTAATTTTGTTCTTTGCAAGAAAACCTAAGCTGGAATTTTAATATAAAATTGTTTTTCAATTAATTGTTCCAAATTGATAGGCGTATTAAACAAATTAAAATAATTTTTGCCAGTAAATATAAAAGTAATTTTGTGTAACTCATTAATGTTACCATACATTAATCATGGCCTAATGGCATGGGGGGGTCTTAATTGTAACAGAACCATCAAGGTACAGAAAAAACAATTAGTGTAATATGTTTAGCAAAATACAGTGCACATACTGAGCAGTATCTGATTTGTTTTAAGAAATTAAAGATATGCTGAAATTACATGAAATGAATCTGTATTGTAAGTATGTGCACCTGACATTACCAGTATATTGGCAAAACTTATCGTTTATATTAAATAAAGCACATTTATATCAAGGATACTTGATAGTATTCATACAAATAAGACAAAACATGACTGCCAAATGATGCATTACCCGGGTAGGCATGATATTCCGCTACTACCTGGGTAATAAACAATACTGCATTTAACATTAAAAACCAAATTACAGCGCACAGTTTAGAAGGATTTATTAGTTATGCCAAAAATGTTTTACACAATTACAAAATACTATGTTCATTGCCTAACTGTTATATATGGGGCAGCTGTAACAATCACTGCACTATTCTAGAGTGTATTATTTCTTATACCTCTACAGTCAGTGGTGACTGGCATTTAATGCCAATGGTGGCTAAATGTATAAATAATAAACTGTTTTTGTTTTACAAAACTGCTAGAATATCACAAACTGTTACAATGTTATACTGATATTATAGTAATAATCTATGACTATACTGTTTGCTTGGCTTTTTAAAAGGGAGTCCACATTCTATAACGGGGGTCCAAATTCCATATTAGAATATGGACTCCCGGGTCCATTTTGAATGGAGGTCCATATCCTGTTTGACAACGGCATCCTGATTCTCTCCGTAGCTCAGTTGGTAAATGCATTCGCTAGATGTGTCCACTTTTACAATCGGAAGGAGAACCGGTTTGATCCTATAACAAAACCATTGATATTTTATACAGTTTGTTGTTATTTTATCACAAAATAATAATTATAAACCCAATCATTTTAAAGCTTGTGCTTTTGTTTGTATTTGTGTAGTAATTATTTATTCACGACATAAATATGATATGATAATTGTACACAATGATAATCTATATTTATAACTTCAAATTATTGTTTCTATGTGTGAAAACTAGGTGGATTTGTCTTGATGAATGAAATTTAGAAATATAGACTGTACATCATTGTCCTGCACAATTACCATATTTCCAATTTCTGGCATATAAATAATTACTACACAAAGAAAACAAATACAAGCAGTAGCCTGCATCATTGCTTTAGGATTAGATTTAGAATTATTATTTTATGAAAGGTTAAACAAAAAAGTGACAAAAAGATATCAATGATTTTGTGTCTCGTGTTTGAACTAGTGTTGCTCTGATGGTAAAAGCTAATGCATCCAATGGACACATCTACCAATTAAGCTACAACTACAACTGGGATTCCACTCCTTCATTTAGAGTGTTATGTTAACTGTACAACTCATCCTTCACACATTGACATACTAATTATTATTTATGGCGTACACAACGTTTACTTCTGACGTTAAATACATACTATCTGGTTGAAACGTACAAGTCATGGTTTGGATTATATAACGGGGACTACAATCAATACAGTCATTCAGAAAATGAACCGGAGATGGCGGCGATCCGGAAGCTCAGACAAAACGTCTGGCTTCAATCTTTCAACAAAATGTTATTCATATGGAATCTTAAGATAAATATATGTTATCTATGATGACCAATGCATGTTGTACACAAAATTATCTTGGCACACGTTTTGACCCAAACGTTATCCTTGTAAACATGCTCTGAATGCAAAGAAAGGGTCTGCCTGATGCCAGTGTGTGTGAGGGAGAAGTAGAGGTTAAGTGGTTTTGTACAAAGATGTGGTGTGTGTAGTGGAGAAGACGTAGAAAGGCTGGGGACAGCAAGTAATGAAGTGCCTGCATGATTAGCAATGAGAAAGCTGATTTAGGCGTTATGTCATCGTTTAGTTAAGTCAATGAAAGAATAAGCTGGTCAGGGCTGACATTTGCAGTGTGCTAGCTGCCACATGTTTGTTTTAGTTACCATTTCAAATTTATATTTCCGGAAACTTCAAATAGTTTGCATCTTTCTATCTTATATCTTCTGTGTGACTTCAGAACTATTTTAATGTCTGTCACATGTGTTGGCGGTGGACAGGACACAAGCCCACTAAGGCAGGTTTCAGGCTGTGTAGATTTGGCATTTCACTTAGCCAGTTAAAGTGTTTCATGACATTGCCTTCATAATCTTAATGTTTGTTCTTATGACCCATTAACCAGTATGTGGTGTGGGTGCATCGCTCTGTAGAACCAGCATCTCAAAGAGTTGTGTAAGTCCATCAGCTGATGAAGAGAATCTGACCATGCAATGGTTGTTCTCATCCCCACGTACCAACAGAAACTGAAAATGTGGAAGGCAACAAAGAAGTTATGAACGGACATCTCGACTGAAGCTCTTCAAGGATGCCTTGATAACACAGATTGGGACAAGTTCAAAGAGGCATGTCCAGATTTAGATGACTGCTGATGTCGTGACATTCAGCTAGTGTGAGGAGTGCACATAGACAAAAACTGTTACGCTGAATGGCAACAATAAACCTTGGTTCACCAGGGATATCAAGGAGACACTACTCACTGGTGGAAAAGAACACAACATTCATCAATCAGCAGCAGCAGGGAAGAATTCAAAATATATTTACAAGTATGCACATATAGCATAGATGTATTGGTAGACATTATTTGTATAGATGTGCATGGATTACAACATTGCCTTCTACAATACTTGAACGTTTTGGTGAGTCGTATACATATATACTCGTGCCTCGTCATAACGCAGTATTTGGGGTCCACGTTATAAATGGGGCGCGTTATTCATTATATTCCACCAGGGGCGCCACCCCCCAAAAACGCCACAAAAGCAACCGAAGCCAATGTGCTGGTTGCATGGTCTATGCATGATTTATAAAACTAATTGACATTGACAACCAACGTCAATGTGTATCATGTTCAAATAGTACACACTGTCAAATGCTGAACTGAGTAAAACTCACGAACGATGTTCAGTCTTTAAAATAAATTAAGATCAAGGTATGACGATGTGAACTGATCGATAATACAGTACAGTACTGTCTAAAATAGCCTTGCTCTCAGCAGCCGTAACCACAGCTGTAACACACAAATGAATTGACACATTGCACTAGTTGTCAGTGAGGTGAGATGACTGACAGAACACCATGACAGCACTGAGAGCTTGCACTAGTTGTCAGTGAGGTGAGATGACTGACAGAGCATTGTGACCGCACTGAGACCTTGCACTAGTTGTCAGTGAGGTGAGATGACTGACAGAGCATCATGACAGCACTGAGAGCTTGCACTAGTTGACAGTGAGGTGAGATGACTGACAGGGCATCATGACAGCACTGAGAGCTTGCACTAGTTGACAGTGAGGTGAGATGACTGACAGAGCATCATGACAGCACTGAGAGCTTACACTAGTTGACAGTGAGGTGAGATGACTGACAGAGCATCATCACAGCACTGAGAGCTTGCACTATTTGACAGTGAGGTGAGGTGAGGTGAGATGACTGACAGAGCATCATGACAACATTGAGAGCTTGCACTAGTTGACAGTGAGGTGAGGTGAGATGACTGACAGAGCACCATGACAGCACCGAGAGCTTGCACTAGTTGTCAGTGAGGTGAGATGACTGACAGAGCATTGTGACCGCACTGAGACCTTGCACTAGTTGTCAGTGAGGTGAGATGACTGACAGAGCATCATGACAGCACTGAGAGCTTGCACTAGTTGACAGTGAGGTGAGATGACTGACAGGGCATCATGACAGCACTGAGAGCTTGCACTAGTTGACAGTGAGGTGAGATGACTGACAGAGCATCATGACACCACTGAGAGCTTACACTAGTTGACAGTGAGGTGAGATGACTGACAGAGCATCATGACAGCACTGAGAGCTTGCACTATTTGACAGTGAGGTGAGGTGAGATGACTGACAGAGCATCATGACAGCACCGAGAGCTTGCACTAGTTGACAGTGAGGTGAGGGGAGATGACTGACAGAGCACCATGACAGCACCGAGAGCTTGCACTAGTTGTCAGTGAGGTGAGATGATTGACAGAGCATCGTGACAACACTGAGAGCTTGCATTAGTTGTCAGTGAGGTGAGATGACTGACAGAGCATCATGACAGCACTGAGAGCTTGTACTAGTTGTCAGTGAGGTGAGATGACTGACAGAGCATCATGACAGCACTGAGAGCTTGCTTTAGTTGTCAGTGAGGTGAGATGACTGACAGAGCATCATGACAGCACTGAGAGCTTGCACTAGTTGTCATGGAGGTGAGATGACTGACAGAGCATCATGACAGCTCTGAGAGCTTGCACTAGTTATCAGTAAGGTGAGATGACTGACAGAGCATCATGACAGCACTGAGAACTTACACTAGTTGTCAGTGAGGTGAGATGACTGACAGAGCATCATGACAGCACTGAGAGTTTGCACTAGTTGTCAGTCAGGTGATGTGACTGACAGAGCATCATGACAGCACTTAGAGCTTGCATTAGTTGTCAGTGAGGTGAGATGACTGACAGAGCATCATGACAGCACTGAGAGCTTGCACTAGTTGACAGTGAGGTGAGGTGAGATGACTGACAGAGCACCATGACAGCACCGAGAGCTTGCACTAGTTGTCAGTGAGGTGAGATGACTGACAGAGCATTGTGACCGCACTGAGACCTTGCACTAGTTGTCAGTGAGGTGAGATGACTGACAGAGCATCATGACAGCACTGAGAGCTTGCACTAGTTGACAGTGAGGTGAGATGACTGACAGGGCATCATGACAGCACTGAGAGCTTGCACTAGTTGACAGTGAGGTGAGATGACTGACAGGGCATCATGACAGCACTGAGAGCTTGCACTAGTTGACAGTGAGGTGAGATGACTGACAGAGCATCATGACAGCACTGAGAGCTTACACTAGTTGACAGTGAGGTGAGATGACTGACAGAGCATCATCACAGCACTGAGAGCTTGCACTATTTGACAGTGAGGTGAGGTGAGGTGAGATGACTGACAGAGCATCATGACAACATTGAGAGCTTGCACTAGTTGACAGTGAGGTGAGGTGAGATGACTGACAGAGCACCATGACAGCACCGAGAGCTTGCACTAGTTGTCAGTGAGGTGAGATGACTGACAGAGCATTGTGACCGCACTGAGACCTTGCACTAGTTGTCAGTGAGGTGAGATGACTGACAGAGCATCATGACAGCACTGAGAGCTTGCACTAGTTGACAGTGAGGTGAGATGACTGACAGGGCATCATGACAGCACTGAGAGCTTGCACTAGTTGACAGTGAGGTGAGATGACTGACAGAGCATCATGACACCACTGAGAGCTTACACTAGTTGACAGTGAGGTGAGATGACTGACAGAGCATCATGACAGCACTGAGAGCTTGCACTATTTGACAGTGAGGTGAGGTGAGATGACTGACAGAGCATCATGACAGCACCGAGAGCTTGCACTAGTTGACAGTGAGGTGAGGGGAGATGACTGACAGAGCACCATGACAGCACCGAGAGCTTGCACTAGTTGTCAGTGAGGTGAGATGATTGACAGAGCATCGTGACAACACTGAGAGCTTGCATTAGTTGTCAGTGAGGTGAGATGACTGACAGAGCATCATGACAGCACTGAGAGCTTGTACTAGTTGTCAGTGAGGTGAGATGACTGACAGAGCATCATGACAGCACTGAGAGCTTGCTTTAGTTGTCAGTGAGGTGAGATGACTGACAGAGCATCATGACAGCACTGAGAGCTTGCACTAGTTGTCATGGAGGTGAGATGACTGACAGAGCATCATGACAGCTCTGAGAGCTTGCACTAGTTATCAGTAAGGTGAGATGACTGACAGAGCATCATGACAGCACTGAGAACTTACACTAGTTGTCAGTGAGGTGAGATGACTGACAGAGCATCATGACAGCACTGAGAGTTTGCACTAGTTGTCAGTCAGGTGATGTGACTGACAGAGCATCATGACAGCACTTAGAGCTTGCATTAGTTGTCAGTGAGGTGAGATGACTGACAGAGCATCATGACAGCACTGAGAGCTTGCACTAGTTGACAGTGAGGTGAGGTGAGATGACTGACAGAGCACCATGACAGCACCGAGAGCTTGCACTAGTTGTCAGTGAGGTGAGATGACTGACAGAGCATTGTGACCGCACTGAGACCTTGCACTAGTTGTCAGTGAGGTGAGATGACTGACAGAGCATCATGACAGCACTGAGAGCTTGCACTAGTTGACAGTGAGGTGAGATGACTGACAGGGCATCATGACAGCACTGAGAGCTTGCACTAGTTGACAGTGAGGTGAGATGACTGACAGAGCATCATGACACCACTGAGAGCTTACACTAGTTGACAGTGAGGTGAGATGACTGACAGAGCATCATGACAGCACTGAGAGCTTGCACTATTTGACAGTGAGGTGAGGTGAGATGACTGACAGAGCATCATGACAGCACCGAGAGCTTGCACTAGTTGACAGTGAGGTGAGGGGAGATGACTGACAGAGCACCATGACAGCACCGAGAGCTTGCACTAGTTGTCAGTGAGGTGAGATGATTGACAGAGCATCGTGACAACACTGAGAGCTTGCATTAGTTGTCAGTGAGGTGAGATGACTGACAGAGCATCATGACAGCACTGAGAGCTTGTACTAGTTGTCAGTGAGGTGAGATGACTGACAGAGCATCATGACAGCACTGAGAGCTTGCTTTAGTTGTCAGTGAGGTGAGATGACTGACAGAGCATCATGACAGCACTGAGAGCTTGCACTAGTTGTCATGGAGGTGAGATGACTGACAGAGCATCATGACAGCTCTGAGAGCTTGCACTAGTTATCAGTAAGGTGAGATGACTGACAGAGCATCATGACAGCACTGAGAACTTGCACTAGTTGTCAGTGAGGTGAGATGACTGACAGAGCATCATGACAGCACTGAGAGTTTGCACTAGTTGTCAGTCAGGTGATGTGACTGACAGAGCATCATGACAGCACTGAGAGCTTGCATTAGTTGTCAGTGAGGTGAGATGACTGACAGAGCATCATGACAGCACTGAGAGCTTGCACTAGTTGTCAGTGAGGTGAGATGACTGACAGAGCATCATGACAGCACTGAGAGCTTGCACCAGTTGTCAGTGAGGTGAGATGACTGACAGCGTCATGACAGCACTGAGAGCTTGCACTAGTTGTCAATGAGGTGGGGCATCCAGTATAAATTGCTTATGCTTGTGTTTCTTGCCATTCATGACCAGACACTGACTGACTTACTCAACACCCGTACATTCCAGACTCACCCTGCGACCTGGTGTTCTCAGTTTGCTCATTGGTCCACACCAAATGACCATAACCCTAATCAACACAGCATGCCAGGTGTTCCTGTTCTCATGCAATAGAATGTGCTACTGGAAGTTGAAAGTGTGATGGAGGGTGTCAACACTTGTCTTAAGACACATCAATTTAAACTAGCTCTCAATATCTAGGTTTATGTGACATCATCACATCAGGTTCATATGTGACTTGCTCATATTGTAGTATCCATACATATATTATTAGAATGGAAAGAAGTAAGTAAAGTACAATTCACAGTAATCACTTGCAATTCCTCCCGTCTTTAATGTCCAAGACATTTGTATTAGAATTATATTCAGATCTGGCCACTGCAGCATGTTTTATTCACATTGACCAGTGATTGCATCACTTAGGTTGCAGTGTTTTGTATCTTCATGTAGTTTTCCAGCCTTCTCACAATCCTTCCTTGAGTGGACTGCTGCCTTATTTACACTGGCCATTGTTGTTGAAACACTGGTGACGTTTATTTACATGTACCCCCGGTATGTTTATTTTGTAAGAAAGTATATTCCATATGTATGTTAATGTTATATCCATGAATATATCATTTGTAACAATATGGATATATCAAATAAAGCATCACTAACATTAATTTTCAGCCTCAGCAAAAACGACCTGAGCAGTCCGGAGACCGGTGCAGCTCTCGGTAGAAGTCTTGGCGCCATGTCATCTCTGAAGAAGTTGTTGTAAGTAGACCAACACGTTCTTTGTCATTAGCCAGTATTAATTTATAATTATTTCCATAGTGGTAACAGGAATGAAACTAATAATAAATGATTAAAACTAACGTAAAAATATTTTCCTGCTCACTTATCTTTTCAGTACTGAATATTTCAACATGGTTGTGTAAATAAACATTTGATATTCTCTATGTAGGGAAAATCATGTCTATATTTTATGTAAATTATTGATATACACATCAAATTATCACTTGTGTGGTTACTGTCATAGCATTGTCATATTTAGAATGTTGTGTCAGCATTGTTACTGGGTTAATTGTGTATAACTTGTATTAACAACGTTTCCTGCTATAACAGTGTGAATCATTACAACTTCAGCATCATCATTAAATGTTCGTAAAAAACAAATGTAGGCGAGTCCAGCCCAAATGTAGACACATTTTACTTCAATTCTTTCTACGACACCTTCACTGTAGCGATTCTACTTTGCTCCAGCCTTTGCCAGCCAACCATGTCACTCTCCTACCTGTCATGTGTCAACTGACTACTGTCTGTGTCATTCTCAAACAACATATTACTGTCTAATCTACAGTCACTGCAGACAAAGTCCTGTCTATTTCTAGACACTGCAACAACCTGAAATGTGTCATTGGAGTACTTAGCTTCTTCATCCCTGATGGGACAAACTATGGAAATGTCTCCACTGGGGTACCAACGACATTAGAGTACCACCTTATCCAAATATCATGATTAGACGTGTTGTGTGGGTCCAATGTTTAAGTTTGGACCCAACATTTATATCAGAACATAAATTTAACAAACAAATGACAGCTACAACCCAAAATGCAGCGTGCAAAGGATTCCCTGGGACATGGTTTATTGTGATGATATTTGGCTTATACAATCCTTCATTTTGTGCTTGTGTTTGGCATTTTTGACGATGGGTAATAACCATTCTTTGACGATGGGTAATAACCATTCTTTTATTATAGGGCATGTCCAAATATCATGGTGAGAGTTGAACCACATGCCCAAGTTTTCTATATCATTTTGAACCAAGAATCAAAATATGACTGGGTCCATCTCACCTAAGACACTGCTGTATCACGACTCCAATGCACTTACCCAGTGTGACCCCCTCTCACCCCACCAACCATTAAAGAGAGAAACCCTCAGTAGAAATAAGATAACATGTCCAGTGTTGGAAGGAGTATTTATAATAAAGCTACCAACTAACATTATATTAATTTTCGTTTTCTATTGTAGTGTGATCGAGTGCAGCCTTGGAGGAGCAGGCATGCTTGAGGTGGTCAGAGGCCTTTCACACTGCCACCAGCTGGAAGAACTTTAGTACGTTTTCATTATTTATATGAACATTTGTTTTATGCCATTCACATATTTATGTATAGCGTATCCCTAATACATGTAATGGTGTAATATATGAATGTATGTTTTAACAGTCACATATTTTTAATGTATCTTTGCATTAACATGTTTTGTTGTAATGTCAGCTATATATACATAATATATATATGTACATATGCATACATTCATATACACCTATATATATATATATATATATATATATATATATATATATATATATATATTGTATATCATACCTATTGCTATTATAGTCTGATAAACCACAAAACCTGTTTAGTGGGAAAGAGAGAAGTGATTCAAGAGCCTGTCGCTCTGTTGTGACACTGGTGCATTGTTTCAATGTTCTATAATCCATTAGTATAGCTGATATGCCGACATAAGAAGGATGAGTTGTAAATTTAACACAACACTTTAAATCTGGTACTGGTGTCATATAGATTATGGACCCATGGTAAGGTCCATATTCTATACAATACAATACAATACAATAAAACTTTATTGTCCCGAACCGGGAATGGGGGTCCATATCCTATAAGTCTCATAGAATATGGACCTCCCTTAGAAAATGGACCCAGGGTCGAAAATCAATAGGGGTCCATTTTCTATATATCTCATATAGTATGAACCCCCATAGAAAATTCACCCCGGGTCCATTATCTATAGGGGTCCATTTTCTATATGATTCATAGAAAATGTCCATAATCTATGTGTTATAGGAAATGGACCCCAGGTTGTGCTGTTGATATATTCCTGGTGTAGTTGTCACTGACAATAGTTTTATCATATTGAGCACAAACAATGAATCTATATTAATGCTCAATTTATTTAAATGGTGGTTTTTATACAAAAATGGTGGCTAATTAGTTATGCTTTCAGTGTTATAAGTATTCAGGAAAGCTGGCTAACTAAACAAGACGGCTTATGTAGATTCAATTAGAAGACTATACAAGCATTTCATTGGGTAAAACTAGTAATACAAATGGAGGCTTTATTATGTATAATTCATCTCAGTATGAATTATAAGGTACTGAAAGTCATATAAATGAAAATTGGGGAGGACAGTTTATTGAAATCACAATGGGTGGCCTTATAAACCTCTGATATCTGGTAACATATACGAGTCCTAAATTGTGACTACAAACAATTTATTGATACATTTGCATCATTATTATCACAGATTGACTTTTAAAAATCTGAAATAATTATTGCAATAGATTTTAATATAAACTTGCTTAAAATCAATGGAAAAGAATATTGTAGTGAATTTTATGACACCGTAACAGGATTTAGTTTCTTCCCCAAAATAACATTACCAACCAGATTTTCTTCCCTAAATGGCACTTTGATCAACAACCTGTTTTGCAAATGTGGTCAATTAATGCTAGAATTAACAGCAGGTATCCTAATCAAGCAATTTCTGACCACCAACCATATCTCATATTTATTGACAAAGCTCCAGTCAAAACAATTTCCTCCCAAATTAATCAAAATATACCTACATAATGAAATAGCTATGTGTAACCGTGCCTCTGAAATAACCAACTCAAATATAATGGAGAAATTAAACCAAAACCTTTCTCATGATCCTTATAATAATAACAAAATAATTACTGATGCACTTGGAAAAGCAAACTGTAAACACATGCATTATAAATTAGTCAAGTTTAAGAAACACAAACATAAACATTCTCAATGGATAACAAATAGTATACTTAAATCTATAAAATACAGAGACAACTTATGTAATCAATTTAAATGTTTAAATCCAATATCTTTTGTCGAACACTACTAAAAAGGAAAAAAAAAATTATAATAGTATCCTAAAAATAAGTATTAGAGCAGCCAAATGATTTTGTATTTATTATACTGTTTAACACGTATAAAAATGACTCAAGAAAAACTTGGAAATCTATTAAAGCTTTTTACGAAGATCAAACAAAATAGATCACTACCAAAATATTTTAAGAATGGACATATAATACAATAACTGATAATGTCGAAATTCCAAATTATTTTAATATATTTTTCACAAACAGGTAAGGACCTTGCAAGCAAAATACAAAATAATAGTAATACATATCATAGTTATTATTTAACAGGAAATTAAGAAATTAATTTCCAATTCCAAGAAATGAATGAGGAATCAATACTCAAAATAATTGATAATTTTCCTGCTAAATACAATAGTGGCTACGATGGTATTACATTAAAACAATTGAAATATTTAAAATGTGTTCTCATAAAACCCTTAACATTACTTATTAACCAAATATTAAATACTTGGATACTTCCAGATAAGATGAAAATTGTGAAATTCCTATTTAAAAAATAATTATAAATCATTGTTTTGTAATTATTGACCGATATCTCTGCTACCAGTAATCTCAAAGGTCATTGAACAAGTTATATATGATAAGATATATTCATTTTTTACTACACACCAACGTTTTAATGATAACTAGTATGGATTTAGATCCAGTCACTCAACAGAATACGCCATTATGGAAGTTATTGACCGAACAATAACCACCCTAGATTCTAATAATACATGCATTAATATATGTTTAGGTTTATCAAAATCAGTTGATACTTTAGACCATTCAATTGTATTAAGGTAATTACATTTGTATGGGATAGATGATGCAGCCCTAAAGTTAATGGAAAGTAACTTGAATAATAGACAACAATACGTCATTTACAATGACTCAATCTCTGAAGTCCTGCCTATTACCACTGATGTGCCACTGGGATCTGTATTAGGCCCTCTTTAATTTGTTTATATTATATAAATGATTTATCAAACTTGAGTGAAACATTCAAATATATAATATATGCAGACAGTACAACTTTGTTTAGAAGAATTCAATTGTCAAACATATATCCCAAAGATGTTGAGCATTATTTATATATAGAATTAAGCAAGATAAACAAATGGCTGAAAATCTATAAACTCTTTAAACATAAATAAATCCAAGTATATAATACACCAATTGGGAAACAAACAACTGAACATTCTTCTCCTTAAAATATATTTTAAACAATAATAGAAAGAGTCCAAAAATGTAATTTTGTTCTTTGCAAGAAAACCTAAGCTGGAATTTTAATATAAAATTGTTTTTCAATTAATTGTTCCAAATTGATAGGCGTATTAAACAAATTAAAATAATTTTTGCCAGTAAATATAAAAGTAATTTTGTGTAACTCATTAATGTTACCATACATTAATCATGGCCTAATGGCATGGGGGGGTCTTAATTGTAACAGAACCATCAAGGTACAGAAAAAACAATTAGTGTAATATGTTTAGCAAAATACAGTGCACATACTGAGCAGTATCTGATTTGTTTTAAGAAATTAAAGATATGCTGAAATTACATGAAATGAATCTGTATTGTAAGTATGTGCACCTGACATTACCAGTATATTGGCAAAACTTATCGTTTATATTAAATAAAGCACATTTATATCAAGGATACTTGATAGTATTCATACAAATAAGACAAAACATGACTGCCAAATGATGCATTACCCGGGTAGGCATGATATTCCGCTACTACCTGGGTAATAAACAATACTGCATTTAACATTAAAAACCAAATTACAGCGCACAGTTTAGAAGGATTTATTAGTTATGCCAAAAATGTTTTACACAATTACAAAATACTATGTTCATTGCCTAACTGTTATATATGGGGCAGCTGTAACAATCACTGCACTATTCTAGAGTGTATTATTTCTTATACCTCTACAGTCAGTGGTGACTGGCATTTAATGCCAATGGTGGCTAAATGTATAAATAATAAACTGTTTTTGTTTTACAAAACTGCTAGAATATCACAAACTGTTACAATGTTATACTGATATTATAGTAATAATCTATGACTATACTGTTTGCTTGGCTTTTTAAAAGGGAGTCCACATTCTATAACGGGGGTCCAAATTCCATATTAGAATATGGACTCCCGGGTCCATTTTGAATGGAGGTCCATATCCTGTTTGACAACGGCATCCTGATTCTCTCCGTAGCTCAGTTGGTAAATGCATTCGTTAGATGTGTCCACTTTTACAATCGGAAGGAGAACCGGTTTGATCCTATAACAAAACCATTGATATTTTATACAGTTTGTTGTTATTTTATCACAAAATAATAATTATAAACCCAATCATTTTAAAGCTTGTGCTTTTGTTTGTATTTGTGTAGTAATTATTTATTCACGACATAAATATGATATGATAATTGTACACAATGATAATCTATATTTATAACTTCAAATTATTGTTTCTATGTGTGAAAACTAGGTGGATTTGTCTTGATGAATGAAATTTAGAAATATAGACTGTACATCATTGTCCTGCACAATTACCATATTTCCAATTTCTGGCATATAAATAATTACTACACAAAGAAAACAAATACAAGCAGTAGCCTGCATCATTGCTTTAGGATTAGATTTAGAATTATTATTTTATGAAAGGTTAAACAAAAAAGTGACAAAAAGATATCAATGATTTTGTGTCTCGTGTTTGAACTAGTGTTGCTCTGATGGTAAAAGCTAATGCATCCAATGGACACATCTACCAATTAAGCTACAACTACAACTGGGATTCCACTCCTTCATTTAGAGTGTTATGTTAACTGTACAACTCATCCTTCACACATTGACATACTAATTATTATTTATGGCTTACACAACGTTTACTTCTGACGTTAAATACATACTATCTGGTTGAAACGTACAAGTCATGGTTTGGATTATATAACGGGGACTACAATCAATACAGTCATTCAGAAAATGAACCGGAGATGGCGGCGATCCGGAAGCTCAGACAAAACGTCTGGCTTCAATCTTTCAACAAAATGTTATTCATATGGAATCTTAAGATAAATATATGTTATCTATGATGACCAATGCATGTTGTACACAAAATTATCTTGGCACACGTTTTGACCCAAACGTTATCCTTGTAAACATGCTCTGAATGCAAAGAAAGGGTCTGCCTGATGCCAGTGTGTGTGAGGGAGAAGTAGAGGTTAAGTGGTTTTGTACAAAGATGTGGTGTGTGTAGTGGAGAAGACGTAGAAAGGCTGGGGACAGCAAGTAATGAAGTGCCTGCATGATTAGCAATGAGAAAGCTGATTTAGGCGTTATGTCATCGTTTAGTTAAGTCAATGAAAGAATAAGCTGGTCAGGGCTGACATTTGCAGTGTGCTAGCTGCCACATGTTTGTTTTAGTTACCATTTCAAATTTATATTTCCGGAAACTTCAAATAGTTTGCATCTTTCTATCTTATATCTTCTGTGTGACTTCAGAACTATTTTAATGTCTGTCACATGTGTTGGCGGTGGACAGGACACAAGCCCACTAAGGCAGGTTTCAGGCTGTGTAGATTTGGCATTTCACTTAGCCAGTTAAAGTGTTTCATGACATTGCCTTCATAATCTTAATGTTTGTTCTTATGACCCATTAACCAGTATGTGGTGTGGGTGCATCGCTCTGTAGAACCAGCATCTCAAAGAGTTGTGTAAGTCCATCAGCTGATGAAGAGAATCTGACCATGCAATGGTTGTTCTCATCCCCACGTACCAACAGAAACTGAAAATGTGGAAGGCAACAAAGAAGTTATGAACGGACATCTCGACTGAAGCTCTTCAAGGATGCCTTGATAACACAGATTGGGACAAGTTCAAAGAGGCATGTCCAGATTTAGATGACTGCTGATGTCGTGACATTCAGCTAGTGTGAGGAGTGCACATAGACAAAAACTGTTACGCTGAATGGCAACAATAAACCTTGGTTCACCAGGGATATCAAGGAGACACTACTCACTGGTGGAAAAGAACACAACATTCATCAATCAGCAGCAGCAGGGAAGAATTCAAAATATATTTACAAGTATGCACATATAGCATAGATGTATTGGTAGACATTATTTGTATAGATGTGCATGGATTACAACATTGCCTTCTACAATACTTGAACGTTTTGGTGAGTCGTATACATATATACTCGTGCCTCGTCATAACGCAGTATTTGGGGTCCACGTTATAAATGGGGCGCGTTATTCATTATATTCCACCAGGGGCGCCACCCCCCAAAAACGCCACAAAAGCAACCGAAGCCAATGTGCTGGTTGCATGGTCTATGCATGATTTATAAAACTAATTGACATTGACAACCAACGTCAATGTGTATCATGTTCAAATAGTACACACTGTCAAATGCTGAACTGAGTAAAACTCACGAACGATGTTCAGTCTTTAAAATAAATTAAGATCAAGGTATGACGATGTGAACTGATCGATAATACAGTACAGTACTGTCTAAAATAGCCTTGCTCTCAGCAGCCGTAACCACAGCTGTAACACACAAATGAATTGACACATTGCACTAGTTGTCAGTGAGGTGAGATGACTGACAGAACACCATGACAGCACTGAGAGCTTGCACTAGTTGTCAGTGAGGTGAGATGACTGACAGAGCATTGTGACCGCACTGAGACCTTGCACTAGTTGTCAGTGAGGTGAGATGACTGACAGAGCATCATGACAGCACTGAGAGCTTGCACTAGTTGACAGTGAGGTGAGATGACTGACAGGGCATCATGACAGCACTGAGAGCTTGCACTAGTTGACAGTGAGGTGAGATGACTGACAGAGCATCATGACAGCACTGAGAGCTTACACTAGTTGACAGTGAGGTGAGATGACTGACAGAGCATCATCACAGCACTGAGAGCTTGCACTATTTGACAGTGAGGTGAGGTGAGGTGAGATGACTGACAGAGCATCATGACAACATTGAGAGCTTGCACTAGTTGACAGTGAGGTGAGGTGAGATGACTGACAGAGCACCATGACAGCACCGAGAGCTTGCACTAGTTGTCAGTGAGGTGAGATGACTGACAGAGCATTGTGACCGCACTGAGACCTTGCACTAGTTGTCAGTGAGGTGAGATGACTGACAGAGCATCATGACAGCACTGAGAGCTTGCACTAGTTGACAGTGAGGTGAGATGACTGACAGGGCATCATGACAGCACTGAGAGCTTGCACTAGTTGACAGTGAGGTGAGATGACTGACAGAGCATCATGACACCACTGAGAGCTTACACTAGTTGACAGTGAGGTGAGATGACTGACAGAGCATCATGACAGCACTGAGAGCTTGCACTATTTGACAGTGAGGTGAGGTGAGATGACTGACAGAGCATCATGACAGCACCGAGAGCTTGCACTAGTTGACAGTGAGGTGAGGGGAGATGACTGACAGAGCACCATGACAGCACCGAGAGCTTGCACTAATTGTCAGTGAGGTGAGATGATTGACAGAGCATCGTGACAACACTGAGAGCTTGCATTAGTTGTCAGTGAGGTGAGATGACTGACAGAGCATCATGACAGCACTGAGAGCTTGTACTAGTTGTCAGTGAGGTGAGATGACTGACAGAGCATCATGACAGCACTGAGAGCTTGCTTTAGTTGTCAGTGAGGTGAGATGACTGACAGAGCATCATGACAGCACTGAGAGCTTGCACTAGTTGTCATGGAGGTGAGATGACTGACAGAGCATCATGACAGCTCTGAGAGCTTGCACTAGTTATCAGTAAGGTGAGATGACTGACAGAGCATCATGACAGCACTGAGAACTTACACTAGTTGTCAGTGAGGTGAGATGACTGACAGAGCATCATGACAGCACTGAGAGTTTGCACTAGTTGTCAGTCAGGTGATGTGACTGACAGAGCATCATGACAGCACTTAGAGCTTGCATTAGTTGTCAGTGAGGTGAGATGACTGACAGAGCATCATGACAGCACTGAGAGCTTGCACTAGTTGACAGTGAGGTGAGGTGAGATGACTGACAGAGCACCATGACAGCACCGAGAGCTTGCACTAGTTGTCAGTGAGGTGAGATGACTGACAGAGCATTGTGACCGCACTGAGACCTTGCACTAGTTGTCAGTGAGGTGAGATGACTGACAGAGCATCATGACAGCACTGAGAGCTTGCACTAGTTGACAGTGAGGTGAGATGACTGACAGGGCATCATGACAGCACTGAGAGCTTGCACTAGTTGACAGTGAGGTGAGATGACTGACAGAGCATCATGACACCACTGAGAGCTTACACTAGTTGACAGTGAGGTGAGATGACTGACAGAGCATCATGACAGCACTGAGAGCTTGCACTATTTGACAGTGAGGTGAGGTGAGATGACTGACAGAGCATCATGACAGCACCGAGAGCTTGCACTAGTTGACAGTGAGGTGAGGGGAGATGACTGACAGAGCACCATGACAGCACCGAGAGCTTGCACTAGTTGTCAGTGAGGTGAGATGATTGACAGAGCATCGTGACAACACTGAGAGCTTGCATTAGTTGTCAGTGAGGTGAGATGACTGACAGAGCATCATGACAGCACTGAGAGCTTGTACTAGTTGTCAGTGAGGTGAGATGACTGACAGAGCATCATGACAGCACTGAGAGCTTGCTTTAGTTGTCAGTGAGGTGAGATGACTGACAGAGCATCATGACCGCACTGAGAGCTTGCACTAGTTGTCATGGAGGTGAGATGACTGACAGAGCATCATGACAGCACTGAGAGTTTGCACTAGTTGTCAGTCAGGTGATGTGACTGACAGAGCATCATGACAGCACTGAGAGCTTGCATTAGTTGTCAGTGAGGTGAGATGACTGACAGAGCATCATGACAGCACTGAGAGCTTGCACTAGTTGTCATGGAGGTGAGATGACTGACTGAGCATCATGACAGCTCTGAGAGCTTGCACTAGTTATCAGTAAGGTGAGATGACTGACAGAGCATCATGACAGCACTGAGAACTTGCACTAGTTGTCAGTGAGGTGAGATGACTGACAGAGCATCATGACAGCACTGAGAGTTTGCACTAGTTGTCAGTCAGGTGATGTGACTGACAGAGCATCATGACAGCACTGAGAGCTTGCATTAGTTGTCAGTGAGGTGAGATGACTGACAGAGCATCATGACAGCACTGAGAGCTTGCACTAGTTGTCAGTGAGGTGAGATGACTGACAGAGCATCATGACAGCACTGAGAGCTTGCACCAGTTGTCAGTGAGGTGAGATGACTGACAGCGTCATGACAGCACTGAGAGCTTGCACTAGTTGTCAATGAGGTGGGGCATCCAGTATACATTGCTTATGCTTGTGTTTCTTGCCATTCATGACCAGACACTGACTGACTTACTCAACACCCGTACATTCCAGACTCACCCTGCGACCTGGTGTTCTCAGTTTGCTCATTGGTCCACACCAAATGACCATAACCCTAATCAACACAGCATGCCAGGTGTTCCTGTTCTCATGCAATAGAATGTGCTACTGGAAGTTGAAAGTGTGATGGAGGGTGTCAACACTTGTCTTAAGACACATCAATTTAAACTAGCTCTCAATATCTAGGTTTATGTGACATCATCACATCAGGTTCATATGTGACTTGCTCATATTGTAGTATCCATACATATATTATTAGAATGGAAAGAAGTAAGTAAAGTACAATTCACAGTAATCACTTGCAATTCCTCCCGTCTTTAATGTCCAAGACATTTGTATTAGAATTATATTCAGATCTGGCCACTGCAGCATGTTTTATTCACATTGACCAGTGATTGCATCACTTAGGTTGCAGTGTTTTGTATCTTCATGTAGTTTTCCAGCCTTCTCACAATCCTTCCTTGAGTGGACTGCTGCCTTATTTACACTGGCCATTGTTGTTGAAACACTGGTGACGTTTATTTACATGTACCCCCGGTATGTTTATTTTGTAAGAAAGTATATTCCATATGTATGTTAATGTTATATCCATGAATATATCATTTGTAACAATATGGATATATCAAATAAAGCATCACTAACATTAATTTTCAGCCTCAGCAAAAACGACCTGAGCAGTCCGGAGACCGGTGCAGCTCTCGGTAGAAGTCTTGGCGCCATGTCATCTCTGAAGAAGTTGTTGTAAGTAGACCAACACGTTCTTTGTCATTAGCCAGTATTAATTTATAATTATTTCCATAGTGGTAACAGGAATGAAACTAATAATAAATGATTAAAACTAACGTAAAAATATTTTCCTGCTCACTTATCTTTTCAGTACTGAATATTTCAACATGGTTGTGTAAATAAACATTTGATATTCTCTATGTAGGGAAAATCATGTCTATATTTTATGTAAATTATTGATATACACATCAAATTATCACTTGTGTGGTTACTGTCATAGCATTGTCATATTTAGAATGTTGTGTCAGCATTGTTAGTGGGTTAATTGTGTATAACTTGTATTAACAACGTTTCCTGCTATAACAGTGTGAATCATTACAACTTCAGCATCATCATTAAATGTTCGTAAAAAACAAATGTAGGCGAGTCCAGCCCAAATGTAGACACATTTTACTTCAATTCTTTCTACGACACCTTCACTGTAGCGATTCTACTTTGCTCCAGCCTTTGCCAGCCAACCATGTCACTCTCCTACCTGTCATGTGTCAACTGACTACTGTCTGTGTCATTCTCAAACAACATATTACTGTCTAATCTACAGTCACTGCAGACAAAGTCCTGTCTATTTCTAGACACTGCAACAACCTGAAATGTGTCATTGGAGTACTTAGCTTCTTCATCCCTGATGGGACAAACTATGGAAATGTCTCCACTGGGGTACCAACGACATTAGAGTACCACCTTATCCAAATATCATGATTAGACGTGTTGTGTGGGTCCAATGTTTAAGTTTGGACCCAACATTTATATCAGAACATAAATTTAACAAACAAATGACAGCTACAACCCAAAATGCAGCGTGCAAAGGATTCCCTGGGACATGGTTTATTGTGATGATATTTGGCTTATACAATCCTTCATTTTGTGCTTGTGTTTGGCATTTTTGACGATGGGTAATAACCATTCTTTGACGATGGGTAATAACCATTCTTTTATTATAGGGCATGTCCAAATATCATGGTGAGAGTTGAACCACATGCCCAAGTTTTCTATATCATTTTGAACCAAGAATCAAAATATGACTGGGTCCATCTCACCTAAGACACTGCTGTATCACGACTCCAATGCACTTACCCAGTGTGACCCCCTCTCACCCCACCAACCATTAAAGAGAGAAACCCTCAGTAGAAATAAGATAACATGTCCAGTGTTGGAAGGAGTATTTATAATAAAGCTACCAACTAACATTATATTAATTTTCGTTTTCTATTGTAGTGTGATCGAGTGCAGCCTTGGAGGAGCAGGCATGCTTGAGGTGGTCAGAGGCCTTTCACACTGCCACCAGCTGGAAGAACTTTAGTACGTTTTCATTATTTATATGAACATTTGTTTTATGCCATTCACATATTTATGTATAGCGTATCCCTAATACATGTAATGGTGTAATATATGAATGTATGTTTTAACAGTCACATATTTTTAATGTATCTTTGCATTAACATGTTTTGTTGTAATGTCAGCTATATATACATAATATATATATGTACATATGCATACATTCATATACACCTATATATATATATATATATATATATATATATATATATATATATATATATATATATATATTGTATATCATACCTATTGCTATTATAGTCTGATAAACCACAAAACCTGTTTAGTGGGAAAGAGAGAAGTGATTCAAGAGCCTGTCGCTCTGTTGTGACACTGGTGCATTGTTTCAATGTTCTATAATCCATTAGTATAGCTGATATGCCGACATAAGAAGGATGAGTTGTAAATTTAACACAACACTTTAAATCTGGTACTGGTGTCATATAGATTATGGACCCATGGTAAGGTCCATATTCTATACAATACAATACAATAAAACTTTATTGTCCCGAACCGGGAATGGGGGTCCATATCCTATAAGTCTCATAGAATATGGACCTCCCTTAGAAAATGGACCCAGGGTCGAAAATCAATAGGGGTCCATTTTCTATATATCTCATATAGTATGAACCCCCATAGAAAATTCACCCCGGGTCCATTATCTATAGGGGTCCATTTTCTATATGATTCATAGAAAATGTCCATAATCTATGTGTTATAGGAAATGGACCCCAGGTTGTGCTGTTGATATATTCCTGGTGTAGTTGTCACTGACAATAGTTTTATCATATTGAGCACAAACAATGAATCTATATTAATGCTCAATTTATTTAAATGGTGGTTTTTATACAAAAATGGTGGCTAATTAGTTATGCTTTCAGTGTTATAAGTATTCAGGAAAGCTGGCTAACTAAACAAGACGGCTTATGTAGATTCAATTAGAAGACTATACAAGCATTTCATTGGGTAAAACTAGTAATACAAATGGAGGCTTTATTATGTATAATTCATCTCAGTATGAATTATAAGGTACTGAAAGTCATATAAATGAAAATTGGGGAGGACAGTTTATTGAAATCACAATGGGTGGCCTTATAAACCTCTGATATCTGGTAACATATACGAGTCCTAAATTGTGACTACAAACAATTTATTGATACATTTGCATCATTATTATCACAGATTGACTTTTAAAAATCTGAAATAATTATTGCAATAGATTTTAATATAAACTTGCTTAAAATCAATGGAAAAGAATATTGTAGTGAATTTTATGACACCGTAACAGGATTTAGTTTCTTCCCCAAAATAACATTACCAACCAGATTTTCTTCCCTAAATGGCACTTTGATCAACAACCTGTTTTGCAAATGTGGTCAATTAATGCTAGAATTAACAGCAGGTATCCTAATCAAGCAATTTCTGACCACCAACCATATCTCATATTTATTGACAAAGCTCCAGTCAAAACAATTTCCTCCCAAATTAATCAAAATATACCTACATAATGAAATAGCTATGTGTAACCGTGCCTCTGAAATAACCAACTCAAATATAATGGAGAAATTAAACCAAAACCTTTCTCATGATCCTTATAATAATAACAAAATAATTACTGATGCACTTGGAAAAGCAAACTGTAAACACATGCATTATAAATTAGTCAAGTTTAAGAAACACAAACATAAACATTCTCAATGGATAACAAATAGTATACTTAAATCTATAAAATACAGAGACAACTTATGTAATCAATTTAAATGTTTAAATCCAATATCTTTTGTCGAACACTACTAAAAAGGAAAAAAAAAATTATAATAGTATCCTAAAAATAAGTATTAGAGCAGCCAAATGATTTTGTATTTATTATACTGTTTAACACGTATAAAAATGACTCAAGAAAAACTTGGAAATCTATTAAAGCTTTTTACGAAGATCAAACAAAATAGATCACTACCAAAATATTTTAAGAATGGACATATAATACAATAACTGATAATGTCGAAATTCCAAATTATTTTAATATATTTTTCACAAACAGGTAAGGACCTTGCAAGCAAAATACAAAATAATAGTAATACATATCATAGTTATTATTTAACAGGAAATTAAGAAATTAATTTCCAATTCCAAGAAATGAATGAGGAATCAATACTCAAAATAATTGATAATTTTCCTGCTAAATACAATAGTGGCTACGATGGTATTACATTAAAACAATTGAAATATTTAAAATGTGTTCTCATAAAACCCTTAACATTACTTATTAACCAAATATTAAATACTTGGATACTTCCAGATAAGATGAAAATTGTGAAATTCCTATTTAAAAAATAATTATAAATCATTGTTTTGTAATTATTGACCGATATCTCTGCTACCAGTAATCTCAAAGGTCATTGAACAAGTTATATATGATAAGATATATTCATTTTTTACTACACACCAACGTTTTAATGATAACTAGTATGGATTTAGATCCAGTCACTCAACAGAATACGCCATTATGGAAGTTATTGACCGAACAATAACCACCCTAGATTCTAATAATACATGCATTAATATATGTTTAGGTTTATCAAAATCAGTTGATACTTTAGACCATTCAATTGTATTAAGGTAATTACATTTGTATGGGATAGATGATGCAGCCCTAAAGTTAATGGAAAGTAACTTGAATAATAGACAACAATACGTCATTTACAATGACTCAATCTCTGAAGTCCTGCCTATTACCACTGATGTGCCACTGGGATCTGTATTAGGCCCTCTTTAATTTGTTTATATTATATAAATGATTTATCAAACTTGAGTGAAACATTCAAATATATAATATATGCAGACAGTACAACTTTGTTTAGAAGAATTCAATTGTCAAACATATATCCCAAAGATGTTGAGCATTATTTATATATAGAATTAAGCAAGATAAACAAATGGCTGAAAATCTATAAACTCTTTAAACATAAATAAATCCAAGTATATAATACACCAATTGGGAAACAAACAACTGAACATTCTTCTCCTTAAAATATATTTTAAACAATAATAGAAAGAGTCCAAAAATGTAATTTTGTTCTTTGCAAGAAAACCTAAGCTGGAATTTTAATATAAAATTGTTTTTCAATTAATTGTTCCAAATTGATAGGCGTATTAAACAAATTAAAATAATTTTTGCCAGTAAATATAAAAGTAATTTTGTGTAACTCATTAATGTTACCATACATTAATCATGGCCTAATGGCATGGGGGGGTCTTAATTGTAACAGAACCATCAAGGTACAGAAAAAACAATTAGTGTAATATGTTTAGCAAAATACAGTGCACATACTGAGCAGTATCTGATTTGTTTTAAGAAATTAAAGATATGCTGAAATTACATGAAATGAATCTGTATTGTAAGTATGTGCACCTGACATTACCAGTATATTGGCAAAACTTATCGTTTATATTAAATAAAGCACATTTATATCAAGGATACTTGATAGTATTCATACAAATAAGACAAAACATGACTGCCAAATGATGCATTACCCGGGTAGGCATGATATTCCGCTACTACCTGGGTAATAAACAATACTGCATTTAACATTAAAAACCAAATTACAGCGCACAGTTTAGAAGGATTTATTAGTTATGCCAAAAATGTTTTACACAATTACAAAATACTATGTTCATTGCCTAACTGTTATATATGGGGCAGCTGTAACAATCACTGCACTATTCTAGAGTGTATTATTTCTTATACCTCTACAGTCAGTGGTGACTGGCATTTAATGCCAATGGTGGCTAAATGTATAAATAATAAACTGTTTTTGTTTTACAAAACTGCTAGAATATCACAAACTGTTACAATGTTATACTGATATTATAGTAATAATCTATGACTATACTGTTTGCTTGGCTTTTTAAAAGGGAGTCCACATTCTATAACGGGGGTCCAAATTCCATATTAGAATATGGACTCCCGGGTCCATTTTGAATGGAGGTCCATATCCTGTTTGACAACGGCATCCTGATTCTCTCCGTAGCTCAGTTGGTAAATGCATTCGCTAGATGTGTCCACTTTTACAATCGGAAGGAGAACCGGTTTGATCCTATAACAAAACCATTGATATTTTATACAGTTTGTTGTTATTTTATCACAAAATAATAATTATAAACCCAATCATTTTAAAGCTTGTGCTTTTGTTTGTATTTGTGTAGTAATTATTTATTCACGACATAAATATGATATGATAATTGTACACAATGATAATCTATATTTATAACTTCAAATTATTGTTTCTATGTGTGAAAACTAGGTGGATTTGTCTTGATGAATGAAATTTAGAAATATAGACTGTACATCATTGTCCTGCACAATTACCATATTTCCAATTTCTGGCATATAAATAATTACTACACAAAGAAAACAAATACAAGCAGTAGCCTGCATCATTGCTTTAGGATTAGATTTAGAATTATTATTTTATGAAAGGTTAAACAAAAAAGTGACAAAAAGATATCAATGATTTTGTGTCTCGTGTTTGAACTAGTGTTGCTCTGATGGTAAAAGCTAATGCATCCAATGGACACATCTACCAATTAAGCTACAACTACAACTGGGATTCCACTCCTTCATTTAGAGTGTTATGTTAACTGTACAACTCATCCTTCACACATTGACATACTAATTATTATTTATGGCTTACACAACGTTTACTTCTGACGTTAAATACATACTATCTGGTTGAAACGTACAAGTCATGGTTTGGATTATATAACGGGGACTACAATCAATACAGTCATTCAGAAAATGAACCGGAGATGGCGGCGATCCGGAAGCTCAGACAAAACGTCTGGCTTCAATCTTTCAACAAAATGTTATTCATATGGAATCTTAAGATAAATATATGTTATCTATGATGACCAATGCATGTTGTACACAAAATTATCTTGGCACACGTTTTGACCCAAACGTTATCCTTGTAAACATGCTCTGAATGCAAAGAAAGGGTCTGCCTGATGCCAGTGTGTGTGAGGGAGAAGTAGAGGTTAAGTGGTTTTGTACAAAGATGTGGTGTGTGTAGTGGAGAAGACGTAGAAAGGCTGGGGACAGCAAGTAATGAAGTGCCTGCATGATTAGCAATGAGAAAGCTGATTTAGGCGTTATGTCATCGTTTAGTTAAGTCAATGAAAGAATAAGCTGGTCAGGGCTGACATTTGCAGTGTGCTAGCTGCCACATGTTTGTTTTAGTTACCATTTCAAATTTATATTTCCGGAAACTTCAAATAGTTTGCATCTTTCTATCTTATATCTTCTGTGTGACTTCAGAACTATTTTAATGTCTGTCACATGTGTTGGCGGTGGACAGGACACAAGCCCACTAAGGCAGGTTTCAGGCTGTGTAGATTTGGCATTTCACTTAGCCAGTTAAAGTGTTTCATGACATTGCCTTCATAATCTTAATGTTTGTTCTTATGACCCATTAACCAGTATGTGGTGTGGGTGCATCGCTCTGTAGAACCAGCATCTCAAAGAGTTGTGTAAGTCCATCAGCTGATGAAGAGAATCTGACCATGCAATGGTTGTTCTCATCCCCACGTACCAACAGAAACTGAAAATGTGGAAGGCAACAAAGAAGTTATGAACGGACATCTCGACTGAAGCTCTTCAAGGATGCCTTGATAACACAGATTGGGACAAGTTCAAAGAGGCATGTCCAGATTTAGATGACTGCTGATGTCGTGACATTCAGCTAGTGTGAGGAGTGCACATAGACAAAAACTGTTACGCTGAATGGCAACAATAAACCTTGGTTCACCAGGGATATCAAGGAGACACTACTCACTGGTGGAAAAGAACACAACATTCATCAATCAGCAGCAGCAGGGAAGAATTCAAAATATATTTACAAGTATGCACATATAGCATAGATGTATTGGTAGACATTATTTGTATAGATGTGCATGGATTACAACATTGCCTTCTACAATACTTGAACGTTTTGGTGAGTCGTATACATATATACTCGTGCCTCGTCATAACGCAGTATTTGGGGTCCACGTTATAAATGGGGCGCGTTATTCATTATATTCCACCAGGGGCGCCACCCCCCAAAAACGCCACAAAAGCAACCGAAGCCAATGTGCTGGTTGCATGGTCTATGCATGATTTATAAAACTAATTGACATTGACAACCAACGTCAATGTGTATCATGTTCAAATAGTACACACTGTCAAATGCTGAACTGAGTAAAACTCACGAACGATGTTCAGTCTTTAAAATAAATTAAGATCAAGGTATGACGATGTGAACTGATCGATAATACAGTACAGTACTGTCTAAAATAGCCTTGCTCTCAGCAGCCGTAACCACAGCTGTAACACACAAATGAATTGACACATTGCACTAGTTGTCAGTGAGGTGAGATGACTGACAGAACACCATGACAGCACTGAGAGCTTGCACTAGTTGTCAGTGAGGTTAGAGATGACTGACAGAGCATTGTGACCGCACTGAGACCTTGCACTAGTTGTCAGTGAGGTGAGATGACTGACAGAGCATCATGACAGCACTGAGAGCTTGCACTAGTTGACAGTGAGGTGAGATGACTGACAGGGCATCATGACAGCACTGAGAGCTTGCACTAGTTGACAGTGAGGTGAGATGACTGACAGAGCATCATGACAGCACTGAGAGCTTACACTAGTTGACAGTGAGGTGAGATGACTGACAGAGCATCATCACAGCACTGAGAGCTTGCACTATTTGACAGTGAGGTGAGGTGAGCTGAGATGACTGACAGAGCATCATGACAACATTGAGAGCTTGCACTAGTTGACAGTGAGGTGAGGTGAGATGACTGACAGAGCACCATGACAGCACCGAGAGCTTGCACTAGTTGTCAGTGAGGTGAGATGACTGACAGAGCATTGTGACCGCACTGAGACCTTGCACTAGTTGTCAGTGAGGTGAGATGACTGACAGAGCATCATGACAGCACTGAGAGCTTGCACTAGTTGACAGTGAGGTGAGATGACTGACAGGGCATCATGACAGCACTGAGAGCTTGCACTAGTTGACAGTGAGGTGAGATGACTGACAGAGCATCATGACACCACTGAGAGCTTACACTAGTTGACAGTGAGGTGAGATGACTGACAGAGCATCATGACAGCACTGAGAGCTTGCACTATTTGACAGTGAGGTGAGGTGAGATGACTGACAGAGCATCATGACAGCACCGAGAGCTTGCACTAGTTGACAGTGAGGTGAGGGGAGATGACTGACAGAGCACCATGACAGCACCGAGAGCTTGCACTAGTTGTCAGTGAGGTGAGATGATTGACAGAGCATCGTGACAACACTGAGAGCTTGCATTAGTTGTCAGTGAGGTGAGATGACTGACAGAGCATCATGACAGCACTGAGAGCTTGTACTAGTTGTCAGTGAGGTGAGATGACTGACAGAGCATCATGACAGCACTGAGAGCTTGCTTTAGTTGTCAGTGAGGTGAGATGACTGACAGAGCATCATGACAGCACTGAGAGCTTGCACTAGTTGTCATGGAGGTGAGATGACTGACAGAGCATCATGACAGCTCTGAGAGCTTGCACTAGTTATCAGTAAGGTGAGATGACTGACAGAGCATCATGACAGCACTGAGAACTTGCACTAGTTGTCAGTGAGGTGAGATGACTGACAGAGCATCATGACAGCACTGAGAGTTTGCACTAGTTGTCAGTCAGGTGATGTGACTGACAGAGCATCATGACAGCACTGAGAGCTTGCATTAGTTGTCAGTGAGGTGAGATGACTGACAGAGCATCATGACAGCACTGAGAGCTTGCACTAGTTGACAGTGAGGTGAGGTGAGATGACTGACAGAGCACCATGACAGCACCGAGAGCTTGCACTAGTTGTCAGTGAGGTGAGATGACTGACAGAGCATTGTGACCGCACTGAGACCTTGCACTAGTTGTCAGTGAGGTGAGATGACTGACAGAGCATCATGACAGCACTGAGAGCTTGCACTAGTTGACAGTGAGGTGAGATGACTGACAGGGCATCATGACAGCACTGAGAGCTTGCACTAGTTGACAGTGAGGTGAGATGACTGACAGAGCATCATGACACCACTGAGAGCTTACACTAGTTGACAGTGAGGTGAGATGACTGACAGAGTATCATGACAGCACTGAGAGCTTGCACTATTTGACAGTGAGGTGAGGTGAGATGACTGACAGAGCATCATGACAGCACCGAGAGCTTGCACTAGTTGACAGTGAGGTGAGGGGAGATGACTGACAGAGCATCATGACAACATTGAGAGCTTGCACTAGTTGACAGTGAGGTGAGGTGAGATGACTGACAGAGCACCATGACAGCACCGAGAGCTTGCACTAGTTGTCAGTGAGGTGAGATGACTGACAGAGCATTGTGACCGCACTGAGACCTTGCACTAGTTGTCAGTGAGGTGAGATGACTGACAGAGCATCATGACAGCACTGAGAGCTTGCACTAGTTGACAGTGAGGTGAGATGACTGACAGGGCATCATGACAGCACTGAGAGCTTGCACTAGTTGACAGTGAGGTGAGATGACTGACAGAGCATCATGACACCACTGAGAGCTTACACTAGTTGACAGTGAGGTGAGATGACTGACAGAGCATCATGACAGCACTGAGAGCTTGCACTATTTGACAGTGAGGTGAGGTGAGATGACTGACAGAGCATCATGACAGCACCGAGAGCTTGCACTAGTTGACAGTGAGGTGAGGGGAGATGACTGACAGAGCACCATGACAGCACCGAGAGCTTGCACTAGTTGTCAGTGAGGTGAGATGATTGACAGAGCATCGTGACAACACTGAGAGCTTGCATTAGTTGTCAGTGAGGTGAGATGACTGACAGAGCATCATGACAGCACTGAGAGCTTGTACTAGTTGTCAGTGAGGTGAGATGACTGACAGAGCATCATGACAGCACTGAGAGCTTGCTTTAGTTGTCAGTGAGGTGAGATGACTGACAGAGCATCATGACAGCACTGAGAGCTTGCACTAGTTGTCATGGAGGTGAGATGACTGACAGAGCATCATGACAGCTCTGAGAGCTTGCACTAGTTATCAGTAAGGTGAGATGACTGACAGAGCATCATGACAGCACTGAGAACTTGCACTAGTTGTCAGTGAGGTGAGATGACTGACAGAGCATCATGACAGCACTGAGAGTTTGCACTAGTTGTCAGTCAGGTGATGTGACTGACAGAGCATCATGACAGCACTGAGAGCTTGCATTAGTTGTCAGTGAGGTGAGATGACTGACAGAGCATCATGACAGCACTGAGAGCTTGCACTAGTTGACAGTGAGGTGAGGTGAGATGACTGACAGAGCACCATGACAGCACCGAGAGCTTGCACTAGTTGTCAGTGAGGTGAGATGACTGACAGAGCATTGTGACCGCACTGAGACCTTGCACTAGTTGTCAGTGAGGTGAGATGACTGACAGAGCATCATGACAGCACTGAGAGCTTGCACTAGTTGACAGTGAGGTGAGATGACTGACAGGGCATCATGACAGCACTGAGAGCTTGCACTAGTTGACAGTGAGGTGAGATGACTGACAGAGCATCATGACACCACTGAGAGCTTACACTAGTTGACAGTGAGGTGAGATGACTGACAGAGCATCATGACAGCACTGAGAGCTTGCACTATTTGACAGTGAGGTGAGGTGAGATGACTGACAGAGCATCATGACAGCACCGAGAGCTTGCACTAGTTGACAGTGAGGTGAGGGGAGATGACTGACAGAGCACCATGACAGCACCGAGAGCTTGCACTAGTTGTCAGTGAGGTGAGATGATTGACAGAGCATCGTGACAACACTGAGAGCTTGCATTAGTTGTCAGTGAGGTGAGATGACTGACAGAGCATCATGACAGCACTGAGAGCTTGTACTAGTTGTCAGTGAGGTGAGATGACTGACAGAGCATCATGACAGCACTGAGAGCTTGCTTTAGTTGTCAGTGAGGTGAGATGACTGACAGAGCATCATGACAGCACTGAGAGCTTGCACTAGTTGTCATGGAGGTGAGATGACTGACTGAGCATCATGACAGCTCTGAGAGCTTGCACTAGTTATCAGTAAGGTGAGATGACTGACAGAGCATCATGACAGCACTGAGAACTTGCACTAGTTGTCAGTGAGGTGAGATGACTGACAGAGCATCATGACAGCACTGAGAGTTTGCACTAGTTGTCAGTCAGGTGATGTGACTGACAGAGCATCATGACAGCACTGAGAGCTTGCATTAGTTGTCAGTGAGGTGAGATGACTGACAGAGCATCATGACAGCACTGAGAGCTTGCACTAGTTGTCAGTGAGGTGAGATGACTGACAGAGCATCATGACAGCACTGAGAGCTTGCACCAGTTGTCAGTGAGGTGAGATGACTGACAGCGTCATGACAGCACTGAGAGCTTGCACTAGTTGTCAATGAGGTGGGGCATCCAGTATAAATTGCTTATGCTTGTGTTTCTTGCCATTCATGACCAGACACTGACTGACTTACTCAACACCCGTACATTCCAGACTCACCCTGCGACCTGGTGTTCTCAGTTTGCTCATTGGTCCACACCAAATGACCATAACCCTAATCAACACAGCATGCCAGGTGTTCCTGTTCTCATGCAATAGAATGTGCTACTGGAAGTTGAAAGTGTGATGGAGGGTGTCAACACTTGTCTTAAGACACATCAATTTAAACTAGCTCTCAATATCTAGGTTTATGTGACATCATCACATCAGGTTCATATGTGACTTGCTCATATTGTAGTATCCATACATATATTATTAGAATGGAAAGAAGTAAGTAAAGTACAATTCACAGTAATCACTTGCAATTCCTCCCGTCTTTAATGTCCAAGACATTTGTATTAGAATTATATTCAGATCTGGCCACTGCAGCATGTTTTATTCACATTGACCAGTGATTGCATCACTTAGGTTGCAGTGTTTTGTATCTTCATGTAGTTTTCCAGCCTTCTCACAATCCTTCCTTGAGTGGACTGCTGCCTTATTTACACTGGCCATTGTTGTTGAAACACTGGTGACGTTTATTTACATGTACCCCCGGTATGTTTATTTTGTAAGAAAGTATATTCCATATGTATGTTAATGTTATATCCATGAATATATCATTTGTAACAATATGGATATATCAAATAAAGCATCACTAACATTAATTTTCAGCCTCAGCAAAAACGACCTGAGCAGTCCGGAGACCGGTGCAGCTCTCGGTAGAAGTCTTGGCGCCATGTCATCTCTGAAGAAGTTGTTGTAAGTAGACCAACACGTTCTTTGTCATTAGCCAGTATTAATTTATAATTATTTCCATAGTGGTAACAGGAATGAAACTAATAATAAATGATTAAAACTAACGTAAAAATATTTTCCTGCTCACTTATCTTTTCAGTACTGAATATTTCAACATGGTTGTGTAAATAAACATTTGATATTCTCTATGTAGGGAAAATCATGTCTATATTTTATGTAAATTATTGATATACACATCAAATTATCACTTGTGTGGTTACTGTCATAGCATTGTCATATTTAGAATGTTGTGTCAGCATTGTTACTGGGTTAATTGTGTATAACTTGTATTAACAACGTTTCCTGCTATAACAGTGTGAATCATTACAACTTCAGCATCATCATTAAATGTTCGTAAAAAACAAATGTAGGCGAGTCCAGCCCAAATGTAGACACATTTTACTTCAATTCTTTCTACGACACCTTCACTGTAGCGATTCTACTTTGCTCCAGCCTTTGCCAGCCAACCATGTCACTCTCCTACCTGTCATGTGTCAACTGACTACTGTCTGTGTCATTCTCAAACAACATATTACTGTCTAATCTACAGTCACTGCAGACAAAGTCCTGTCTATTTCTAGACACTGCAACAACCTGAAATGTGTCATTGGAGTACTTAGCTTCTTCATCCCTGATGGGACAAACTATGGAAATGTCTCCACTGGGGTACCAACGACATTAGAGTACCACCTTATCCAAATATCATGATTAGACGTGTTGTGTGGGTCCAATGTTTAAGTTTGGACCCAACATTTATATCAGAACATAAATTTAACAAACAAATGACAGCTACAACCCAAAATGCAGCGTGCAAAGGATTCCCTGGGACATGGTTTATTGTGATGATATTTGGCTTATACAATCCTTCATTTTGTGCTTGTGTTTGGCATTTTTGACGATGGGTAATAACCATTCTTTGACGATGGGTAATAACCATTCTTTTATTATAGGGCATGTCCAAATATCATGGTGAGAGTTGAACCACATGCCCAAGTTTTCTATATCATTTTGAACCAAGAATCAAAATATGACTGGGTCCATCTCACCTAAGACACTGCTGTATCACGACTCCAATGCACTTACCCAGTGTGACCCCCTCTCACCCCACCAACCATTAAAGAGAGAAACCCTCAGTAGAAATAAGATAACATGTCCAGTGTTGGAAGGAGTATTTATAATAAAGCTACCAACTAACATTATATTAATTTTCGTTTTCTATTGTAGTGTGATCGAGTGCAGCCTTGGAGGAGCAGGCATGCTTGAGGTGGTCAGAGGCCTTTCACACTGCCACCAGCTGGAAGAACTTTAGTACGTTTTCATTATTTATATGAACATTTGTTTTATGCCATTCACATATTTATGTATAGCGTATCCCTAATACATGTAATGGTGTAATATATGAATGTATGTTTTAACAGTCACATATTTTTAATGTATCTTTGCATTAACATGTTTTGTTGTAATGTCAGCTATATATACATAATATATATATGTACATATGCATACATTCATATACACCTATATATATATATATATATATATATATATATATATATATATATATATATATATATATATTGTATATCATACCTATTGCTATTATAGTCTGATAAACCACAAAACCTGTTTAGTGGGAAAGAGAGAAGTGATTCAAGAGCCTGTCGCTCTGTTGTGACACTGGTGCATTGTTTCAATGTTCTATAATCCATTAGTATAGCTGATATGCCGACATAAGAAGGATGAGTTGTAAATTTAACACAACACTTTAAATCTGGTACTGGTGTCATATAGATTATGGACCCATGGTAAGGTCCATATTCTATACAATACAATACAATACAATAAAACTTTATTGTCCCGAACCGGGAATGGGGGTCCATATCCTATAAGTCTCATAGAATATGGACCTCCCTTAGAAAATGGACCCAGGGTCGAAAATCAATAGGGGTCCATTTTCTATATATCTCATATAGTATGAACCCCCATAGAAAATTCACCCCGGGTCCATTATCTATAGGGGTCCATTTTCTATATGATTCATAGAAAATGTCCATAATCTATGTGTTATAGGAAATGGACCCCAGGTTGTGCTGTTGATATATTCCTGGTGTAGTTGTCACTGACAATAGTTTTATCATATTGAGCACAAACAATGAATCTATATTAATGCTCAATTTATTTAAATGAACCATGGGTACAAATTTCCTGTAACATTCAGACTCACGGTTCATTCGTTTCCTGGTCTCAAATAATTTGATTAAAAAAAGTTCGCTCTTTATAAATGGCCGTGTGCATTGTCATATTAACAAAATTGGCTAAATTAATGCATAAGGACATGATAAAAATTATACACTTTGTGAAACTTTACTTGTGGACGGCTGTCATCCTGACTAGATGCTTTGGTGGCCCGATATATCAGATAGACTACGGGTAACATTAACACAAGATGTGTAAGTTCGCTTTTTATATGGCCAATTATCTTCAGTCCAGAAATGCCTACGTTTTTGGATTAACTGTTTGATCTGGACTTCCAGTATTACCCACTACAAATTGAGGCTGTCTTGGGTGTAATGTTTATTTTATTTTATAGATAATTCGGTCTGCACAAGACTAGGAAAGTTGTTTTTCATTAACCTATACCATTGGGGCCAGCTTGCTTGCCTTGTGTGCGTGTGTGTGCGTGTGCGTGTGTGCGCGTGTGTGCGCGTGTGTGCGCGTGTGTGTGCGTGTGTGCGTGTGTGCGTGTGTGTGTGCGCGTGCGACAGTGGAGACATACAATTATCTTCAGTGAAGTAGTAGCAAGATGGTGGTCTCAGGTCTCAGGTTATTTACTCCAAACAGCCCAATCTTGGGCTAACGCAGGAGTCACTGAGGATGGTCACTGCCAGGGTGCTTGTTGTCCTCAGTGGTTCTTTTATGTCCCAAATTGAGACGGGACTGACATTAACGTGATTCTCCGATTCACGAGGGATACACAGTCCCCAATGTTGAGAGCCAGATTTTTATATCACAACTGCCGGTACCAGGGATGGAACCCGTGCGGCCGGCGTGGCAGGCGGATATGGTAACCACTATACCACACGCGCTCTCATGTGTCTCTTAATGGAGTAGCCAGGTAGTACCTTGGTGGATAGTCTAGTAACTAAGTACTTAGTTGTGTAACACTTAATGTAATGTAGTAGTAATCAGTCCCTGTATAACTACAGTAGGGGGAAAGCTATTGTTTGTCCCATTCAACATTAGTGTCACTTAACCGACTGTCGCTCGACAGTGTAACTTTGCCGAGAAGACAGTGATCAATTAGCTGGCTTTTGAATGGTATCCATGTGAGAGACTGAACAGTACTGCCACCTAGCAAAGCCTGGGTAATCGATGGTTATCATGTCATAAATATTGTTTCATAGACACCAACAAATTTGAATATCCGTGTATTTTGTATGTGAATATAATGTTCAATTTTGAAAAGTGTTCATAGGATAGTATTAACTGAGAGCTAATCAGCATATCTACTGTATTCTGGGGTAAGGCCGCCTTGGGGAGGCTACGTCGGCAGAGCATAATACAACCAGGCAGATTTGAAGGGCTAAAAGGTGCTGCCACCTCATGGAACCTGGGTAATAGAGGGTAATTCAACGTTCACTGGCAACAGTTAGCTTCGCATTGAACAAACAATTCTGTGCTGTTTCCAATATTTTTATTTGAGTTACATTTGGTTATTATTTATTTGTTAAATGTGTCATATTCCACTTCAGCAAGTCTCCTTCATGTGAGATATTTTGCTGACGAAGCTGCACTGTTTGTTGCAAACATTATTATAATGGAAATGTGGGGTTTTAACAAAATGTTTGATTACAAGTTTGAATTATCACTATCTGATTATGAAACAATCAGTGATGTTTTTTCTTGTTTTACATTGCAGTTTGGAGAACTGCAAACTTGGAGAACCTGGAATTCTTCCAGTAGTCAGAAGTCTATCAAACTGCTCACAGATGGAAATGCTTGAGTGAGTTTTATTTATTTATATGCAATTTTGTTGTATGCTATTCATGTATGTAGGTTATCCATAATACATGCACAAGTAAAATTTACAAATGTACACTTTAATCATCACATAATTGTTTTAGTACACTGTGTATGGTTGAATAATGAATGAGTTTATTGTTTGGTGGTAATTTCAGCCACCTGAGTCAAAACCCATGTTGTTGTGACACACTGCTGCATTGAAATAGTTGCACTTTTTCAATTCATTGACTCGTGTGTAGTTGTGTACACGTGCATGCACGCGCATGTGTGTGTGCATGCGTCTATGCATGCGTGCGTGTGCAATCAATGCATTTGAGATTTGAACAAAATACATTGAATCACTTAATGCATCTATTTATGCCATATTTGACGCAATATGTTCAATCCTTGGGATGTCATTCATCTTTCACATATACTTCTCTCTGGTCACATGTCCTGTCTATGATTAGAATAATTATGTAGATGTCACTTGATAACATATCAGTAAACAGTCACATCAAATATCAACTTGTCAGCTGTCGTCTCTCACACAAACTACTCAATTGAGTAATGTTCTTGTTGGTTGAAATGGTTAAACTTGTTTGTAGTCGTTCTACACCAAATAGCAATATTTTGAATAGTTTCTTATTGGCTTTCACACAGATGTAGTTCTTCTGTAGGAGTACATCATGTAAGATGTAGACGTGTATTTAACTCATGATTGATTATTTATTGATAATTAGTGTTCTCTTTAATATGACTTTGTCATAAACGTTACCATTTGAAAGTGACTGGTGCCAACAGAATCACATTTATTATTCAGAAATGGCAAACCATACAGAACCATACATATGTTGTTATATCGTTGGTTAGAATGTTGTACACACTGCAAGCAGAGATTTGGTGAATGTTTTGGATTTATTACGTAAGATGTCACAGCACACTTCACTGTTGTCCCTGTCAACAAGCCATTGGGTGTCACCAATGAGAAACAGTGTGAAGATGCACCTTAACCAGCGACACAACAAGTGACCACCCACAGATAGTGAGGTCCTCAGTTTCATATACCGGGTAGATATGACAGTGTTTCTACCAGAACATACATGATGCAGCTTCGTGGTCCCACATACCCTCCCCCAGTAACTAACTGACACATGGAACATTTTGAGAAACAAGCCATTCAACAGCCCCTCAGTCACCGTCACTTTGGCTGCACTTTGTGGAATAAAAACATTCACTGTACTACAAGAATACAATGTGGAAGAGTTCAGTGAACCCATTAATAACACCACCCAGACATCAAATTCTCCACACAACCAGACAACAACAGAACACTTCGCTCCCTAAACCTGTACACCCACATTCTAGACGATGGACCCACCAAGCTAACCACATAACTGTTCCCATATAGACACAAAGACCAGTACCTCAACTTCAATGTGAAGTCAGGGTTACAGATCCCTTCAAGTTGGTAAACTGATATCATCCAATATGTCTATACAATGTCACAACATGACAGAGGGCAGTCAGCAACAATGTAACTTGTTGGATGGTGACAAAAAACATCTCTTTGATGTTAAGTTACAATGTAGCAACGTAAGGTGTTGAAGTAATATTGTACACTGATTAAATTAGTAATTGTCTGGATGTTGGAATTTGGGCTCTGTGAATAGGCTGTAGCTCTGTGTCTACTTCTGGTAAAAGCAGTAACTGGCAACCAAGTATACAGTCAGTCATGGTGATGGGGAGGGTGTCAATAGTAGCCAGAATGGATCATTGGTCATGTCCACTACTCTTGCTGATTCGGAAAAAAGCCTTCTACAGGTTTGAAGTGGCAAATGTATACAGTGTGACACAGTTTGCACAATGGTGTGTACATATTTAATACCACTGACACTCCATAAGCTGGAGAACATGTTTAATTTATATACTGGATCCATGTGAGGTGTGCTGAGTCAGATACTTCATTTCACTTAGTACTCCCACCGTCATCAGTAAAATGGCTGGCTACACAAATGTTACAGTGAGTGATAGCTGAACATAGCTTTATCTAGAGACCCGTCCACCCGTCGTTTGGACGGGAAAAAACGAAATACGGACATATGGATGGGTAGAAAGATGGAGAATGGGTTGTGGAATCTGCCTCCTCGAAAGTGAGTGTAAATGGTGTCAAATGTGTGTTTGTCCATTTCAGGTCATCAGGCACAATTGGAAAGTTTGTAAACTATCTTAACAGTTAACATCCACGTGTCCACCAAAACATGTGACTGGCAATAATTTGATCCTGCATAAAGCCCTGTAGATGAACTGCTTACTGTAAAAATTACATTACTGAATTAATAATAGTGCTTATTATTTATGTGCGTGCGTGTGTGTGTGTGTGTGCTGGCATTTTTATGCATTGAGGTTGACAATGGCTCAACACTTCCTGTTCATTAAATCCCTACTTTCCTGTCTGAACCAGCCTTGTCCTCGTGTCATTAATAAGGCAAGCTCTTCTCCACCATGTCTCACTCTCATGTCTCTTCCCAACATACCACTTTCACTCTTACCATGCGTGACAGCAATGACATGTCTGTGTACATCATCTTTTCTAGAGACATGAGTAAATTAGGTATGTTGTGTGTTGTATATACCAGAGAGAGGAAATGAAAGGGGGTTTGAATGATGACAGGGGCAAGTCAAGAGGGCATAAGATGCTACGTGTAGAAGGAGATAGAAAGAGTAACGATTTAGGCATCATAGTGACAGAGGAGATCACTAGAGACATGTTGAGTGTAGAGATAGCTTAAGGGAGGTCATTGTGGCAGGGATGATTCTTAGAAAGCAGCTGTTCTTCATTGGTCTATGGCCCTCGAACAAGAAGTCAAGTAAAAGAAAAGGTCCTTCGGATATAAACTAGAAATAATGATTATGAACGTGGAAACACATGTAATGATGTACACAGCTGGTGACTTTAACACACACACACTTTGGTACTGCACAAACAGGAGAATAGGGTTCATGGACCTGAGAATGCTGAGTGTGTCAAAATGGCTGCAGTGATCGGGCCAGTCTTCCTAGTCAGGAAAGCCACAGTTTCAAACAGGATTGGACACCCTACACCCAGCTGGGTGTCAAGGTAGTGAGGGTGTAGGAGATGTGGTGGGTGAAGGGCGCTGTATCCAAGTAGGTGGCACAGCGTGGTCTCAAGAGAATGCACTGATGTGTCACACTGTCAGCTTCTGGAAGCAGCATGACAGTGGTTACGCAGCTTGTCATTAAAAGTGGGAGTGTTTCTTTCAGAAACTGAAAGGGAAAAAGCAAGTAAGACAGAAATCACTCGAAACCCCTCAATTTATTCCATCTTTAAAATTGAATACATTCGTTCTAGAATTACATTCAGATCTGACCTCAATGACACATGTCACAATGTGCAGTCATCTTGTGGCAACGTCTGCTGTTAATTAAGATCTCGGTTTCCTCACCGACACGGACCTGTAGATGGCAGCACGTGTTGTGAATATGTGCCAGGGTGCAGACTGCCACATGCATTGAATCTCACAGATACGTGAGACTAACAGCTAGAACCTTTAAGTGTATAAATTACAGAAATGTGATGTTGTACAATTGTGAGACTGTTTGTTGAGATGGTGCAGCACTCTATGAGGTGAGATGAATGACAGAGCATCATGACAGCACTGAGAGCTTGCACTAGTTGTCTATGAAGTGAGATGACTGACAGAGCATCATGACAGCACTGAGAACTTGCACTAGTTGTCTATGAAGTGAGATGACTGACAGAGCATCATGACAGCACTGAGAGCTTGCACTAGTTGTCTATGAGGTGAGATGACTGACAGAGCATCATGACAGCACTGAGAACTTGCACTAGTTGTCTATGAAGTGAGATGACTGACAGAGCATCATGACAGCACTGAGAACTTGCACTAGTTGTCTATGAAGTGAGATGACTGACAGAGCATCATGACAGCACTGAGAACTTGCACTAGTTGTCTATGAAGTGAGATGACTGACAGAGCATCATGACAGCACTGAGAGATTGCACTAGTTGTCTATGAAGTGAGATGACTGACATACCATCATGACAGCACTGAGAGCTTGCACTAGTGCACTAGTTGTCAGTGGGGTGAGATGACTGACAGAGCATCATGACAGCACTGATAGGTTGCACTAGTTGTCTATGAAGTGAGAAGACTGACAGAGCATCATGACAGCACTGAGAGCTTGCACTAGTTGACATTGAGGTGAGGTGACTGACAGAGCATCCTGACAGCACTGAGAGCTTGCACTAGTTGTCAGTGAGGTGAGATGACTGACAGAACATCACGGCAGCACTGAGAGCTTGCACTAGTTGTCAATGAGGTGAGATGACTGACAGAGCATCATGACAGCACTGAGAGTTTACACTAGTTGTCAGTGAGGTGAGATGACTGACAGAGCATCGTGACAGCACTGAGAGCTTGCACTAGTTGTCAGTGAGGTGAGATGACTGGCAGAGCATCATGACAGCACTGAGAGCTTGCACTAGTTGTCAGTGAGGTGAGATGACTGACAGAGCATCGTGACAGCACTGAGAGCTTGCACTAGTTGTCAGTGAGGTGAGATGACTGACAGAGCATCATGACAGCACTGAGAGCTTGCACTAGTTGTCAGTGATGTGAGATGACTGACAGAGCATCATGACAGCACTGAGAGCTTGCACTAGTTGTCAGTGAGGTGAGATGACTGACCGAGCATCATGACAGCACTGGGAGCTTGCACTAGTTGAAAATGAGGTGAGATGACTGACAGAGCATCATGACAGCACTGAGAGCTTGCACTAGTTGTCAGTGATGTGAGATGACTGACAGAGCATCATGACAGCACTGAGAGCTTGCACTAGTTGACAGTGAGGTGAGATGACTGACAGAGCATCATGACAACACTGAGAGCTTGCACTAGTTGAAAATGAGGTGAGATGACTGACAGAGCATCATGGCAGCACTGAGAGCTTGCACTAGTCGAAAATGAGGTGAGATGACTGACAGAGCATCATGACAGCAATGAGAGCTTGCACTAGTTGAAAATGAGGTGAGATGACTGACAGTGCATCATGACAGCACTGAGAGATTGCACTAGTTGTCTATGAAGTGAGATGACTGACATACCATCATGACAGCACTGAGAGCTTGCACTAGTGCACTAGTTGTCAGTGGGGTGAGATGACTGACAGAGCATCATGACAGCACTGATAGGTTGCACTAGTTGTCTATGAAGTGAGAAGACTGACAGAGCATCATGACAGCACTGAGAGCTTGCACTAGTTGACATTGAGGTGAGGTGACTGACAGAGCATCCTGACAGCACTGAGAGCTTGCACTAGTTGTCAGTGAGGTGAGATGACTGACAGAACATCACGGCAGCACTGAGAGCTTGCACTAGTTGTCAATGAGGTGAGATGACTGACAGAGCATCATGACAGCACTGAGAGTTTACACTAGTTGTCAGTGAGGTGAGATGACTGACAGAGCATCGTGACAGCACTGAGAGCTTGCACTAGTTGTCAGTGAGGTGAGATGACTGGCAGAGCATCATGACAGCACTGAGAGCTTGCACTAGTTGTCAGTGAGGTGAGATGACTGACAGAGCATCGTGACAGCACTGAGAGCTTGCACTAGTTGTCAGTGAGGTGAGATGACTGACAGAGCATCATGACAGCACTGAGAGCTTGCACTAGTTGTCAGTGATGTGAGATGACTGACAGAGCATCATGACAGCACTGAGAGCTTGCACTAGTTGTCAGTGAGGTGAGATGACTGACCGAGCATCATGACAGCACTGGGAGCTTGCACTAGTTGAAAATGAGGTGAGATGACTGACAGAGCATCATGACAGCACTGAGAGCTTGCACTAGTTGTCAGTGATGTGAGATGACTGACAGAGCATCATGACAGCACTGAGAGCTTGCACTAGTTGACAATGAGGTGAGATGACTGACAGAGCATCATGACAACACTGAGAGCTTGCACTAGTTGAAAATGAGGTGAGATGACTGACAGAGCATCATGGCAGCACTGAGAGCTTGCACTAGTTGAAAATGAGGTGAGATGACTGACAGAGCATCATGACAGCAATGAGAGCTTGCACTAGTTGAAAATGAGGTGAGATGACTGACAGAGCATCATGGCAGCACTGAGAGCTTGCATTAGTTGTCAGTGAGGTGAGATGACTGACAGAGCATCATGACAGCACTGAGAGCTTGCACTAGTTGAAAATGAGGTGAGATGACTGACAGAGCATCATGACAGCAATGAGAGCTTGCACTAGTTGACAATGAGGTGAGATGACTGACAGAGCAACATGACAACACTGAGAGCTTGCACTAGTTGTCAGAGAGGTGAGATGCCTGTCAGCATCATGACAGCACTGAGAGCTTGCAATAGTTGTCTATGAGGTGAGATGACTGACAGAGCATCATGACAGCACTGAGACCTTGCACTAGTTGTCAGTGATGTGAGATGACTGACAGAGCATCAAGAGAACAGCACTGAGAGTGCAACAATGTTATCACCTATTGTGGCAATACAACAGTTGTCAACAATTTCGTTCGTCTAAAAAATCCAATTTAAATATGAATGTATCCTTTATTCAGACACGTTATGTTTCAACTGTTTACCTTGTATGGTAATTGTCTAATTTGGCGACACTGCATTTGAGCATTATTCATGAGATTCAGTAATTGTCGGTCTGAAGAATTAGAAAATATATTTTGAAAATTAACGTTTCAATCACTCATCAATGTATTGTGAAATTGTGTTATCAAGCACCAGCTTTGTAATGTTATTTCTCAGTGTTTATCACAATATTTGTCAAATGTTCAGTAAAAACTGCAGTTTTATGTAGAGTTATGTGGCTCCGAGGTAGAGCTTCAGACTCTCAACTAAGAGAGACTGGGTTCAAATCCTGTGCTGCTTTGTGAAAGGTTGGGCCAGTTTATTTCACTCTACATTGCTCCAGTTCACTCAACTGTATGAATGAGTATCTGGCTATATACAATGGTGGATGTGTATGTGTTATAATGTGTACAAGCAGCCTTCACACATTAATTGCATCGTGGCTGGATGCTTCCCAGAGAATTTGAGATGATGTTTGGTTGAATAGGCCTGCCCAGGAAGTAAAGTGTAATGTGCTTTGAGCAGTCCTGAAGACTTGATACTGTGCTGTATAAGAACTTATGTGGACTGCAATGTGTGTGTGTGTGTGTGTGTGTGTGTGTGTGTGTGTGTGTGTGTGTGTGTGTGTGTGTGTGTGTGTGTGTGTGTGTGTGTGTGTGTGTGTGTGTGTTTGTTTGTGTGTTTGTTTGTTTGTTTGTTTGTTTGTTTGTTTGTTTGTTTGTTTGTTTGTTTGTTTGTTTGTTTGTTTGTTTAAGTACAACATTAATATGTGTGTGTGTGTGCATGCGTGCGTGCGTGCGTGCGTGCGTGCGTGCATGCGTGTGTGTGTAGCCAGCAGTTCTCAACCTGTTTGCCACCAGGAACCCCCTGAATCTAATATAAATGATATCGGGATTCCCATGGATTGTATATCCATCTTCAAATTGTGGCGAGTATTTGCGCTGTTCCCAAGGCTGATGCAGTAGTGACTGGCAAAGTCAATTGCTATAATTGTGTAGTTTGACCCCATTCAGTCTCCACTTTTACAGTAGCATAGCACAATGACCTCTGGCGAGTATACTTCACTTTGTATGTACCCACTGCATGTACAGTCTCATATGCAAAGCAGCAATGCAAGACAAGTGATGATTGAAATTGACCAAATATATGATATTTATTATATTTGATCACATATATATACCACACATACATCAATACATCTACACAGCAAGTATGCCGGCCCCAATGGTCTTGCTAAGCAAGACCTACACATTCTAACACATTACCAAAGACCTGTATTAACACTTCTCTTTTCACTATATTTAACATCGACACCATATTGGTGGGGTCACTCCGCCACTGGGTCACCTGGAATAAAATGTGACCGACCCCCACCTATTAACCTAGTTTCTTCTCTGAAGCTTCCACCCACTGTGGAAGACAACACTTAACTGTTTCCTCTAATTTTTTAACCTAATTTATCATGCAATCCTGATATATTTTCTACATGCGTCCGATGCCTTTCGACCGGCTTCCCTAATCTGAGCAGCGGATTCACCGCGTAACACTGTCGTTGTAGCCGCACCTATTCTGAAACTATGCCCTTTAAAAACTCTACTGCTAAGACCACAACACGCTATTAGAGACCAGAGCGAAGAATAACATTCTCTTCGCAACATTGGAGAGCAAATAGTGGACCGTTCCCCTAGCCAGTAGACATGCATTAAGCCAATCAGTGACCCTGCGCCATTAATCTGCACTGACTGTGGGCCCCGTCTGCAGATTTAACAAATATCGCCTTTTGAACTGTTGCGTAATGCACCGTAGTTAGCTGTGCTGGTATGTAATCATTACCTGACAACCCCAGTGGGTAAGATAGGTTGTGTATCTTGAAACTCCCCAGGCAATTTCTTGGGCACCACACCAAGTGGTGACACCCTGAAAGCAGGAACCTTTGGATGTACCTTAAAGGCGCGGGGCCCAATACTCATACTAAAGCCTGTTCTTTCCATAACTTATCAACTATGACCTGGGGAAACTGAAAAGCAGATGAAATGTTTACTACTTTAGTATCAATTTGTACCGGAGTCCCTAAACAACCTATGTTAAAGCTCTGTATCCAAGTAGGTGGCACAGCGTGGTCTCAAGAGAATGTACTGATGTGTCACTCTGTCAGCTTCTGGAAGTAGCATGACAGTGGTTACACAGCTTGTCATTAAAAGTGGAAGTGTTTCTGTCAGAAAGGCAAAAGCAAGTAAGATAGAAATCACACTAATCCCCTGCAATTTGTTCCAAATTTAAATATGAATTGTATAAGAAAATATTCCATATATACTGTATGTTAATGTTACATCCAAGAATATATCAAATAGAACATCATTAATATTATTTTTCAGCCTCAGCAATAACGACCTGAGTGGTCCGGAGGCTGGTGCCGCTCTGGTTAGAAGCCTTGGCACCATGTCATCTCTGAAGCTGTTGGCGTAAGTAGATCAACACATTCCTTGTCATTAGCCAGTTTTACTTTATAATTATTTCCATAGTGCTAACAGTAATAATACTAATAATTATTTATTAAAACAAAAAATAATTGTTTGCTCACTTATCTTGTTAGTACTTAATATTGCAACATGGTTGTATAATTTAACTTTTGGCATTTTCTGTGTAGGGAAAGTCATGTCTATATTTTGTGTAAATTATTGATGTACACATCAAATTACAACTTCTATGATTACTGTCATATTAAAAATGTTGTATCAGTATTGTTACAGTGTTTATTGTGTAAAAATTGTATTAACAACGTATCCTGCAATAACTGTGTGTGAATCATTACAACTTCAGCCTCATCATTAAATGTTCGTAAAACAAAACAAATGTGTATTATAGTCCAGCCCAAATGTAGAAATGACACATTTTACTTCAATTCTTTCTAGACACCTTCACTGTAGGACTCTACTTTGCTCCAGCCTTGGCCAGCCAACCATGTCACTCTCCTACCTGTCATGTGTCAACTGACTACTGTCTGTGTCTGAGTGTGTCATTCTCAAACAACATATTACTGTCTAATCTACAGTCACTGCAAACAAAGTCCTGTCGATTTCTAGACACAGCAACAACCTGAAATGTGTCATTGGAGTACTTAGCTTCTTCGCCCCTGATGGGACAAGGCTATGACAATGTCTCCACTGGGTGTCATTAGAGTACCAACTTATCCAAATATCACAATAAGACGTGTTGTGTGGGTCCAGTGTTCAAGTTTGGACACAAAGTTCATATCAGAACATAAATGTAACAAACAAATGACAAGTACAACCCAAAATGCAGCATGCAAAGGATTCCCGGGGACATGGTTTATTGTGATGATATTTGGCTGAAACAATCCTTCATTTTGTGCATGTGTTTCTATTGTACACCATGGTGATTGCTGCAGATCATACCTGGCATTCAGGGTGTATTACTCTTGCTAATTTAACATTAACAATGCTAATTGATGTATTTTACATATTCACTGCTTTTCTCACTAAATATTTCCTTTGTTCTTCTGGACAGATATCGTGCTGTTCAATCCTCACACGTGTTCGAAATTTCGAGGATATTCGATTCGAATGAAATTCCAGATTCGTCCCATCCTTAGCCATCTAGTAGTAGCTGAAGCATCATGAGACAAAAGTAAATTGTATGAAATAAGAAGTAAAATCACCGGTTTGAAACAGCCAGTCTGATGAACCTCTTCACTCACAAATGTAACTAAATTAATTTTTTTGGCTCTGGTTATTATGGTTTATAAGTGAAGTATCTAAATCCTGACTGGTGTTGAGTGTTGCTGAAACAGTGCAGTCAAGTTGCAAATAAAGTCGTATGGTAACTACATCCTTGCACACCAGGTGTCTCTGCTGCTGATTACATCAGCACCAGGCAGCAGTACCCCTGGCTGTTCCCTGTCACAACTCTCAGTTTAAGTTCAGCAAATGAAATCACCCACGAGGAGTGTCATTGACTTCCAGTCATGTGACAGTGGTTGGTGATTTCAGCCACATGCTGCTCATGTTACATGCAATGTTTGGTATGTCCCTGGTAGATGCAATTTAAATATTCAAATACACAAAACCATTCAACTGCTCATGTGGTTGGGCAAACGGGTCATTATACTTGAATTAACAGAAATTGTTTATTCATCTCCAAGTTGGGGCAGGTATTTATCTCACAGTTAGTCGACTCAGCTCACTCCCACAGTTCACATAGTTCAAATATAGCACTTTCTCGTTTATTGCCTTGGTATTCACTCTCAGAGGCTGCCTGCTTAATGATTGCATGTGTCTTTGTTAGAAATATATACCAATGTCTCCACTGTGTCACTTTGCAGTATGGAGTCATGTTCCCTCGGAGCTGCAGCGATGCTCCCTGTAGCACGTGCACTGGAGAGGTGCACCCAAATGGAAGTACTGAGGTCAGTTGTTTCTCTGTATTCAGATAGTTTATTATGTTTGTGTTTTTATGTTCTTCTCCATCTCATATACAAATTATCTTCACTGACTGCACCAATCAGTGGAGCACAAGAGCAACCAACTGATGCTGAATACTGCTGCAGCCAACACACACGGTGGATATATTGAAACATCCAGTGTGGAAACGAGTGTTTAGTGCCTACTTGATAGACTGGGCTTCTCCCAATGAAATATCAACCTCACGCACTACCTCCCAGCAAACAAGGAACCATTTCTGAACCAGTTGGCAGGTGTCATACTGGTTCATAATTGGTACCGCTCCACCAGTACGTGTTTTCACGTGTATTCACGTGAATACACGTGTTCTGCCTGTTGTCACGAGTTTTGAACGAGTCTGACACGAGTTGTACTGGATCAGAACTGGTACGGATTCACTGGTACGTGTCATCACGTGAAAAAACTCGTGATTTCATGGGAAACATGTATTGCACACCAAATTTGTCAACAGAATCTGGTGAATTCACATGAATTGAGCCAGTTGAACTCGTGAATTCACTTACGGAACAGGTGAAATCACGGGTCCTTGTTTGCTGGGGCTCCAATTATAATCTCATAATAATTGTGGAAAATGTACCTCACAAAACTGCCCCAGAAGATACTACAGTGTATTGAAATAAAATATTTCAATAATACACATTTAAAGAACTGCTAAATTGATTAATAATACTGCTCTTAATGCACTGAAGAAAACGTAGTTATCCTGTCTGGCAGAAATGTCCCTCAGTTACCAGGTCAGTGTTCGAAGCATGCAATGTCACCCCACCAGGTGCCTCTTCACAGTGACAACACACCTGTCACTTCTGACTAGTCACCGTCAACTACATTCAACTTGAAACATGGCACTGGTGTCACACCTCCCTGTTCTGTTGTATCCAGTGGGATATGCCACATCAAGTATTTTCACTCATATCTGTAACTCAAAGCATCCCCCAATGAACTCAGGAAAATTGCAATACTTTATATTTCAACAAATATTGTGTGTGCGTGTGCGTGTGTATGCATGTGTGCAAGTGTGTGTGGTATGTGTGTGGTGTGTGTGTGCATGTGTGTATGTGCATGTGTGTGTATGAATGTGTGTGTGCGCACATGTGTGTGTATAATCAGCCAAATAATAATATTGATTATACACTTCAGCAACAAGTACCATCTAATCTATCATAACAACAGGATAGCTCACAGTTGATAATACATTTTTACAGTTGTTACTGTTTGTTATTTTAAAATGGGCCTGTTGTTCGACAGTGAGGGTGTCACTTCAGAGAAGACCTCTCCCCCGGCTGCTTCCTTGTCATTGTACATCCAGCAGCACAGTCCTCAGTGATCAGTGTTTTATTGTGGGTTGTTATGTAAAAGCATGTCTTTTATGCATGTGGGTGAGTCATCGTGAATTACAGTGTAGGTCAGTGTTAGAATTGAATGTGATACCTCCCAGGCAGCCAATGCTGTGCTACGAGGAAAGGTGTGACATGTGACCACATGAGGACACAGCAATACATTTGGGTGGCTGTGTTCTCCACTCATTGTAACTTGGCCAGCTGGCTGCAGGAAGGTCATGCAGCACATTCAGGTGGTCCAGTGTTGGTGTGATGAGGGTGTGTGGCTATCTGGACTGAACTCACATCTAAACATGTTTGGATCTTCCCCAATCTCCAGATATAGTAGTAAGCTGACTGACACCTCATGTTGACTCCCACTGCATTCTTTCCTTTGGTCTCTCCGATGTAGAACAGTTGTATCCATTTCCCAGTTCCTTCACACTTTGTCCCTTCCATCTTGTCTATTGGAAGCATGCCACATGCACCTGTCTTCTCTCCAGAGTCTCCACAACTTCTTTCTTCCTCTTCCAGTCATGGGGCCTATATTCCAGGTCGTGAACCTGAACTTGATGTTGGTTTGGTCCACTCACCTCTCTAGCCTCAGTGGAGGTACATCGCATGAGTTCAGGGACGGCCTGGCCAAATGACAACTTCTACTTTCCCACTCACCTCTCTAGCCACAGTGGAGGTACATCGCATGAGTTCAGGGACGGCCTGGCCAAATGACAACTTCTACTTTCCCACTCACCTCTCTAGCCACAGTGGAGGTACATCGCATGAGTTCAGGGACGGCCTGGCCAAATGACAACTTCTACTTTCACACTCACCTCTCTAGCCCCAGTGGAGGTACATCGCATGAGTTCAGGGACGGCCTGGCCAAATGATAACTTCTACTTTCCCACTCATCTCTCTAGGCCCAGTGGAGGTACATCGCATGAGTTCAGGGACGCCCTGGCCAAATGACAACTTCTACTTTCACAATCATCTCTCTAGCCCCAGTGGTGGTACATCGCATGAGTTCAAGGACGGCCTGGCCAAATGAGAACTTCTACTTTCCCACCCCACATTGTTTTCAGCTGTCTTTTTATGGCACCTCGCCAGGGCTATCACAACCCTGCTTCTTCCTCACGGACTTGGGACTGATTGCTGTTTACCTATGGCTGGGGATTGCAATGGTGGAGGTCAGGACATGTCCACACACTGTGGGCCCTGCACACAAACCCTCTGGGGCTCCCGTCTGTTCAGAGAACATTGGTCTGGGGCACAAAGTGCACAGTATTCATAGTTCACCACAAGAAGACAACCTGACCTGACCTGCCCAACGCAACTAGTGACCACACAAATTGTTCACGTGACTATTGTTTTCACCTGCTGACAGCCACCGGAACATGTTTTGTCATTGGTTTCGTGTTCACTGAATACTTGTATCTTTGGTTGATCTGATTGGTTGATTTATTTGATTGATATATGAAGGTGTGGGAGGATGAGGGAGGCAACAAGGAGGAGATGTCATTACACCGGCACCGGTGCCGCTCACATGTCAGCAGCAGTTGAACATCTACGGGCACTGTGTGACTTTGGCTTATGCACAAATCAGCCACAGTTCACTGCTTCAATTTGACAGGCAGAAGAATTGCTTGAAATTGAACAATGCAGTAAAGCAAACTGCTCGAAGCAGACAACTATCGATGCAGTGTTTTTTTTAGAAAGTGATGATTTTAGGTGAACAATGCTCAGTGAATTCCCAGTGGGCAGTTATGTTAATATGATATTAACAATTATGAACATATTACTGTATTAACTTGTATCCCAATGTTTATATAACTTGTCTTATACATAGTCTTAAATATGAAATGTATAAATTATCATTTATTTATTTATTATACTAGTACAATCTTGCCTTGCCTGTGTATATTATGCACACATGCATGACGGGATTGCATGTATACATTCATAATTATGCCAACATGATTTTGAGTGCAGCCTGTTATAAGCGACCACCTGACTTGACCACCACTTTTGCTGGGCTGGAGGGGTGATCATATATGAGATATTATTAGGTCAGAAAATTATTCTGTTGAATTTCACGTACCATTGGGGGGTAGTCTAGATATGTATACCAAGTATTATGGTTTCTGGGATATTTTAAAAACATATTTATTCCATTATTCTTCACTTTCTCAGAGCTACGATATGATTAATTGTAGTCATTCATAAATGTAATTAATTCTGATTTGCTCTTAGATTGTGGTCAATTTTGGGATGTTTTCTTTATATTTTCAGTTCCAGTCAAGTGAGATTAATCCCATGTGATTCCTCCAATGTATAAATCCCACACATTCATATCGAAATTAATCATTGGTGGAGTTTTATTTCCACACATGTTTGGCATGTTGATTCCATTGGAAAAACACTTTTATAAACGTTATTTTGCAGTCTGCTTGAAAACGACCTGAGCAACCTGCAGACATGTGAAGCTCTCAGTAGAGGCCTGGGCCACATGTCATCTCTGCGGACGTTGAAGTAAGTAGATTAGTTCTCTCATAGTCATTAGCCACAAGTTAGTGTCACTTAAAAATGTAAACTACTAATTGATCAGCCAAGCTTTTCAATAAATTGAATACTGCAAGACCATTCATAGTGTGTTCGTGTCTTAAAGGCTTTGTTAATCCAAAACACCACAAAAGCAGTTTTACATGTTTTAATCTAGCTTGCCCATGGTTTTAACATGTTCAAAGTTGCATATATATATATATCAACATTTTATATAAATGTTTGATTCACACAAAGTTGTACCTTCAGCAATAATTTTTTTAGCTCTGGTGTGTCCTGTTGAACCAGCATTGTTACTGAACAAACCTCAGAACCAACACTAGTGTAGGCCAGTCCAGCCAAAGTGAACGTGTGGAAATGGTACATTTTATTCCATTTCTTTCTACAAACCTTAGCCAATAGCTACGGCCACTTCAGTTGACTCCAGACACTGCCCCCTAAACGTGTCACTCTGCTGCCTGCCATGTGTCAACTCGCTACTGTCAACACCTGTCTCAAACATATCACTGTCTACTCTATCAGTCACCATGGAAGTACACTGTTGATTTCTAACCACTTCTCCTGACTTGTTGTGTAATCACATGCTTCTGTCTAACCTAAGCCATCCACTTGATCTACGTTATAGCTAGACATACCTTATAATTAAACCATGACTGAAATAAAAAAGTTAAATTCCAATGATTATTAACTTTTGAAATAATTTCGAAAGCCAATCTACATTGGACCTCATTAATGTTTACAAAGTAATGATATGTAAATTCATTCACCCTCAGTCAGAGACACGGACATTATTTTTCTACCAAACTCAAACAAAGCTCACTGTGTATGTAATGCGGCTTTGGCAAATTGAATTGCAATTTGAAACATAACCACATGTGATTGGATAGGAAACTTCCAAGCGAGAAACACTGTACTGCTTGTTTCCATCTGACTGTAGAGCGGGGTGGCTCAGGGGTAGACTACGAGAACCCGGGTTCGAATCCTGGCTTCGGTGTTAAAATCTTGGGCAAGTTTTTTCACTCTACATTGCTCCAGTTCACTCAGCTGAATAAATGAGTACCTGACTATAGACAGTGGTGGATATGTGTACGAGCAGCCTTCGCGCATTAATTGTAGCATATGGCTGGATGCTTCACAGAGAAGCCGAGATGGTGTCTGAGTGAACAGGTCAGTGTCCACTGACATCGCAGCTAAGAAGATGACATGTGTAGACACTCTGTATCCACTGACATCACAGCTAAGAAGATGACATGTGTAGACACTCTGTATCCACTGACATCACAGCTAAGAAGATGACATGTGTAGACACTCTGTATCCACTGACATCACAGCTAAGAAGATGACATGTGTAGACACTCTGTATCCACTGACATCACAGCTAAGAAGATGACATGTGTAGACACTCTGTATCCACTGACATCACAGCTAAGAAGATGACATGTGTAGACACTCTGTATCCACTGACATCACAGCTAAGAAGATGACATGTCCAGACACTCTGTATCCACTGACATCACAGCTAAGAAGATGACATGTGTAGACACTCTGTATCCACTGACATCACAGCTAAGAAGATGACATGTGTAGACACTCTGTATCCACTGACATCACAGCTAAGAAGATGACATGTCCAGACACTCTGTATCCACTGACATCACAGCTAAGAAGATGACATGTGTAGACACTCTGTATCCACTGACATCACAGCTAAGAAGATGACATGTGCAGACACTCTGTGTCCACTGACATCACAGCTAAGAAGATGACATGTGTAAACACTCTGTATCCACTGACATCACAGCTAAGAAGATGACATGTGCAGACACTCTGTATCCACTGACATCACAGCTAAGAAGATGACATGTGTAGACACTCTGTATCCACAGACATCACAGCTAAGAAGATGACATGTGCAGACACTCTGTATCCACAGACATCACAGCTAAGAAGATGACATGTGGAGACACTCTGTATCCACTGACATCACAGCTAAGAAGATGACATGTGCAGACACTCTGTATCCACTGACATCACAGCTAAGAAGATGACATGTGAAGACCCTCTGTATCCACTGACATCACAGCTAAGAAGATGACATGTGCAAACACTCTGTATCCACTGACATCACAGCTAAGAAGATGACATGTGCAGACACTCTGTATCCACTGACATCACAACTAAGAAGATGACATGTGTAGACACTCTGTATCCACTGACATCACAGCTAGGAAGATGACATGTGAAGACACTCTGTATCCACAGACATCACAGCTAAGAAGATGACATGTGCAGACCCTCTGTATCCACTGACATCACAGCTAAGAAGATGACATGTGCAAACACTCTGTATCCACTGACATCACAGCTAAGAAGATGACATGTGCAAACACTCTGTATCCACTGACATCACAGCTAAGAAGATGACATGTGCAGACACTCTGTATCCACTGACATCACAACTAGGAAGATGACATGTGTAGACACTCTGTATCCACTGACATCACAGCTAGGAAGATGACATGTGAAGACACTCTGTATCCACAGACATCACAGCTAAGAAGATGACATGTGCAGACACTCTGTATCCACAGACATCACAGCTAAGAAGATGACATGTGGAGACACTCTGTATCCACTGACATCACAGCTAAGAAGATGACATATGAAGACACTCTGTATCGACTGACATCACAGCTAGGAAGATGACATGTGTAGACACTCTGTATCCACTGACATCACAGCTAGGAAGATGACATGTGTAGACACTCTGTATCCACTGACATCACAGCTAGGAAGATGACATATGAAGACACTCTGTATCCACTGACATCACAGCTAAGAAGATGACATGTGCAGACACTCTGTATCCACTGACATCACAGCTAAGAAGATGACATGTGAAGACACTTCGTATCCACTGACATCATAGCTAAGAAGATGACATGTGCAGACACGTTTTAGTCCAGTACACACACATATTAACATGAAAACATCAGATTAATCAGTTCATTGAATTTCACATTTACAACACCATAAAGAAAGTCAATAAAAATGAGAATAATGGCGTCCGGTGACTACATTACAGTTGTGTTAAAACCTGATTGTCATCAATATTTTTTTAAAGCTGGGAACATAAAATACATATTCAGAAGGTGATATTCTGCAGGGGTAGAACTTCCCACTAGTCCACTATTCCGTACACTAGTAAAGATAAGGGCTGACTAGTAAACCTGCCTAATAACTAGTTCCATTGTCCAGTAAAGAACCATGTGTCATCCACCCTGCGCTATAGTAATCAGTCAAGCCTTCGTTGTCACAGTGACCCTAACATTAACCCATCCACAAGCAGGGAATGTAACTGAATCCCAAGTCATTAAAACATTGGTAAATTACTGCCAGTGACCAACTGGTTACAGTAGTGACAGCTTCATTTACTGATAAGTAATAACATTTTCTTAGGCACAGTCACCAGCTATGAACCCGTCTGGTTGTAAGACTAGCAGTTCTTGATGTTTATAATGTTCTATACTAATATGTTATTTTTATTAATATAGTTCAGTAGCTCAGTTTTCACAAGACTGTAATATGAGGTCAATTTCAGGAATGATGTGGAAAATTCATAATGGTAGCTGCCCTGTATTTGGTAGGGTGGTCCTACTGGTCAGACATGCCCTTAACTTCATAATCTAAAACTCAATCACTTTTGGTGTGTGAATAGAGGCTTTGTAATTATATAAAGATTACAAAGTAATCCTTAAAAGGGATAGGGTGAATGTTCCCACCCACCCTTCATCCAAAACAAAGGAAAGGCCTACAAAGTGCTGTGACACATTGCCATGTATGTATGGCTTCAAGTGACAGAGTTGCTCAAATAATTACAGGTGTATATACAAACTTGGTTCCAATTCTTTCTATTGAAAAGAATGGCTAGAACATGTTACATGTCTGTATTTCAACTGATTTATTACATCAAACACTAACCACACGTTTACAGGCACAACAGAAAGAGCTGAAGTTTTTAATGTTTCATATTCAAATTTGTTCAACAAAAAAAAGTATTCCAATGGTACCCTTGACCCACCCACCCTCCTACCCAAAGTATGTTTGGATTATTGGAATTGTTTAGATTTACATAGCCCATTAACTTAAAAACGACAGCAGCTTCAAATTGTTGTTATATTGATTAGTTCCGTTTCTTGACTTAAGTTATATTTTAACACCTGATATCTATTCCAGTAGGTTACAATGATATTGTTTCGAAATATTGGTGTCAGTGTACACATACAGTGTAGACATCTAGCAATCATGTTCAAATATAGCACTTTCATGGTTGTTACACGAAAATGTACAGTTGGATAAATGATGCTTAATTATTATATGCATTTTAAGAAACATATACCAAAGTCTCTACAATGTCATTTTGCAGTTTGGGATGCTGTTCTGTCAAAGCCGAAGCAATGCTCTTGATAGCACGTGCACTGGAGCACTGCTCAAACTTGGAAAGGCTGAAGTAAGTTTTATTTCTCTTTATTCAGATAGTTTGTGTTCTTCTGCAGCCCATAAACAAACTAGCTTCACTAAAAACACCAACTAGTGGAGTAGAAGAGTAACCACATACACATACACATACACATACACATACACATACACATACACATACACATACACATACACATACACATACACATACACATACACATACACATACACATACACATACATGCAACCTCAAACATATATCTCACCATAATTAATCAGCATAAACTAAAATAACTACTATCATAACTACGTGTCCATTATTTTGTTTGTGGTTACAAAAACAGTCATTGGTCATTTTCCACCTGTCTTTTAGACTCGTAAACATGAAAGCCTTCTACAAGTTAATATACTAGTTGTCACACAAACTAGGTTTCCAGCAGATGAGAACAGATATGTGACAGTTGTGCAGTGGTCATATACACATATAATATCACAGAAGCAACAAGTGCCAGTTATCATGTTTAATTGTCATACATTACTCAATACAAATTCAGTGACACTTACAGACTGTTAGTGTACGTCACTGGCCTTTGTAGGAACCCATACCTATGGATTTAACCTTTATCTTCTTTGGTTATGTTGTTTTCCTTGATTTTTCTTATAGTCAACTTAGGGTACCCTCACTCCTGTAGAGCCTTGGTGATGTGCTCCTCTTTCCATATCTCCTCTGTTGTTCAATCTGTCCAGGAATGTTTTTATTACTCCCAGTGTCTGATGTAGCGGATGATGTGAACTGAAGTTCAGATACTGGTTGGTGTGTGTCTTCTTTCAACATACCAAATCCCTTGGAACACCTGTGCCATGTCTTATATCAGTGAAGCAGGCGATCATTTGGCACGAGACTAGACGAACACAAGAAAGAAGTTGATACAGTAACAACTACTCGGTAGACGTTTTACTCGGGAGAAAAGAAAATGCTCGTCAAATGTAGAACACAAGTCGTCAATAACAGACCATGAGACAGACATAACTGTGTGCTAGACTGGGAGGGGAGAAAGTGGTGGACAGAGAGACAGACAGGTGTGAGCGTTGGATTAAAGAAGCCATCTGGATTAGGAAGATTGCACCAACTAAGAACAGAGACGAGAGGGCTACAGAGTCAGTCATGTGTGGGACAGTCTGCTCGCCACGCCATCTGGTGAGCAGTGAAGACACTGTTCCTGATGAACATCACTGACGGTGGTTGAAACGTTGATGTGACTAAACAATTATTAGTTGTGAAATAAGAAATCTTGTTTGAACATGGAATGTTCTTATGTTTGGGAAATGGTTGTTCAAACATTTCAGCCCCTTTCATATTTTGCCCCAGGTTATTTTATTAGAATGATATTCCTATATGACCAGTATAACAGACCTTTTACATCCATCATATTGAACTTATACCAAACACAATAATTACATCTCCTGCCTTGGGGCAAAGATTATTTCTGTGCCTTATTTTCCTGTCTCTTAACCGATATATCTTAGACATTGACTTTTGTGAGTATGGTTGTACGTCTTCATCATCATTAATCTTTGTCAGGTTGACTTCCAAGTACTTGTGTACCATTCTTTTACCTGTTTTATACCAAATGGGTTACTTCAAATAAACATCATCAACATAATTTTGCAGTCTCCAAGACAATGACATCAGTGGTCAAGAGGCTGATAAACAAACAAATACCGGTAAAGGGACCAGACTGTCTTCTCGGCGTAGTTCCGCAGCTGACCGACAGTCGGTTAAGCGAGACTAGTAATGCTGTTGTCTTATTTACTTTAACCATTGTCATTAAAATATTGGTGTGAGTTTTATTTATATGTACGTTTTATATGATATATCCATATATAAATAGTTTGCATTTGTAACAACTGGGCTACTTCAAATAAACATCAACATTATTTTGCAGTCTCCAAGACAATGACATAAGCAGTCATGAGGCCGGTGAAGCTCTTGGAAGAAGTCTCCACTCAATGCCATCTCTGCGGGTGTTGGCGTAAGTCATTAACCACAAGTTATTATCACTTATAAGTGTAAACTGCCAATTCAGCAGCTGACCTTTTCAGTATATTGTCATTTGACCAATTGGTACGTGTTAAAATTTTGTATTCAACTTCGCCTAAAAATGAGTGATATTTTTACATTTATGTTAGCTATTTACTTTTTTATAAGACTTTTCCGGCTGGTTTCAACAGTCTTCCTCAGATGACTTCCACTAGATGGAGACACAGTGTTCATTCCACACAGACTTTGTCGTCTGGTGTATGCCACTGTGGTCGTGCTCTGTGTGACACTTCAGGTGATTGTCATAGCTATGTGACACTTGGTCCTTCCAGTCTGACTTCCTTTCCACATTTATGTGATTTTTCAGTGTCACATGGTTTGTGATGGTTGTGTTGTTGATAGAGCTTTTAAAAAATTACTTCCACCTTTTTGCTGTTCTTTCCAATGTCCTCTTGATGGAGTTGTCACGTACCCGAGACAGGCTCCTGAAGTGCCACCCTGGGACACGTCAGACGACTCAAAGGAATGACTACTGTGTCGCCATCTAGTGGTAGCCGGGCACTGCTGAAAGCAGCTGAAGCATCATGAGAAAAATATAAATTGTGTGAAATAAGTAGTAATATCACTGGTTTGAAACAGCCAGTCTGATGAACCTCTTCACTCAAATGTCTCTAAATTTGTGTTGCTCTGGTAATTATATTTCATAAGTAAAATATCTAAATCATGTTCGTAAAAACAAAATGTGTGCAAGTCCAGCCTGAATGTAGAAACGACACATTTTACTTCAATTCTTTCTAAGACACCTTCGCTGCAGCGACTATACTTTGCTCCAGCATTTCCCAGACAGCATGCAAACGTTAATCTAACGTTAATTTAACATTTGCAGAAACGTTTGTTTAACGTTTACGTTTACATTTTTTTGCGTTATTTTGCTCGTTTATTTAACGTAGATCTACGTTTACTTTCTAACCAACAAAAACAACCAAAAACTAATGTTTCAGGAACGTTAACCAAAATAAACCGTAACCAAAATAAAATAGTTCTAACCAAATGCAAACGTTAATATAACGTGTGCATGTTATGTGGGTATGTACCTATGTATATACACACTCTGAATGTGATACAAGGACAGTCTTGAATGCAACATAATTAAACACACAAACATAACTTATATTTTGTTAATGACTGAATCTTAGTTTGTACATGCAGAAATAGACTTATCAAGGTATCTTAGCACACATACTGTCAAGTCATAACAGCAACATGTTATGGATCTTTATTGCATATGGAACATTCAGATTAATTACATCATTGCTATAAAACAAATGCATCATCAGTTACATCTTACAAAAACAATATGTTGAATGAAACTAAGGAAATCGTCCATGCACCATTGGTAAATAAAGGTAAGCACCTATTGTGGAAGGCAGGAATTACCATTCTTTATGTAAAGCTTGTTTGTGGACAAATTCACCGCAAAAACCTCTGAAAGAAAGCAAAATAATGGTTTATATACCATGAGAGTTGTTTGAAAACAATTGTGCATAGGTCATATTATGTATGTGACAGAGACACATATTCAAGACACCTGCTGAGTATAACCACAAAATAGCAGCTCACGAAATGAAACAATGATCATCTATATCTAATACATTTTCTTAGAGTTAACCAAGTTCTGAGTAAAACTACCAGTTTGAACTATATAAACAATAATTACTTAGTTCATACTTTGTCATGTTTGCTGCCATATAACGTGACTTTGATTTGGTGTTACTTACTGAATAAATAAATATTTTTTGAAAAATTACTGATCGGAGGGAGGGAGAGAGAGGGAGGGGGAGAGTGAGGAGGGGCAGGCGGGAGGGAGAGAGGGGTGGAGGGAGACTGGGAGGGAGAGGAGGAGGGAGGGAGAAAGAGAGGGAAGTAGGGAGAGAGGGGGAGGGAGAGAAAGGGAAGGAGGGAGAGAGGGGAGAGAGAGGGAGGGAGGGAAGGAGGGAGAGAGAGGGAGTGGGAGAGAAGGATGGAAGAGAAAGGGAGGGAGAGAGAGGGCAGAGGGAAGGAGGGAGAGAGATGGGAGAGGGAAGGAGGGAGAGAGAGGGAGTGTGAGAGAGGGATGGGAGAGAGAGGGCAGAGGGAAGGAGGGAGAGGGGGGAGAGAGAGGGGAGAGGGAAGGAGGGAGAGGGGGGAGAGAGAGGGGAGAGGGAAGGAGGGGGAGAAAGGGAGAGAGGAGAGGAAGGGAGAGAGAGGGAAGGAGGGAGAGAGGGGATGGAGAGAGAGAGAGAGAGGGAAGGAGGGAGAGAGATGGCGGGACGGAAGGAGATAGATGGAAGGAGGGGGAGAAAGGGAGTGGGGAGACAGAGAGGGAGGGAGATAGAGGGAAGGACGGAGAGACGGGGAGGGAGAGAGAGGGGAGAGGGAGAGAAGGAAGGAGGGAGAGAGAGGGAGGGAGGGAGGGAGAGAAGGAAGGAGGGAGAGAAGGAAGGAGGGAGATAGAGGGAGGGAGGGAGAGAAGGAAGGAGATAGAGAGAGGGAGGGAGGGAGAGAAGGAAGTAGGGAGAGAGAGGGGAGAGGGAAGGAGGGAGAGGTGGGGAGGGGAGAGAGAGGGAGGGAGGGGGAAATACGGGAGGAGGGGAGTGGGGGAGGGAGAGGGGAGTGGGAGAGGGAGGGAGGGGGAGGGAGAGAGAGGGGGGAGGGAAGGAGGGAGAGTGGGGGAAGGGAGGAAGGGAGGGATGGAGGGACAACATTAAATAGTAATTAAAAAATGCAAATGTCACAACTGACATTCCTTACCATAAAGTGATAAAGCCAAAGGTTGATAGCTTCATTTCGTTCGCCGATTCTATTATCGTCCACTTGCATAAACAGTTCAAAATCCTTCATCGTATACTTGTCATGTGCAGAAGGTTACTGTGCAGTGTTACCTGGAATATGAGAACAAATATGACATATTAGAAATGCAATTTTCTATAAAAATGTAACTATAATCAGACGTTATTCCAACAATGAAAGCTGTGAAAATTTCCCACCATTTGCATGATGACTTTATTGCTGTGATCCCGTGGGCATATAGCATATTTGATTTTCCCACAACACAGGTGGTCATTGTAACGTTTCTTTGATTTCCCACTATCTTTTTGAAGCTATTGTATTGACAATTTGGAACATTAATTAACTGCCATTTACAAATGTCACGTATAAAATTCATGACATTCCTATACCTATTTCGTCTACAATCCAGGCAGTAATACAACAGAGGTGTCAACAAGCCAAATCACTGCCAAGTACCCATCCGCTTAGTAAAATCAGCTAAAGATGCACCATTTCACTGTCAACAGCTTCCACAATCACATCTGGAAATATGACTGTTCAAATGCACTGATGTCACAGCACATGAATGTTGAAAAAAATTAAAATAATTTTTTTTATGGAACTATGTTTCATCGGTAACCAAACAGGAAGTCTAACTGTGTCATGACCCCTGATGCCTCTAGGCCAAATTATCCCTATATGCGTACGCACCTTGTCATCTGACAAATGCCATTATTTTGCAGCTCTGATACAGTGCTGCACCAAAATATCATTTCTACCAAACTAATCCTATATTCAGTGCTTCCAGAAATTCACTATAATAATAATAATTCACTCTTTTGAGCAGGACTACTATGGGTAATGGCGCAGTAATCCATTTGCTCGTAATAACGGGCACACACCACATTTTCATAATGGGACATACCCATGCAGACAGCATACAAACATTAAACTAACATTAATTTAACGTTTGTTTAACGTTTACGTACGAACGTTTTTTTTGCGTTATTTTGCTCGTTTATTTAATGTAGATCTACATTTACTTTCTAACCAACAAAAGCAACCAAAAACTAACGTTTCGGGAACGTTAGAGATTTAACCATAACCAAAATAAAACGGTTCTAACCAAATGCAAATGTTAATGTAACGTTTGCATGCTATCTGGGTTGCCAGCCAACCATGTCACTCTCCTACCTGTCATATGTCAACTGACTACTGTCTGTGTCATTCTCAAACAACATATTACTGGCTAATCTACAGTCACTGCAGACAAAGTCCTGTCGATTTCTAGATACTGCAACAACCTGAAATGTGTCATTGGGGTCCTTAGCTTCTTCGTCCCTGATGGGGACTTAAATGTCATTCTATCTGCTCAGTCTATAATATAACTGATCATTATTCATCAGAACACAATGTGGATCATTACAGGGAAATGTTTTTATTATCAGAAATTATTGTATTCTTTGGACTTTGAAGGAGGTTTATGGTACACCATGGGGATTGCTGCAGATCATACCTGGCATGCAGGGTGTATTACTCTTGCTGCAGATCATACCTGGCATGCAGGGTGTATTACTCTTGCTGCAGATCATACCTGGCATGCAGGATGTATTACTCTAGCTGCATATCATACCAGGCATACAGGGTGTATTACTCTTGCTGCAGATGATACCTGGCACGCAGTGTGTATTACTCTTGCTGCAGATCATACCTGGCATGCAGGGTGTATTACTCTTGCTGCAGATCATACCAGGCATACAGGGTGTATTACTCTTGCTGCAGATCATACCAGGCACGCAGGGTGTATTACTCTTGCTGCAGATCATACCTGGCACGCAGGGTGTATTACTCTTGCTGCAGATCATACTTGGCATGCAGGGTGTATTACTCTTGCTGCAGATCATACCTGGCATGCAGCATGTATTACTCTTGCTGCAGATCATACCTGGCATGCAGGGTGTATTATTCTTGCTGCAGATCATACCTGGTATGCAGGGTGTATTACTCTTGCTGCAGATCATACCTGGCACACAGGGTGTATTACTCTTGCTGCAGATCATATACCTGGCAAGGTTGGCATGCAGGGTGTATTACTCTTGCTGCAGATCATACCTGGCATGCAGGGTGTATTACTCTTGCTGCAGATCATACCTGGCATGCAGCATGTATTACTCTTGCTGCAGATCATACCTGGCATGCAGGGTGTATTACTCTTGCTGCAGATCATACCTGGTATGCAGGGTGTATTACTCTTGCTGCAGATCATACCCGGCATGCAGGGTGTATTACTCATGCTGCAGATCATACCTGGCGTGAATGGTGTATTACTCTTGCTGCAGATCAAACCTGGCACACAGGGTGTATTACTCTTGCTGCAGATCATATACCTGGCAAGGTTGGCATGCAGGGTGTATTACTCTGGCTGCAGATCATACCTGGCATGCAGGGTGTATTACTCTTGCTGCAGATCATACCTGGCATGCATGGAGTATTACTCTTGCTGTAGATCATACCTGGCATGCAGGGTGTATTACTCTTGCTGTAGATCATACCTGGCATGCAGGGTGTATTACTCTTGCTGTAGATCATACCTGGCATGCAGGGTGTATTACTCTTGCTGTAGATCATACCTGGCATGCATGGTGTATTACTCTTGCTGCAGATCATACCTGGCATGCAGGGTGTATTACTCATGCTGCAGATCATACCTGGCATGCATGGTGTATTACTCTTGCTGCAGATCATACCTGGCATGCAGGGTGTATTACTCTTGCTGCAGATCATACCTGGCATGGAGGGTGTATTACTCTTGCTGCAGATTATACCTGGCATGCAGGGTGTATTACTCTTGCTAATTTAACATTAACAATGCTAATTGATGTATTTTACATATTCACTGCTTTTCTCACTAAATATTTCCTTTGTTCTTCTGGACAGATATCGTGCTGTTCAATCCTCACACGTGTTCGAAATTTCGAGGATATTCGATTCGAATGAAATTCCAGATTCGTCCCATCCTTAGCCATCTAGTAGTAGCTGAAGCATCATGAGACAAAAGTAAATTGTATGAAATAAGAAGTAAAATCACCGGTTTGAAACATCCAGTCTGATGAACCTCTTCACTCACAAATGTAACTAAATTAATTTTTTTGGCTCTGGTTATTATGTTTTATAAGTGAAGTATCTAAATCCTGACTGGTGTTGAGTGTTGCTGAAACAGTGCAGTCAAGTTGCAGATAAAGTCGTATGGTAACTCCATCCTTGCACACCAGGTGTCTCTGCTGCTGATTACATCAGTACCAGGCAGCAGTACCCCTGGCTGGTCCCTGTCACAACTCTCAGTTTAAGTTCAGCCAATGAAATCACCCACGAGGAGTGTCATTGACTTCCAGTCATGTGACAGTGGTTGGTGATTTCAGCCACATGCTGCTCTTGTTACATGCAATGTTTGGTATGTCCCTGGTAGATGCAATTTAAATATTCAAATACACAAAACCATTCAACTGCTCATGTGATTGGGCAAACGGGTCATTATACTTGAATTAACAGAAATTGTTTATTCATCTCCAAATTGGGGCAGGTATTTATCTCACAGTTAGTCGACTCAGCTCACTCCCACAGTTCACATAGTTCAAATATAGCACTTTCTCGTTTATTGCCTTGGTATTCACTCTCAGAGGCTGCCTGCTTAATGATTGCATGTGTCTTTGTTAGAAATATATACCAATGTCTCCACTGTGTCACTTTGCAGTATGGAGTCATGTTCCCTCGGAGCTGCAGCGATGCTCCCTGTAGCACGTGCACTGGAGAGGTGCACCCAAATGGAGAGACTGGGGTGAGTTGTTTCTCTGTATTCAGATAGTTTATTATGTTTGTGTTTTTATGTTCTTCTCCATCTCATATACAAATTATCTTCACTGACTGCACCAATCAGTGGAGCACAAGAGCAACCAACTGATGCTGAATACTGCTGCAGCCAACACACACCGTGGAGATATTGAAACATCCAGTGTGGAAACGAGTGTTTAGTGCCTACTTGATAGACTGGGCTTCTCCCAATGAAATCTCAACCTCACGCACTACCTCCCAGCAAACAAGGAACCATTTCTGAACCAGTTGGCAGGTGTCATACTGGTTCATAATTGGTACCGCTCCACCAGTACGTGTTTTCACGTGTATTCACGTGAATACACGTGTTCTGCCTGTTGTCACGAGTTTTGAACGAGTTTGACACGAGTTGTACTGGATCAGAACTGGTACGGATTCACTGGTACGTGTCATCAGGTGAAAAAACTCATGATTTCATGGGAAACATGTATTGCACACCAAATTTGTCAACAGAATCTGGTGAATTCACGTGAATTGAACCAGTTGAACTCGTGAATTCACTTACGGAACAGGTGAAATCACGGGTCCTTGTTTGCTGGGGCTCCAATAATAATCTCATAATAATTGTGGAAAATGTACCTCACAAAACTGCCCCAGAAGATACTATTGAAATAAAATATTTCAAAAATACACATCTAAAGAACTGCTAAATTGATTAATAATACTGCTCTTAAAGCACTGAAGAAAACGTAGTTATCCTGTCTGGCAGAAATGTCCCTCAGTTACCAGGTCAGTGTTCGAAGCATGCAATGTCACCCCGCCTGGTGCCTCTTCACAGTGACAACACACCTGTCACTTCTGACTAGTCACCTTCAACTACATTCAACTTGAAACATGGCACTGGTGTCACACCTCCCTGTTCTGTTGTATCTAGTGGGATATGCCACATCAAGTATTTTCACTCATATCTGTAACTCAAAGCATCCCCCAATGAACTCAGGAAAATTGCAATACTTTATATTTCACAAATATTGTGTGTGCGTGTGTATGCACGTGTGCAAGTGTGTGTGGTATGTGTGTGGTGTGTGCATGTGTGCATGTGTGTATGTGCATGTGTGTGTATGAATGTGTGTGTGCACGCATGTGTGTGTATAATCAGTCAAATAATAATATTGATTATACACTTCAGCAACAAGTACCATCTAGCCTATCATAACAACAGGATAGCTCACAGTTGATAATACATTTTTACAGTTGTTACTGTTTGTTATTTTAAAATGGGCCTGTTGTTCGACAGTGAGGGTGTCACTTCAGAGAAGACCTCTCCCCCGGCTGCTTCCTTGTCATTGTACATCCAGCAGCACAGTCCTCAGTGATCAGTGTTTTCTTGTGGATTCTGGTGTAAAAGCATGTCTTTTATGCATGTGGGTGAGTCATCGTAAATTACAGTGTAGGTCAGTGTTAGAATTGAATGTGATACCTCCCAGACAGCCAATGCTGTGCTAAGAGGTAAGGTGTGACATGTGACCACATGAGGACACAGCAATACATTTGGGCGGCTGTGTTCTGCAGTCATTGTAACTTGGCCAGCTGGCTGCAGGAAGGTCATGCAGCACATTCAGGTGGTCCAGTTTTGACATGATGAGGGCGTGTGGCTATCTGGACTGAACTCACATCTAAACATGTTTGGATCTTCCCCAATCTCCAGATATAGTAGTAAGCTGACTGACACCTCATGTTGACTCCCACTCCATTCTTTCCTTTGGTCTCTCCGGTGTAGAACAGTTTAATCCATTTCCCAGTTCCTTCTCACTTTGTCCCTTCCATCTTGTCTCTTGGAAGCATGCCACATGCACCTGTCTTCTCTCCAGAGTCTCCACAACCTCTTTCTTCCTCTTCCGGTCATGGGGCCTATATTCCAGGTTGTGAACCTGAACTTGATGTTGGTTTGGTCCACTCACCTCTCTAGCCCCAGTGGAGGTACATCGCATGAGTTCAGGGACGGCCTGGCCAAATGACAACTTCTACTTTCACACTCACCTCTCTAGCCCCAGTGGAGGTACATCGCATGAGTTCAGGGACGGCCTGGCCAAATGACAACTTCTACTTTCACACTCACCTCTCTAGCCCCAGTGGAGGTACATCGCATGAGTTCAGGGACGGCCTGGCCAAATGACAACTTCTACTTTCACACTCACCTCTCTAGCCCCAGTGGAGGTACATCGCATGAGTTCAGGGACGGCCTGGCCAAATGACAACTTCTACTTTCACACTCACCTCTCTAGCCCCAGTGGAGGTACATCGCATGAGTTCAGGGACGGCCTGGCCAAATGACAACTTCTACTTTCCCACTCCACATAGTTTTCAGCTGTGTTTTTATGGCGCCTCGCCAGGACTATCACAACCCTGCTTCTTCCTCATGGGCTTGGGACTGATTGCTGTTTACCTATGGCTGGGGTTTGCCATTGTGGAGGTCAGGACATGTCCACACGCTGTGGGCTCTGCACACAACCCCTCTGGGGCTCCAGTCTGTTCAGAGAACATTGGTCTGGGGCACAAAGTGCACAGTATTCATAGCTCACCACAAGAAGACAACCTGACCTGCCCAACGCAACTAGTGACCACACAAATTGTTCACGTGACTATTGTTTTCACCTGCTGACAGCGACCGGAACATGTTTTGTCATTGGTTTCATGTTCACTGATACCCGTGACTTCGGTTGATCTGATTGGTTGATTTATTAGATTGATATATGAAGGTGTGGGAGGATGAGGGAGGCAACGAGTAGGAGATGTCATTACACCGGCACCGGTGCCGCTCACATGTCAGCAGGCAGCTGAACATCTACGGGCACTGTGTGACTTTGGCTTATGCACAAATCAGCCACAGTTCACTGCTTCAATTTGACAGGCAGAAGAATTGCTTGAAATTGAACAATGCAGTAAAGCAAACTGCTTTAAGCAGACAACTATCGATGCAGTGTTTTTTTAGAAAGTGAAGATTTTAGATGAACAGTGCTCGGTGAATTTCCAGTGGGCAATTATGTTAATATGATATTAACAATTATGAACATAATTTTTTTATTACTTTATTAACTTGTATCCCAATGTGTATATACCTTGTCTTATACACATGTACATAGTCTTAAATATGAAATGTATAAATGATCATTTATTTGTTTGTTATACTAGTACAATGCTTGCCTTGTCTGAGTATATTATCCACACATGCATGTATACATTCATAATTATGCCGACATGATTTTAAGTATAACCTGTTATAAGCGACCTCTTAAACGACCACTTTTGCTGGGCTGGAGTGGCGGTCGCACAAGACAGGTTTTGCTGTAGTTCTATTTTGGGGAATATGCACATATTGTATATATTGGCAAGAGATTTTAGTAGGTAAGAAGAAATTTCATAGTTATGTCGTGTTGAATTTCACCTGGTCTAGATATGACTTATGGTTTCTGTGATATTTTAAAAACATACTTAGTCCATTATCCTTCATCTTCTCAGTGTTAAGTTGGCCAGTTGTAGTCATTTATAAATGGAATTAATGCTGATTTGCTCTTAGATTGTGATAAGTTTTGGGGTGTTTTCTTTACATGTTCAGTTCCGAATCACCTCAGTTCCAGGTATACCACCTCATATTAATCCCATGTGATTCCTCCAGTGTATAAATCCCACACATTCATATCGGAATTAATCATTGGTGGAGTTTTGTTTCCACATATGTTTGGCATGTTGTATCCATTGGGAAAAAACTGTTATAAACGTTATTTTGCAGTCTGTTTACAAATGACCTGAGCAACCTGCAGACATGTGAAGCTCTCAGTAGCAGTCTGGGCCACATGTCATCTCTACGGGAGTTGAAGTAAGTAGATCAGTTCTTTCGTTGTCATTAGCCACAAGTTAGTGTCACTTAAAAATGTAAACTACTAATTGATCAGCCAAGCTTTTCAATATATTGAGTACTGCAAGACCATTCAAAGTGTGTTCGTGTCTTAAAGCCTTTGTTAATCAACGACACCACAAAATCAGTTTTGCATTTTTTAATCTAGTTTGTCCATGGTTTTAACATGTTCTAAGTTGCATATATATCAACATTTTATATAAATGTTTGATTCACACAAAGTTGTACCTTCAGCAATAACAATCTTAGCTCTGGTGTGTCCTGTTGAACCAGCATTGTTACTGAACAAACCTCAGAACCAACACTAGTGTAGGCCAGTCCAGCCAAAGTGAACGTGGTGGAAATGACACATTTTATTTCATTTCTTTCTACAAACCTTAGCCAATAGCTATGGCCACTTCAGTTGACTCCAGACACTGCCCCCTAAACGTGTCACTCTGCTGCCTGCCATGTGTCAACTCACTACTGTCAACACCTGTCTCAAACATATTACTGTCTAATAACCACTTCTCCTGACTTGTTGTGTAATCACATGCTTCTGTCTAACCTAAGCCATCCACTTGATCTACGTTATAACTAACCATACCTTATAATTAAACCATAAAAACCAAAACAGATAAATTCCAACGATAATTAACGTTTGAAATTATTTCAAAAGCCACTCTACATTGGTCCTTATTAAATACATATTCACAAAGTAATGATATGTAAATTCATTCACCCTCAGTCAGAGACACGGACATTATTTCTACCAAACTCAAACAAAGCTCACTGCGTATGTAATGCGGCTTTGGCAAATTGAATTGCAGTTTGAAACACAACCACACATAAGTTGGTTAGGAAACGCACTGTACTGCTCGTTTCCATCTGACTAAAGTGTATTTTAACATTTTATTTAAAGTATGAATACAAACGATTTGATATATATCATTATACCATGTGGTATATATATATATATATATACACACACACGTAATATAAATTATATAATACAATAATATACTTGTTTTCATGCAACAATTTATATTAATAAAATAATTCAGAAAAAACCCTCAAATTGAGTAGGTAGACGCTAATAAAACCAAATGCAGCTTGGACACAATGGCGACGTTCAGTAAATAGAGATGCTAGTTTGAAAAATGATTTGACATATACTGTGGCTCCATACTCATCAAATCATAATCACATCTCCTCTATATGGTAGGTTCTTATGTTTGGACAATAGCTGTTCAAACATTAATACCCTAAGTACTTTTCTTTTTGTGGTATTACTTGGTACAGTGCCACCCATTGTATATTGTACATTTCATTCCCATGTGGAGACATTTACATATGTTTACCTTGTCTGACAAAATATTTTGGTAAAACTAATTATTAGATTGAGATCAAGTGTCCCCCGACACTCTGTATCCACTGACACCACAGCTAAGAAGATGACATGTGCAGACACTCTGTATCCACTGAGATCACAGCTAAGAAGATGACATGTGCGGACACTCTGTATCCACTGACATCACAGCTAAGAAGATGACATGTGCAGACACTCTGTATCCACTAACATCACAGCTAAGAAGATGACATGTGTAGACACTCTGTATCCACTGACATCACAGCTAAGAAGATGACATGTGCAGACACTCTGTATCCACTAACATCACAGCTAAGAAGATGACATGTGTAGACACTCTGTATCCACTGACATCACAGCTAAGAAGATGACATGTGCAGACACTCTGTATCCACTGACATCACAGCTAAGAAGATGACATGTGCAAACACTCAGTATCCACTGCCATCACAGCTAAGAAGATGACATGTGCAGACACTCTGTATCCACTGACATCACAGCTAGGAAGATGACATGTGCAGACACTCTGTATCCACTGACACCACAGCTAAGAAGATGACATGTGCAGACACTCTGTATCCACTGACATCACAGCTAGGAAGATGACATGTACAGACACTCTGTAACCACTGACATCACAGCTAAGAAGATGACATGTGTAGACACTCTGTATCCACTGACATCACCGCTAAGAAGATGACATGTGCAGACACTCTGTATCCATTGACATCACAGCTAAGAAGATGACATGTGAAGACACTCTGTATCCACTGACATCACAGCTAAGAAGATGACATGTGAAGACACTCTGTATCCACTGACATCACAGCTAAGAAGATGACATGTGCAGACACTCTGTATCCACTGACAATACAGCTAAGAAGATGACATGTGCAGACACTCTGTATCCACTGACATCACAGCTAAGAAGATGACATGTGAAGACACTCTGTATCCACTGACATCACAGCTAAGAAGATGACATGTGCAGACACTCTGTATCCATTGACATCACAGCTAAGAAGATGACATGTGAAGACACTCTGTATCCACTGACATCACAGCTAAGAAGATGACATGTGAAGACACTCTGTATCCACTGACATCACAGCTAAGAAGATGACATGTGCAGACACTCTGTATCCACTGACATCACAGCTAAGAAGATGACATGTGCAGACACTCTGTATCCACTGACATCACAGCTAAGAAGATGACATGTGAAGACACTCTGTATCCACTGACATCACAGCTAAGAGGATGACATGTGAAGACACTCTGTATCCACTGACATCACAGCTAAGAAGATGACATGTGAAGACACTCTGTATCCACTGACATCACAGCTAAGAAGAAGACATGTACAGACACTAAGTATCCACTGACATCACAGCTAAGAAGATGACATGTGAAGACACTCTGTATCCACTGACATCACAGCTAAGTAGATGACATGTGCAGACACTCTGTAACCAGTGACATCACAGCTAAGAAGATGACATGTGCGGACACTCTGTATCCACTGACATCACAGCTAAGAAGATGACATGTGCAAACACTCAGTATCCACTGACATCACAGCTAAGAAGATGACATGTGCAGACACGTTTTAGTTCAGTACACACACATATTCACATGAAAACAGCAGATTAATCAGTTCATTGAATTTCACAACACCATAAATAAAGTCAATAAACATGAGAATACTGGCGTCCGGTGACTACATTACAGTTGTGTTAAAACCTGATTGTCATCAATATTTTTTTAAAGCTGGGAACATAAACTACATATTCAGAAGGTGGTATTCTGCAGGGGTAGAACTACCCACTAGTCCACTAGTCCGTACACTAGTAAAGATAAGGGCTGACTAGTAAACCTGACTAATAACTAGTCCCATTGTCTAGTAAAGATCCATGTGTCATCCACCCTACCCTACAGTAGTCAATCAAGTGTTTGTTGTCACAATGTCTGTAACTGTAACCCATCCACAAGCCGGGATGTAACTGAATCCCAAGTCATTAAAACATTGATAAATTACTGCCAGTGACCAACTGGCTACAGTAGTGACAGCTTCACTTACTGGTAAGTAATAACATTTTCTTATGCACAATCACCAGCTATGAACTCGTCTGGACATTAGTTGTAAGATGAGTGGTTCTTGATGTTTACAATGTTCTATAGTATTTTATTTTTATTAATACAGTTCAGTAGATCAGTTTCACAAAACTGTAATATGAAGTCAATTTCCGGAATGATATAGTAAATTCATAACGGTAGCTGCCCTGTATTTGGTAGGGTGGTACTACTGGTCAGACATGCCCTTAATTTCTCAAACTAAAACTCAGTCAGTTTTGGTCTGTGATTAGGGGCTTTATAATTATATAAAGATTTCCAAAGTAATCCCTTAAAAAGGGATAGGGTGAATGTTCCCACCCACCCTTCATCCAAAACCAATGGAAAGGCCTACAAACTGCAGTGACACATTGACATGTATGTATGGCTTCAAGTGACAGAGTTGCTCAAATAATTACAGGTGTATATACAAACTTGGTTCCAATTCTTTCTATTGTAAAGAATGGCTAGAACATGTTACATGTCAGTGATGTCAACTGATTTATTGTATCAAACACTAACCACACGTTTACAGGCACAACAGAAAGAGCGGAAGTTTTTAACGTTTCATATTCAAATTTGTTCAACAACAAAAAGTATTCCAATGGTACCCTTGACCCACCCACCGTCCTACCCACATCCAAAGTATTTTTGAATTTTTGGAATTGTTTAGATTTACATAGCCCATTAACTTAAAAACGACAGCAGCTTCAAATTGTTGTTATATTGATTAGTTCCGTTTCTTGACTTAAGTTATATTTTAACACCTGATATCTATTCCAGTAGGTTACAATGATATTGTTTCGAAATGTTGGTGTCAGTGTACACATACAGTGTAGACATCTAGCAATCATATTCAAATATAGCACTTTCATGGTTGTTACACTAAAATGTACAGTTGGATAAATGATGCTTAATTATTATATGCATTTTAAGAAACGTTTACCAAAGTCTCTACAATGTCATTTTGCAGTTTGGGATGCTGTTCTGTCAAAGCCGAAGCAATGCTCTTGATAGCACGTGCACTGGAGCACTGCTCAAACTTGGAATGGCTGAAGTAAGTTTTATTTCTCTTTATTCAGATAGTTTGTGTTCTTCTGCAGCCCATAAACAAACTAGCTTCACTAAAAACACCAACTAGTGGAGTAGAAGAGTAACCACATACACATACACATACACATACACATACACATACACATACACATACACATACACATACACATACACATACACATACACATACACATACACATACACATACATGCAACCTCAAACATATATCTCACCATAATTAATCAGCATAAACTAAAATAACTACTATCATAACTACGTGTCCATTATTTTGTTTGTGGTTACAAAAACAGTCATTGGTCATTTTCCACCTGTCTTTTAGACTCGTAAACATGAAAGCCTTCTACAAGTTAATATACTAGTTGTCACACAAACTAGGTTTCCAGCAGATGAGAACAGATATGTGACAGTTGTGCAGTGGTCATATACACATATAATATCACAGAAGCAACAAGTGCCAGTTATCATGTTTAATTGTCATACATTACTCAATACAAATTCAGTGACACTTACAGACTGTTAGTGTACGTCACTGGCCTTTGTAGGAACCCATACCTATGGATTTAACCTTTATCTTCTTTGGTTATGTTGTTTTCCTTGATTTTTCTTATAGTCAACTTAGGGTACCCTCACTCCTGTAGAGCCTTGGTGATGTGCTCCTCTTTCCATATCTCCTCTGTTGTTCAATCTGTCCAGGAATGTTTTTATTACTCCCAGTGTCTGATGTAGCGGATGATGTGAACTGAAGTTCAGATACTGGTTGGTGTGTGTCTTCTTTCAACATACCAAATCCCTTGGAACACCTGTGCCATGTCTTATATCAGTGAAGCAGGCGATCATTTGGCACGAGACTAGACGAACACAAGAAAGAAGTTGATACAGTAACAACTACTCGGTAGACGTTTTACTCGGGAGAAAAGAAAATGCTCGTCAAATGTAGAACACAAGTCGTCAATAACAGACCATGAGACAGACATAACTGTGTGCTAGACTGGGAGGGGAGAAAGTGGTGGACAGAGAGACAGACAGGTGTGAGCGTTGGATTAAAGAAGCCATCTGGATTAGGAAGATTGCACCAACTAAGAACAGAGACGAGAGGGCTACAGAGTCAGTCATGTGTGGGACAGTCTGCTCGCCACGCCATCTGGTGAGCAGTGAAGATACTGTTCCTGATGAACATCACTGATGGTGGTTGAAACGTTGATGTGACTAAAAAATTATTAGTTGTGAAATAAGAAATCTTGTTTGAACATGGAATGTTCTTATGTTTGGGAAATGGTTGTTCAAACATTTCAGCCCCTTTCATATTTTGCCCCAGGTTATTTTATTAGAATGATATTCCTATATGACCAGTATAACAGACCTTTTACATCCATCATATTGAACTTATACCAAACACAATAATTACATCTCCTGCCTTGGGGCAAAGATTATTTCTGTGCCTTATTTTCCTGTCTCTTAACCGATATATCTTAGACATTGACTTTTGTGGGTATGGTTGTACGTCTTCATCATCATTAATCTTTGTCAGGTTGACTTCCAAGTACTTGTGTACCATTCTTTTACCTGTTTTATACCAAATGGGTTACTTCAAATAAACATCATCAACATAATTTTGCAGTCTCCAAGACAATGACATCAGTGGTCAAGAGGCTGATAAACAAACAAATACCGGTAAAGGGACCAGACTGTCTTCTCGGCGTAGTTCTTCAGCTGACCGACAGTCGGTTAAGCGAGACTAGTAATGTTGTGATCTTATTTACTTTAACCATTGTCATTAAAATATTGGTGTGAGTTTTATTTATATGTACGTTTTATATGATATATCCATATATAAATAGTTTGCATTTGTAACAACTGGGCTACTTCAAATAAACATCAACATTATTTTGCAGTCTCCAAGACAATGACATAAGCAGTCATGAGGCCGGTGAAGCTCTTGGAAGAAGTCTCCACTCAATGCCATCTCTGCGGGTGTTGGCGTAAGTCATTAACCACAAGTTATTATCACTTATAAGTGTAAACTGCCAATTCAGCAGCTGACCTTTTCAGTATATTGTCATTTGACCAATTGGTACGTGTTAAAATTTTGTATTCAACTTCGCCTAAAAATGAGTGATATTTTTACATATTTCATAGCTATTTACTTTTTTATAAGACTTTTCCGGCTGGTTTCAACAGTCTTCCTCAGATGACTTCCACTAGATGGAGACACAGTGTTCATTCCACACAGACTTTGTCGTCTGGTGTATGCCACTGTGGTCGTGCTCTGTGTGACACTTCAGGTGATTGTCATAGCTATGTGACACTTGGTCCTTCCAGTCTGACTTCCTTTCCACATTTATGTGATTTTTCAGTGTCACATGGTTTGTGATGGTTGTGTTGTTGATAGAGCTTTTAAAAAATTACTTCCACCTTTTTGCTGTTCTTTCCAATGTCCTCTTGATGGAGTTGTCACGTACCTGAGACAGGCTCCTGAAGTGCCACCCTGGGACACGTCAGACGACTCAAAGGAATGACTACTGTGTCGCCATCTAGTGGTAGCCGGGCACTGCTGAAAGCAGCTGAAGCATCATGAGAAAAATATAAATTGTGTGAAATAAGTAGTAATATCACTGGTTTGAAACAGCCAGTCTGATGAACCTCTTCACTCAAATGTCTCTAAATTTGTGTTGCTCTGGTAATTATATTTCATAAGTAAAATATCTAAATCATGTTCGTAAAAACAAAATGTGTGCAAGTCCAGCCTGAATGTAGAAACGACACATTTTACTTCAATTCTTCCTAAGACACCTTCGCTGCAGCGACTCTACTTTGCTCCAGCATTTCCCAGACAGCATGCAAACGTTAATCTAACGTTAATTTAACGTTTGCAGAAACGTTTGTTTAACGTTTACGTTTACATTTTTTTGGCGTTATTTTGCTCGTTTATTTAACGTAGATCTACGTTTACTTTCTAACCAACAAAAACAACCAAAAACTAATGTTTCAGGAACGTTAACCAAAATAAACCGTAACCAAAATAAAATAGTTCTAACCAAATGCAAACGTTAATATAACGTGTGCATGTTATGTGGGTATGTACGTATGTATATACACACTCTGAATGTGATACAAGGACAGTCTTGAATGCAACATAATTAAACACACAAACATAACTTATATTTTGTTAATGACTGAATCTTAGTTTGTACATACAGAAATAGACTTATCAAGGTATCTTAGCACACATGTTATGGATCTTTATTGCATATGGAACATTCAGATTAATTAATCATTGCTATAAAACAAATGCATCATCAGTTACATCTTACAAAAACAATATGTTGTATCGAACTAAGGAAATCGTCCATGCACCATTGGTAAATAAAGGTAAGCACCTATTGTGGAAGGCAGGAATGACCATTCTTTATGTAAAGCTTGTTTGTGGACAAATTCACCGCAAAAACCTCTGAAAGAATGCAAAATAATGGTTTATTTACCATGAGAGTTGTTTGAAAGCAATTGTGCATAGGTCATATTATGTATGTGACAGATGCAAATAATCAAGACACCTGCTGAGTATAACCACAAAATAGCAGCTCACGAAATGAAACAATGATCATCTATATCTAATACATTTTCTTAGAGTTAACCAAGTTCTGAGTAAAACTACCAGTTTGAACTATATAAACAATAATTACTTATTTCATACTTTGTCATGTTTGCTGCCATATAACGTGACTTTGATTTGGTGTTACTTACTGAATAAATAAATATTTTTTGAAAAATTACTGATCGGAGGGAGGGAGAGAGAGGGAGGGGGAGAGTGAGGAGGGGGAGGCGGGAGGGAGAGAGGGGTGGAGGGAGACTGAGAGGGAGAGGGAAGGAGGAAGGGAGAAAGAGAGGGAAGGAGGGAGAAAGGGGGAGGGAGAGAGAGGGGAGAGGGAAGGAGGGAGAGAGGGGAGAGAGAGGGAGGGAAGGAGGGAAGGAGGGAGTGAGAGGGAAGGAGGGAGAGAGATGGGAGAGGGAAGGAGGGAGAGAGAGGGAGTGGGAGAGAGGGATGGAAGAGAAAGGGAGGGAGAGAGAGGGCAGAGGGAAGGAGGGGGAGAAAGGGAGTGGGGAGACAGAGAGGGAGGGAGATAGAGGGAAGGACGGAGAGAGGGGAGGGAGAGAGATGGGAGAGGGAAGGAGGGAGAGAGAGGGAGTGGGAGAGAGGGATGGAAGAGAAAGGGAGGGAGAGAGAGGGCAGAGGGAAGGAGGGGGAGAAAGGGAGTGGGGAGACAGAGAGGGAGGGAGATAGAGGGAAGGACGGAGAGAGGGGAGGGAGAGAGAGGGGAGAGGGAAGGAGGGAGAGAGAGAGAGAGGGAGGGATGGAGAGAAGGAAGGAGGGAGAGAGAGGGGAGAGGGAAGGAGGGAGAGAGAGAGAGAGGGAGGGATGGAGAGAGGGAAGGAGGGAGAGAGAGGGAGTGGGAGAGAGGGATGGAAGAGAAAGGGAGGGAGAGAGAGGGGAGAGGGAAGGAGGGAGAGGTGGGGAGGGGGAGGGAGGGGGAGAGAGGGAGGGAGAGAGAGAGGGGGAGGGAGAGAGAGGGGAGGGAAGGAGGGAGAGTGGGGGAAGGGAGGGATGGAGGGACAACATTAAATAGTAATTAAAAAATGCAAATGTCACAACTGACATTCCTTACCATAAAGTGATAAAGCCAAAGGTTGATAGCTTCATTTCGTTCGCCGATTCTATTATCGTCCACTTGCATAAACAGTTCAAAATCCTTCATCGTATACTTGTCATGTGCAGAAGGTTACTGTGCAGTGTTACCTGGAATATGAGAACAAATATGACATATTAGAAATGCAATTTTCTATAAAAATGTAACTATAATCAGACGTTATTCCAACAATGAAAGCTGTGAAAATTTCCCACCATTTGCATGATGACTTTATTGCTGTGATCCCGTGGGCATATAGCATATTTGATTTTCCCACAACACAGGTGGTCATTGTAACGTTTCTTTGATTTCCCACTATCTTTTTGAAGCTATTGTATTGACAATTTGGAACATTAATTAACTGCCATTTACAAATGTCACGTATAAAATTCATGACATTCCTATACCTATTTCGTCTACAATCCAGGCAGTAATACAACAGAGGTGTCAACAAGCCAAATCACTGCCAAGTACCCATCCGCTTAGTAAAATCAGCTAAAAATGCACCATTTCACTGTCAACAGCTTCCACAATCACATCTGGAAATATGACTGTTCAAATGCACTGATGTCACAGCACATGAATGTTGAACAAAATTAAAATAATTTTTTTATGGAACTATGTTTCATCGGTAATCAAACAGGAAGTCTAACTGTGTCATGACCCCTGATGCCTCTAGGCCAAATTATCCCTATATGCGTACGCACCTTGTCATCTGACAAATGCCATTATTTTGCAGCTCTGATACAGTGCTGCACCAAAATATCATTTCTACCAAACTAATCCTATATTCAGTGCTTCCAGAAATTCACTATAATAATAATAATTCACTCTTTTGAGCAGGACTACTATGGGTAATGGCGCAGTAATCATTTGCTCGTAATAACGGGCACACACCACATTTTCATAATGGGACATACCCATGCAGACAGCATACAAACATTAAACTAACATTAATTTAACGTTTGTTTAACGTTTACGTACGAACGTTTTTTTGGCGTTATTTTGCTCGTTTATTTAATGTAGATCTACATTTACTTTCTAACCAACAAAAGCAACCAAAAACTAACGTTTCGGGAACGTTAGAGATTTAACCATAACCAAAATAAAACGGTTCTAACCAAATGCAAACGTTAATGTAACGTTTGCATGCTATCTGGGTTGCCAACCAACCATGTCACTCTCCTACCTGTCATATGTCAACTGACTACTGTCTGTGTCATTCTCAAACAACATATTAGTGTCTAATCTACAGTCACTGCAGACAAAGTCCTGTCGATTTCTAGACACTGCAACAACCTGAAATGTGTCATTGGGGTCCTTAGCTTCTTCGTCCCTGATGGGACAAGGCTATGACATTGGCTGTGTCATTGCAGTACCAACTTATCCAAATATCACAACAAGACGTGTTCTGTGGGTCCAGTGTTCAAGTTTGGACCCAACGTTTATATCAGAACATAAATTTAACAAACAAATGACAGCTACAACCCAAAATGCATCATGGAAAGGATTCCCGGGGATACGGTTTATTGTGATGATATTTAGCTTAAGCAATCCTTCATTTTGTGCATGTGTTTGGCATTTTGGTGGATGGGTACGACCATCCTTTTATCATAAGGCAGGTCCAAATATCATGGTGAGAGTTGATCCACATGTGCAAGTTTTCTATCATTTTAAACTAAGAATATGACTGGGTCCATCTCTTCTAAGACACTGCTGTATCACGACTCCAATGCGTTTACCCAGAGTGACCCCCTCTCACCCCTCTCACCCCACCCTACCCCTCCCCCAGTGCTTGAAGTAGTAAATTGATAAACGCAACCAGACCCTTCCTCTTTCCCTTGATGTCACCACAGAGACCAGACCTGTCTCAACAGCTGTGTCTAATTATCCACTTAAATGTCATTCTATCTGCTCAGTCTATAATATAACTGATCATTATTCATCAGAACACAATGTGGATCATTACAGGGAAATGTTTTTATTATCAGAAATTATTGTATTCTTTGGACTTTGAAGGAGGTTTATGGTACACCATGGGGATTGCTGCAGATCATACCTGGCATGCAGGGTGTATTACTCTTGCTGCAGATCATACCTGGCATGCAGGGTGTATTACTCTTGCTGTAGATCATACCTGGTATGCAGGGTGTATTACTCTTGCTGCAGATCATACCTGGCATGCAGGGTGTATTACTCTTGCTGTAGATCATACCTGGTATGCAGGGTGTATTACTCTTGCTGCAGATCATACCTGGCATGCAGGGTGTATTACTCATGCTGCAGATCATACCTGGCATGCAGGGTGTATTACTCTTGCTGCAGATCATACCTGGCATGCAGGGTGTATTACTCTTGCTAGTTTAACACCAGTAATACTAATTGATATATTTAACGTATACACTACTTCTCTCACTAAATATTTCCTTTGTTCTTGTGAACAGATATCCCACTGTTCAATGCTCACACCACTGACTCTCCACTGACACGTTGACACCACTGACTCTCCACTGACACGTTGACACCACTGACTCTCCACTGACACGTTGTCACCACCAGCAGTGGTGCGATGTGGGTCTTTGTTGTATTCGTGTAGTAGTCTGGGTGCACAGAGGAATGGCTCGTGCTATTGAAGAAATACATTTGGAACCAACAGGCTGAGCTCAATGAAAGAGTAGTGGAGTCGCTTAAGTCAAAATGTTAATGGAATCGTGACACGCTGAGCCAAAGCATCAAATTTGGCATAGTTGTACCTTTAGCCCATATAACACTTATTAGAGGGGGCTGCCCAATTGTAAAGGCCAAGGTCATGGCTAAATATTAATATTTATATAATCATATTGTCCAATATCTCGAGATTTTAATGATATTTTGTTATGTTTTAAAAAATTTGTTTATTTATGCACCCACATACTTCTGTGAGATGATTATCTAATTTGCATAACTTCAAAATGGCCGACAAATGAGCAAATATATAATTTTTTTTTTTTTATCAGAGCCATTTTCACAAAGGTTCCGAAACAAATATTTTGCACACAAATAACTTAAGGACATACACGACTTTTGAGATGGGGCTGCCCGGATTTAAAGGTCAAAGTCAGATGAAGATCAAACGACAAAATATTTCATAATTCCAATTTTATTATCATTTAACACTATGACATTGTTGTATTTCAGAATAATGATGTATACAGGAGACGTTTGTGGCTGCAAAACTCTATTTTATATTTTGTTCTTTATATAATTTGCATAAATTCAAAATGGCTACCAATACGCTCAAAACTAATTATTATAATTTCAATGTGCACATGTAAAATGTAATGTGCCTCTGAATGGTTTTATTGCTAGATATATGGTGTAGAGAAATACTGTATTTATTATTATTATATATTTATATGTAGCTCCATGCGTGTACTATAACATTTATAGTACCGATACGTAATGCAAATTCCTAGAGGCAGTCACATTTACTCCGTTAATTAACTAAGTAACTCACACCTCCATTGACTGTTACAATCAGCTATAGACGAAGTCCATGGCAGAGACAGAGTGCTGTGCTTGTGAGCGGGATCTTGCATATGCATTTCTTCACACAAGTGGGTTCAACCTTGCAACCACACTTGATCAGTTCTCTACAACCTACAGCAGCAGCTGGTAGAGTTGTCCAGACTGGACGCCATCCAGTGTCTTCTCTTGTCCATACAAAGCCTTCAGGGTTGGATGCATCTGTGACAGGGTTCAGGCTATTTCTCCAGATACTGGCTTGGTATGAGCATCGGTTTTTGTGTTGAAGCAGTGCTGTTTCAGTCGGAGGAAGCTTTAGGTTACCTACATGTGTGATATGATCGTTCATGGAGTCTGCCAACAGTTTAATCACTTTGGGCAACCACGACTGCATGAACAAAACTGTGTGTAAGTAGCCTAAGTACTGCAGTCAATGGAACATCTGGGAAAAGAGCAGTGTTTAGAATATGTGAACAATGTGCCACAAACAAGGAAGCATTGTTCAATCTTCTGAAGGAAGATGTAGTCACACATGGCTACCCACCAAATATACATGTGCACATTACCAGTGGTTCATATGTAAAGTCGAAGTGTGCTTACATATTGGTGTCGGCGAATGGTCACCAAGAGACAGGCATACAGAGGAATATGTAGATGATGCGCTGAATGAGGGGGCAACTACTGTTCTCATCAGGCACAGATGTGGTTGTCATTTTGGTTGGAATCTTTCACCATCCAGGAATGCAGTTATGGGTCGGCTTTGGCACGTTGTAAGGTCGTCCCCGTCTTATGTGGGCGCGCAACACAATGTAATCGAGGGGAAGTCTTACCTCACAAAGTGTTGACACTTCGCTCGCCAAGCCGTGTCGGGTCATTCACCACGTTGTTTGACGATCCCTCACGGCTAAGGGTGTGTGGATTGTCAATCATGACAAAACAACGTGTTCCAGATTCGCATTGACGTAGACTTTATTACATCAGTATCAATATACAATCATACAACGCTCTTGTAGCATCAACTTGTTCGTGTCTGACTTTTACATTTAAAGTGTCCGGTTTTTAGAATAAAGCAGACTGTACATCGCCGTGATATACAGCTGCCGAAATTTAGCTATGTCAAATATGGGAAAACATTTTCATAGTTTTCCTTGGAGAGCGTCAAACGTCTCTCTTTCAGTGTAATTCGTGCCGCCCTCCCCGATCTTCTAAATTGTGCCTCTTTTAAACTAATTTGCCATGGTGGTAAACCACGCCCATGAATCGACTATAATTTGGGTTTTAATACATAAAACATCCAAACGCACAATACAAGAGTTGGAGGCATTATGCTTCTAAACATGCGCGATTTTATGTCGTCATAACTTTGGGGATGAGGGTGTATCGACCACGTGAGAGGATACGCATGTATTAGCATATTTCCCCTACATCTAAAAACCGGATATGGTCAACAATCAAGGAAGGTCAGTCCAACGTCAGACCAACGTCTGTGCCAGTTCCCGGCTATGACCCTTGTGTCTCCTTGTGTCTCCCGGAGATGTCTTTCAACATTAATCTTATCGTGCCCCGTCAGCATCCTGGCTATGACCCTTTGGAACTATGTCTGAACTGTTTTCCTGCCGGTCAACCGGATATCTCTCGTGTCCAGCACCGTCCAGCACCATTAATCTTAGACAAATCCTAACAGCATTTATTCTCTTTGTGAATCTGGATTTTCGTTAAATGCTTATATAATAATAATAATAATAATAATTTCTAGTAGCTAATAGGATACTGCTAATATACTACTAACAATAATTAACTAAATTAGCTAATACAGGCAGGTCTGTTACAACACGTATTCACTTCTGCTACTACCACATCAACTCAATCCGCCAAGAACTTGGGTGAAAAGCTCGTACTTTGTCCTTTTTCACGCCTTCTCGGGTTCTGTAGCAACATTCCAGTTCAGCGGTAAAGGCAAAATGTCAGTCTGGAAAGCAGGGAAAACATATCTTGGAGAGCATATAAAACATATCTGGCAGCCACTGCGCTAAGACCAGCGCGTCTTAGGGTGGATTTGTTTGCTTCCTCCGACTGAAACAGCACTGCTTCAACACGCAAACTGATGCTTACACCAAGCCAGTATCTGGAGAAATAGACTGAACCCTGTCATAGCTGCACCCAACCCTGAAGGCTTTGAATGGACAAGAGAAGACCCTGGATGGCGTCCAGTCTGGACAACTCTACCAGCTGCTGCTGTAGGTTGTAGAGAACTGATCAAGTATGGTTGCAAGACTGAACCCACTTGTGCGAAGAAATGCAGATGCAAGACCGCCGAGCTCAGATGCACAGCACTCTGTCTCTGTCATGGATTTTGTGAGTGTTAAGAACAAGCTCATTGTAACGACATATGAGGAATTGATCAGCAGTTATGGAGGCGTGAGTTAATTAGTTAATTGACTGAATAAATGTGACTGCCTCTATGAATGTAGATGTACGTGCACTATGTATCGGTACCCAATGTTATAGAACACGCGTGTAGCTATGTGTGCACATTGACATTATAATAATTAGTTTTGAGCATATTGGCAGCCATTTTAAATTGATGCAAACTATATAAAGTACAAAATATAAAATAGAGCTTTGCAGCCATCTCCTGTAACCTTCTGAAATACAAACATTTTTATAGTGTTAGTAGATGATGAAATAGTAATCATGAAATATTTTGACCTTAGTCTGACCTTGATCTTCACATTTAAATCCGGGTAGCCCCAACTCAAAAGTTGTATATGTTCATAAAGTATCTGTGTGTAAATTATTTGTTTTGGAATCTTTGTGAAAAGGGCTATGTTAAAGAATAACGATATTTATATATTTGCTAATTTTTTGGCCATTTTGAATGAATACAAACTAGATACTCATCCCATGGAAAGATGTGGGTCCATACATAAATGAAACAATTTAAAATGTCATTCAATCTCGACATATTGGACAATATGATTATATACTTATTGATCCTTGACCTGACCTTGACCTTTAAAATCGGGCAGCCGCCTCTGAAAAGTGTTATATTATCCTAAGGTACAACTATGCAATATGTGGTGCTTTGGCCCAGCGTGTCACGACCTAAGCCACTCCACTAAAGTCCAGAAAATCTCAGTAGAAATAAGAGAACATTTCCAGTGTTGAAGTAAGTATTTCTAATAAAGATACCAATTACATTATATTAATTCTTGTTTTCTATTGCAGTGTGATCAGGTGCAGCCTTGGAGAAGCAGGCATGCTTGAGGTGGTCAGAGGCCTTTCACACTGCCACCAGCTGGAAGAACTTCAGTGAGTTTTCATCATTTATATGCAATTTTGGTTTATGTGATTCACATATTTATGCTTAGCATATCCCAATTACATGTAAAGGTGTAATGTATGATTATCAGCTATATATGGTATCGTGACCATTGTTATTATTATATAAAGTGAACCTGTTTAGTGGGAAAGAGAGAAGTGAATCAAAAGCCAATCACTCTCTTCTGACACTGGTGCATTGAAATGGTTGCAATTTTTCAAGTACCAGTGAGTGCGTGCGTCCATGCATGCGTGTCCATGAATACATGCACATGCGTGTCTATGCATGCATAAGTTTGCAGTCAACATGTCAAAAAATGTACCAAAATATATTGGATCCCTACAAATGTGAGTTATTTGTGACTGTAGAGATGCTCGAAGCTGCTCATCTGACTCCTTTGTCTCCATTAATCCATCACATAGTCTTCATCTTGCAACGTGTCCTGTCAGTTGTCAATTATATCAATTGTTGCGTGTATGTGATGGCCCTGTAATACATAGAATACATAAACAAACAAACAAACAGTCAAGTCACCGAAATATCAACTAACCAGATGTTACTTTACACAAACAACACAATGTCACAATGTTCATAATTGTCTTAATTACATCGCCTAGGTTGCAGTATTTGATAACTTCAAGTGGTTTCCCTCCCTACTGCAACTCGGGGCTGATATAATTTTTGGCCTTTCTCTTATTTTTACAACTGAGAACGACTGTCTTTAAATTGTGCTGACTTTTGTTTTGGGTCTTTTCTTTGTCAGCTTTCATGTTTGCCATCATAGCAAGTAGCAAGTAATTACTTGAAATGTTTATTCCTATTTTTCAATGTTTTCTAGTGTTAAAAATTAGCTATCACATGTATGCTTATTCTCTCTCACACACGCACGTAATCACGCACGCACGCACGCACGCACGCACGCACGCACGCACATACACAGACACGCACACACACACTAAAACATGGCCTTAAACATAGATGTCACCATCATTAATCATCATAAGCTATGTGTCCATTAATTTGTTTTTTGGTTTCAAAACCAGCCATTGGTCATTTTTCACCTGTCCTGTAGACTCATAAACAAGAAAGCCTTCTGCAGGTTGACATTCTCGTTGGTAGTTGGCACACAAAAGATGTTTCCAGCAGATGAGAACAGATGTGTGACAATTGTGCAGTGGTCATATACACATATAATATCACAGAAGCAACGAGTGCCAGTTATCATGTTTAATTGTCATACATTACTCAATACAAATTCAGTGACACTTACAGACTGTTAGTTTACACCATTGGCCTTTGTTGGAACCCAAGTCCTATGTTGTTTCTGTGATCTACAAGTTTAATCGTCGAGTCTGGCTACTCTATGCTATGCAGGGATTGTAATATGAATTGAAGCTGTTGTGTTGGGTAACATTAACAATGTGAACATGACACACTGTATTGTCAGAGTATGAGCACTTTACGTTGTATTTAGAAAAAACTAAAGGATTAACCATTTTTGTCTGTCCAGGTTAGGAATCACAGTTACTCTTTTCCTGTATGCAAGGTCAACTATAAGTCTATAACTAATGAGTTTGGTCTACCCACGTTTGGAATCAGAGTTGTCCTTCTCCTAAAGGCCCAGATGCACTGTGAGACACAGTCATCTGACAGTGTCACGTCCCATGGCTGATGTCTGTCATGTGGCCTCCTGCTGCCCCATGTTCACATGGGGTCTGATGCGGCTACAGCTGCTGGTGAACGCCACTGATTTGGGCCATTTGCCAATTTCCATAGAATGGTTGAGCCGAGACGAGGGTGTCCTGTGACCATATGACACGCAATTGCTTTGGCTGTCAGACACCCCATGTCAGACGACAGTGTCACATGTTGGATCCCGTCAAACATCCAACAGTGTGTGATATGACTTCAAAAGTTGCATATTGTCATAGCAACTCATTGGACACGACACGCACACAACTGGGTCTGATAGTGTATGGTGACCGTAATCCCAGCGCCTGCCAAGGCTAGTAAGTTGGGTCAACACAGAGTTGGATTCAGATTTGTCCTCCTAAGCACACTGTATGCCATCTGTTGACAAAGATTTTGAAATTTTTTGAATGACAGTTTTTTATTTTTGTGTGCCTCTGCATGTGCTTTCGCAGTATTAATGCAACATAAGTTACACCATTATTATATTTGTCAGATTGTCTATCCAGTTACAATGATACCAATTCAATGTGAACGTCTTTGAGACTGTGCAGTAGGCCCAATTTTGGCTAGGATTCCATATGGGCATGCTCTGGGCCATGAAACCCTTTTACTCAGAATGTTTTAAAGTACCCATTATGCAGTTGTTATGGACAGGTTACTAAAGCAGGTTTCACTCTAAACCAATACTGCTAGCAGCATTCTTGTGTAGCTTTTTGACTATCTACATTGTTATCAAATACGCACATCCAGAATGTGCAATATCACTGAACTATCACAGTTTGAGCTTATGTGGTTGTGTAGATTTACATTATTTACTTTGCTTGTTAAATGTATGCCATGTTATTGCCAGCCTGATCTTGATGTCTGCTTTTAAAATAACATAAAACCAAGGTCTTAGTTAAAATTAATCTTCCATGTGCAAATAACATTATTTTGATAACATTACAACAAAAATAATACAGAAAATACATTTGTAGTTAAAGTTTGATTTTAAACCTGGCTATGTAACGATTCCTATGGAAAGGTGATATTCAATGAGCTAGATGATCATGTGGCATTGTGACTTCATCAAACACATAGCTCACATCACAAATACAGCTTCCTATGCATCAGAACATGTCTACAAGGTTAGCTTTTGGGTCAAAATTAGCATCAGAATGAATTGTTATGTGATATTCTGATGTAATACAAACATCATTCAGCATAGAGGAACAAATAATTATCTTACAGTTTCACATGAATCCAGTTTAATTTAAATTAAACCGAAGTGAAATGGTTTCGGCACTTTCTCTGAGATTTGCAGGCTTTTGTTCTATTTTCAGTGTAATTAAATATATGCAGCCCACAAGAGATAGCACATCAGAACCCACAGAATGATGAGATACTTAATTCTGCTTCAGAAAGAACCGTTATATAGTCCATAATATCGATAGGCATAGGAACAGTTATAAAATTTAATGTATAAATTTAAAACAGCACATCAAAAACTGTTGGTCTCGCTAGGTTACTCAGAAAATATTGTTATACAATGGTGCATTGTTTGTAAATAGTTAGGAAAATGAAAACAATATTTACAAACTGCTCTATTGTATGACAGTGGGTCAAAAGCAAAGTATCTCAGGGGTAGAGCATCAAACTCTCGACTAAAAGGACCCGGGTTCACATTCTGTGCTGCGGTGTAAAAATCGTGGACACAATTTTTCACTTTACATTGCTCCAGTTCACTCAGCTGTATAAATGAGTACCTGGCTATAGACAAGTGGTGGATATGTGTATGATATATGGCTGGATGCTCCCCCAGAGAAGTTGAGAAGGTGTCTGATTGAACAGGTTTATCAGGGAAGTAAAGTGTAAAGCACTTTGAGCAGTCCTGAGGATTGGATACTGCACTGTATAAGAGCTTAACTTTACTTGTTATGGCAGATTTGGATGCACTGATCTGCATTGTTATATTAAATTGTATAATTGCTCCGACATCTATTGCTACTATAGTGGTATTATGGACTGTACAACATTTGCATACTGCATTTGATAAACTGCAGAGAAAGATGCCCCCCTAGTGTAAAGTTTGTAGTCTTAGAATATCTTGACAATTATGAACGACTCCTAAGATCTACTGCGATAGAACACTGACGTCATCTGAGGTTTCAACATGTATGACCTTCATTTTGACATAGCTACTTCTGCTTTCTGTGAGTTTGAGACCCAACTCATGTTCACATCTATCTGTTACTTCTCATGATGCTTAGCATAGTCAGACACTATAACAAAGAACACAACACCCTGAAGAACTCCTGCACCAGGATCTCAAATATTTGTGGTTCTCTCTCAGCTGGTAATTGTTTAATGCACACATTCCTGTACATGTTGATCAAGCGTTTTCCAGCTGATTGGAAATACCACAATCCTGTGGAATTGTCATCATTTTGTCATGATGGATTGTACCAAATGTTTTTTGAAAGTATATGATTATTATGGTTGCTGGGAAATTATAAAATCAAATTTATTCTGTTAGTTTTCTCAGATTTATAGTATGGCCGCTCATAATCCATTCTGATTTGCTCTTAGATGATGGTCAGTTGCAACAATAGAATTTAAAGTAGTCCAGTTATTCCTCCAGTGTTTAAACTCCCAAACATTTGTATCAGAATGATGACCACAAGTGACCACTGTAGCGAATGTTACCTTACAACATATTGAATTGATACTGAACTCAAACATATTTCATCACATATGTTGCAGTATTTTATAACTCCGTCTTCAGATCAGGTATTATTTGTGTCCCTTCTAACAGTTCTACCAGTTAGTACGAGCATCTTTGATGTTTACTTTTGTGAGTAGGTTGTATGTCGTTATTTCCATCAACTATGTCAGGTGGCCAAACAGGAGATTGTTTGAAATGTTTATTCCTGTTTTTCACGCTTTGTTTTCACTTTTCACAGTCAGCTGTCCCACACATGCCAGTGACTTTTCTGTATTGTCAGGTTTTATTTACACATGTGTTACATGCTACATCCATGTGTAATGTATTTTTGAACAATTCAGTCACTTGTTAAAATATGATAAACCTGTGTTGCAGTCTGCGGCAGAATGACCTGAGTGACCAGGAGGCCATGGAAGCACTCAGTGCAAGTCTGGGACACATGTCGTCTCTGAGGGCGTTGTAGTAAGTAGCTCACCTCTGTCTTTGTTGTTAGTCACAAGTTACTAATCCTTAACAGTGTAGACTGACAATTGATCATCCAAGGTTTCCAATGCAATCAGTGTCAAATGACCATTCAAAATTGGTACATTTGTCAAAAGCTTTGTTATCAGGTGACATGCCAGCCCAATTTCCTTTGAAACGGTCAATGAGCATGAGTTAATATAGGTTTGTCCCTGGCTGTCATGTTTTCTACGTGAAATACATTAACTATTTGTGAAACAGACTGTTGCTGGAAGGGTGAGGTTTACTACTACTATTCACAAAACAGTAACACCCGCTATATGGCAGTACTGATTATTTTTATATTCTCTATTTATGGGTAGGGACGTCGATCCCATTTTTAAAGTGGGGGTATGGGGGACCAATTTATAATATACATTTTATAATACATATATATATATATATATATATATATATATATATATATATATATATATATATGTTGGTCTTGTGCTAATTCAAAAATTAGCAAAGGCCTTGATGGTATGCCATTTAAAATAGTTATATTGGCTACATGTATTTGAATACGGGCCATGACCCGCCCGAATCACTGAACATTTGGAGATGTTGGACCCATAATTGCTTGCCTGATTCATAGAGTGACAAGATGCAGAGGTTACAGGGGTGAATATATGAAACTTCCCAATCCAACGTTTTTGCAAAGAAATTTGTTATCCTTCAAATGAGATCAAATTACACAAAGTGCAGGAATCTGCTGTAGGCAATAAGCATGCAGCAGGCTGCAGTCCAAGGGGTGACAGGAAAACAAACAATTAATCATCTATAATGTGCTTGATGGCTAGTGCCTATTAATATACCAACACAAGGGTGCAAAATGACAGAGTATGATCAATATTTCCTGGATTAAGATCAAGTTGCCTGCGGCCAACCAACCAGTTTATCTAGTCATTTTCCAGTGGGTGGTCTTACCTTTATATCTCAGTTTATTAATTGTACTACTAAACCTATGTAGGCACTTTTAAGAAAGGAGAGTGATCAATCTCACTATATGCCCGCAAATTAGTTTTTCTGAACTGAAAAGGTGGGGAACATTTCCAATGCTGTCCCCCCAGGCTGAAAAGTGGGGGATGCATTCCCCCGTCCCCCACTGATCGATGCCCATGTTTATGGGAGACTAGACTTTTGAGTCAAAGGTCCAACAGGTCTATGGCATCACACTGTGTGCGCTGTCTGTTGTGTGCTTTGGCAGCGTTGTCTCAGAACCCATTGAGGAGATCATGAGAGGAAGACCTGTTAGTTTCTGCAGTCAGCAGGTGGATCTGTGGAGGAGATCATAAGAGGAAGACCTGTCAGTTTCTGCAGTCAGCAGGTGGATCTGTGGAGGAGATCATAAGAGGAAGACCTGTTAGTTTCTGCAGTCAGCTGGTGGATCTGTGGAGGAGATCATAAGAGGAAGACCTGTCAGTTTCTGCAGTCAGCTGGTGGATCTGTGGAGGAGATCATAAGAGGAAGACATGTCAGTTTCTGCAGTCAGCAGGTGGATCTATGGAGGAGATCATAAGAGGAAGACCTGTCAGTTTCTGCAGTCAGCAAGTGGATCTATGGAGGAGATCATAAGAGGAAGACATGTCAGTTTCTGCAGTCAGCAGGTGGATCTGCGGAGGAGATCATAAGAGGAAGACCTGTCAGTTTCTGCAGTCAGCAGGTGGATCTGTGGAGGAGATCATAAGAGGAAGACCTGTCAGTTTCTGCAGTCAGCAGGTGGATCTGTGGAGGAGATCATAAGAGGAAGACCTGTTAGTTTCTGCAGTCAGCTGGTGGATCTGTGGAGGAGATCATAAGAGGAAGACCTGTCAGTTTCTGCAGTCAGCAGGTGGATCTGCGGAGGAGATCATAAGAGGAAGACATGTCAGTTTCTGCAGTCAGCAGGTGGATATGTGGAGAAGATCATAAGAGGAAGACCTGTCAGTTTCTGCAGTCAGCAGGTGGATCTGTGAAAGAGATCATAAGAGGAAGACATGTCAGTTTCTGCAGTCAGCAGGTGGATCTGCGGAGGAGATCATAAGAGGAAGACCTGTCAGTTTCTTCAGTCAGCAGGTGGATCTGTGAAAGAGATCATAAGAGGAAGACATGTCAGTTTCTGCAGTCAGCAGGTGGATCTGCGGAGGAGATCATAAGAGGAAGACCTGTCAGTTTCTGCAGTCAGTGGGTGAACCTGTTGAGGAGATCATAACAGGAAGACCTGTCAGTTTCTGCAGTCAGTGGGTGGATCTGCGGAGGAGATCATAAGAGGAAGACCTGTTAGGTTGTCAGTCAGCAGGTGGATCTGTGGAGGAGATCATGAGAGGAAGACCTGTCAGTTTCTGCAGTCAGCAGGTGGATCTGTAGAGGAGATCATAAGACGTAGACCTGTCAGTTTCTGCAGTCAGCAGGTGGGTCTGTGGAGGAGATCATGAGAGGAAGACCTGTCAGTTTCAGCAGTCAGCAGGTGGATCTGTGGAGGAGATCATGAGAGGAAGACCTGTCAGTTTCAGCAGTCAGCAGGTGGATCTGTGGAGGAGATCATAAGAGGAAGACCTGTCAGTTTCTGCAGTCAGCTGGTGGATCTGTGGAGGAGATCATAAGAGGAAGATCTGTCAGTTTGTGCAGTCAGCGTGTGGATCTGTGGAGGAGAACATAAGAGGAAGACTTGTCAGTTTCTGTAGTCAGTGGGTTGGTCTGTGGGTCTATGATCTAGACAGTGTCAATGTACATCAACCCGTTGACATAGGTGTATGTCTGACACTTAGAGCCAGGTTTAAATAGACAGTTACAGCACGCTGATTGGTGTGTGCAGCCATAAGAACAGCAATACTTAACTTAATGATTAATAAATAGTTAAGCAACCTTACTTACCACATAAAAAGCAGCAAAAGGCATATTTTGTTGGAAATTGAAGTTACTGTCAAAAATCACACCTATATTAGCTAGCATGTTAAGCTGATTCAAGATACACAAAGCCATCTGCCTTAGCTCCTGGAGGACAGATTGTTTGTCAGATGCCCAAGACAAACTGATTACAACATGTACCTGGTATTCACAGCACTGTCACATGGCTTGAACTGGACCCTCTGCTCAGTGGCAGCCATTGTACTACTACTGTCTACTGTACTACATGCAGGTCTCACCATCCTGTTTGGTCATATAATTCTGTGTTCAATAAATGTAATGTTTCTAGTGACCTGTACTGGAATTTCTTGAATAGTTAAATACAACCAACACATCATGGTCCCTGTCATTTAACAGGTGTTTCCAGGCTCTCTGGGTTTGTCTTTCTCAGAAATGTCTTCCTCCACTTGGCCCAGTCCTGTGCTGCACACAGTGTCCACATGTTGCTGTTAGTTGTAGCACATTGCAGCTGGAGTGAAAGACTACCAGGGCTACATCTAGAATGTGGTTCATTTCAGTCGTTCTCAAAAGTAAACGTTGTACCATTCTAATCAATGTAATCATTATCACAATGTGTATCATGACCTTTATATCACAATACAATACGTATCACAAAGTGGTGTATTATTCTAGCACTAAATAACATTAATCATTAATTCCAACACTTGCATTACACCCGCTTAGTTCTTGCAGGTGATATGATTATTGCAATCTGGTTGGATACTTATGTTTTAGTGTTATGTATGTAGATTGTAGAGGATATAATGTCTGCATATTGTACAATGTACGTATAATTAACATGCCAGTTATCATTATTCACTCAGTAATAACCAACTTTAACTTTAATCATGAAAAATTACAATTTTGGCCTGGCCATCAACAATAGTGTGCCCTAAGGATGTTACCTAGTCAAATTAAAAGTATCTGTCTATAGCTAAATCATGCAGCAGTAACAAACATGTGCATCAATGCGATAACCTACAAAATGCAGTTACAAAGCCTTTATTCTGACACAAAATATACCAAATATTATACAGCAAGTGTGTCAAGTACTTGCTAGTTCACAAATATAATATACATCCTTACGTTATCACATGTGTGAGTCCATACATTATCACTTTAAACTCCAGAATAACAAGTGCTGAAGTGCTGCCCCGAATAAAACATTAGGTCAGTATCAACAAGGAGCCACATCAGTTATGACAAACAAAATAAATCTTCATTGGCCTTTGTAACTTACATGTAAACTGATGTATTAAAAAACTATTCATATGCTTGAATAAAAATTTCTATTTTAGCCGTTTGCATTATATATATATATATATATATATATATATATAATATATATATTATATATATATATATATATATATATATATATATATATATTAAATATATATATATATATATTATGGATATATGAATAACAATCATACATGTAACACTGTATGTTTTCAGGAAAATGGTTTTAGTGTACGTTGAAAAAAGAAAAATTATATATTTAGTTTTCATTAGTGATAATTTATTTATATTTAGCCACTTTGGAAAATGAGAAGATTGAAGTTGAAACCAGGAAATAGTCAATAAAACAGGAGAACTCTGATAAACCATACATGACACCACTGGAGTGAAAGTAAAAAAATAAAGTTGTGACACCTAGCGACCGTGTTCAGATATGGTTGTTGCATCGTGGTTACGTATTGGGATGGATGTTGGTTGTAGGCAGCATAATTACTGAATGTATTTGTGTTAGAAATATACAGTGTACCAATGTCTCCACAATTTCACTTTACAGTTTGACGTCATGTTCTGTCGCTGCAAGTGCGACGCTCTCGGAAAGATGTGCACTGCAACACTGCACAGACATGGACAAACCCGGGTGAGTTTTATTGTTATTTATTCTGATAGTTTATGTTTTTATGCATCTCAATTGCTTCACTGAAAACACCAGACAGAGGAGCACAAAACTAACCTTCTGATGATGATGAATATTCTACCTACTAATACATACCCTTTTGGTAGCTTAGAGCTATTGTAATATCCAGTGTGGAAACAAGAGTTTGGTACCTGTTTGACAGACTGGGCTTCTGTCAACAATAAATATGTCCTTGTAGTACATTTCAAAGTAACCACACACACACTAATATATAACCCTAAACATGCAGATCTTGCCATTGTTAATCATAAAACGTAACATACACTACAAAAACTACTTGTGTTCTTCAAAGACAAGAAGGCATTTTGCGCAGGTTGGAAGTTCCAGAAGACACAACAAAAGTGTTTGCAGAAGAAACAGTGTGACACAGTTACATAATGATCATGCATATGTATAATACCACTGGTGCTACAAAAGCTGGTGAACCTGTTTAATTAACTTACATTGCACGATACAATTAGTACATGCATGCATATGATTATAATTTTATTAACTACATGAACACAACATATGTATAAAAACTTCCCCACAGTCTATATCTTCATGCTGTCCACATTGTCATGTCTGTGACCAAGATGTCCCTCACCCACCCCCAGTATAGTTCTAAGCATGCAGTGTCACTAGTGTCACTCCACCTGGTTGAGGCTGGTTCCTCTGGTTCCATGTCACCAAGTGTGTCACACCTGGGCCATGTTACACCTGGCACATGTCACACCTGGCACATGTCACACTTTGCACATGTCACACCTGGCACATGTCACACTTTGCACATGTCACACCTGGCACAGGTCACACCTGGCACAGGTCACACCTGGCACATATCACACCTGGCACAGGTCACACCTGGCACATGTCACACCTTGCACATGTCACACCTGGCACAGGTCACACCTGGCACATGTCACACCTGGCACGTGTCACACATGTCACACCTGGCACGTGTCACACCTGGCACGTGTCACACCTGGTACATGTCGCACTTGGCCCGTGTCACACCTGGCACATGTCATACCTGGCATATGTCATACGTTGATACTCACTTTTAAAGGGCAAAAAAAATCAACGGTTTGCTGTTATGCCCCTAAGAGACTTTACACAAACTACCCATTTGCATCTATAATACATTTTTCACATCAGTGGTTTCCTCTGAAAGTGGTCTTAAAAGTGGAAAATGTAGTAGGACACCGACTCCATGAACGGGCCCATCTTGATCCATGCAACCAATCAAAACCCAGCTTCTATTTGCACTTGGAAAAGTAACATCACCGAGTCTCCTGCTGCTTCAGCTGTCACAACAAAGGAGAGTCAAGCAGTTTGTTAAAAGTGCCTTATGTTGGTTTACAACAAAGTCGCAACAGTAACATGCCACACTGTGCCCCATACGGTTGTAGCAACAGTACAGGGAAAGACAGTATCAGTGAGCTGTCTTTTCTGTTACCCTTTGAATTGACCAGAACTGGAACAGTGGATTCGTTGGAATTAACAGTCACAGACACAGTGCAGATACCAGACAATCGGGTTGGATTTACCCAGCCATGAAAATGACCACGAACAGCCACCAAACTTATCACCTATCTTACATACATATACATACAGCGTTACAAAAATTGACCTACATTCGGATTCCTCTAACGAAGAAAATTCGCCAACTTCATTGGCAGTGCCAAAAGTTAAATCACTATATAAGTTAGCTTTACACAAAACACCTTTAGATGGCACGTTTGTGCGTGCAAATATTTATCAACTTTACTGAGTCAGCATGCACGGAATAGTTTAATTATATATAATATTATAATAATAAGTAATTATTATCATCATTTCCAGAAATTATAAGGTTTATTATGATATATGAATACTATTTTATTTTATATACGCCACATCCATAATTGTTTGTGGCGCTTCACAACATACTGGTATTAAAAAATTATGTAATAAGAAGAATACTACCCAAAAGTAATATTTTTAAATAAATAATAAAAATACATGTGTCTATATAATTAAATTAAATGATGGTCCTCAAATTGAATTGAATCGAATAGACCACAGTCACCACAAACAAATAAATGCACTGGATATAACTGAAGAACATAGTAATTTAAAGACATTTCCATTATTGTATAAATAGTAAAATTAACAAAATATATAGTAATAAAGCAAATAAGGTTTCATAATGGGGTTCCACAAATTTAAGTTAGTCGTTAGGACGCTGATATGCAACCAAAGCTGTAAGTGTATTTGTTTGCATGTTGCTATGCTGCGTTTATGTTGATTTCCACACAAAATCACTTTATGAACAGTCACTAGCCCACCAATAGGCTGTGCTGTTGTTGGATGCCAGTAATTATTAACTGCCAACAGCAAGTTGTGTGCCTAGATGCACAAATGAATGAAAGCTGGCACTGGCAGCCGATGAAGTACAACATCGTTTGCAAGTGTTTTGACCAGAATTAAAACGAAAAGAAAAAATAGCCTGTGTTCATTATATGATTATGCTACTTTTGTAAGTCTGCCCTATCGATGTGGTCTGTGCAGTGTCAACAAAAATAAAATGTCTGTACGTGACTGCTACAGTAACAGCTACCCTAGGCCTAGACCTAGCCCTTAGCAGTAGCAGTTAGACTGTCGTGACATCTATCTATATATCTATCTATCTATCTATATATATATATATATATATATATATATATATATATATATATATATATATATATATAACATATATTCCCTGTTAATTTATTAGATTAATTAATTTTGGTAAAGAAAAATATGCATAAATAAAGCTACAGTACATAATGAGCACAGAGGGTAACACAAAAAGCATAATTATAATAAAAAAAGCACTTCAAACAAAAATCAATATCACCCTAGAACATAGGCTTAAATTAAAGGGAACAGATTAAGGATCACATAATTGTTTGTTTTATTAAGATATTTTTTATTAGATCCAAAGATATTGTAATTTTAAGATGGCAAAACAGTTTAAATGTTGTGTATCTTGTATAATGACCAAATGAGTTAATTTTTTTCTATTGATAAATATTTGATTAAAAATTGTGTAACTTTATTTATTTATATAGCTATTAAAATATTGTTTTCAGGGTTTTGAAACACACTGACTAGAATAATAAATGCATGATATTCAGTATTTTGTCATACTAACTAATGTATTTAATTACTTATCATTAGTTGAGTAATATACAAACTCAACAGACCTACACATTCTAATTAAAGACCATCATGACTTGTGACAATTATTATGAAGATATGTACACATATTATGCAATGTGTATAACCATATTTATAATGGTAATAAATAAATAAATTATGCATTATCAAATCATTTATTAGGAATAATAACAATTTAATTAATTAGTCAATATTTGGTAATTAAAATGCAACCCTGACAAACTGAGACACTTCAGTGAAGGTCATAATTTCCATGATTGTGAAGATATTGATGCATATGATCAAAAGTGTATAACCACATTAACAGTGGTTGCAGCTTAACATTAACAAATAATTTAATAATTTTATCAATTAGACATTGCTGGCTAATTGATGCGCAACATTGGCAGGCTGACACATTTCAGTAAATGGTCATAATGTTCATGAATATGAAGTATCATTTATGCAAGCAATAAACCACATGAATTATGGTAATAAATGTACATTAACCAGTCATAGCAGTTAACAATAACTTTATTATTAACAAATCACTACTGACAAAATAGGACACAAACTCAACAGTTCAGTACACGACAATACAGCATACTTCACTGAGTCTACGTGTGACTGTGTCGTGACAAGTTGGATGAATGCAGGCTCAGAACAGTCCAGTAATAATCTCTGCATCATGAAGTAATGAGTATAAATGGTTCACAGTATTCTGTCGCTGAACCCAACGTCTTGTGTTGAATACAGGACTGCTTTCTCCCTTACTGATGCAGACAAAGTACAAGACAAAGAAGCTGGTCACACTGTGTCCAATTGCATTAGCTAGTGTGTTTAGCAAAATGATTGAAGTAATTATACTGGCTAGAATTGAAATATTTTTGGATACTAATCCGAATCAGTTTGGTTTCAAGAAGAAGCATGGTACAGACCAGTGTATATATGTGTTAAAGGAAATTATTGATTGATATCGAACTCTGAATGGCAGTGTATTTGTATGTTTTCTTGATGCAAGTAAAGCCTTTGACAGAGTAAATCACAGAACGTTGTTTAAGAATCTCAGTGAAAGGGGTGTACCGGTGTATATACTACGAATATTAATTTATTGGTATCACAACCAGACCACTTGCATAAGGTGGGGTGATGTGCTTTCTACTAAATTTAAAGTAACCAATGGTGTTAGGCAAGGGGGGATATTATCCTCTTACTTATTTAATGTATATGTAGATGAATTGAGCGAACAACTTAAAATGTGTAATGTTGGATGTAGCATGAATGGTCATATTATTAATCACATAATGTATGCTGATGATTTGGTCTTGATCTCACCTTCATCGGCAGGTCTATGCCAGCTACTACGTGAATGTGAGACATTTGGAATGAGCCATGATGTGAAATACAATGCTAAGAAGAGTGCAGTTATGATATTTAGATCTGCGACCTTAAAAGGATGTTCTATCCCTGAATTTAACCTAAAAGGGGTTACTCTGCATGTTGTAGCTACATATAAATATCTTGGAAACTATATTTCAGATGATCTTTCAGATGATGATGATATTAATAGACAACGCAGAACTCTGTATGTACAAGGAAATATTATATTGCGAAAATTTAGTATGTGCTCCCTAGAGGTTAAACTCACACTGTTTCGTTCATATTGCTCACCCATGTATGGAGTGCAACTCTGGTGGAATTATAAGAAATCCACTTTAAATAGGTTGCATATTGCATATCATAATATTTTAAAGTTGTTTATTGGTATGTCAAAATTTGAAAGTACCAGCCTGCTATGCACTGTTTTTGATGTACAATGCTGCCAATCAGTTATTAGGAATATGGTGTATAGATTTATGTGTAGAATTGATAGCTCTGTTAACTATATTTTAAATGACATACTAACTACTAGCTTAAGATTCACTTCCAGGATCCGCAAACACTGGAACAAGCTTTTGTATATACACATTTGATTGAAATAACTGTATGCATGTTTCTTTTATACACTGTCACTGTTCTGTACTTTTATATACTGCACATATTGTGTACCTAATGTAACATATGGACCTCAGAGTCACATATACTTGCTGTATGTGCTCTGTTGAGTCTGGAATAAAGTTATTGAATTGAATTGAATTGAATTGAAAATTTTGCCATATTCACAGAAAATACTCAATTCACAATGCAAGATCTATGCCACAACATTCATAATCCAGTGTGTCATACATAAAACGTCTTATTTCAGCGTCTTGTAATTGAGTTGTAAAGTGATGTTTGTGTTCTTCAACATGATGTCTCTGAGTAAAATAAATAAGGACATTGTCAGTGCGTTCAAGTGTAGATATGTTAATTATATATGTCACATTCAGTGAGATCAATTATGTAAGCAGGTGATGCATGGGATATAGAGACAACTTTGTAGATTCTGTACCTTCACAGTTATTTAACATATACAGTTTTGTTCAGGCAATAAAATAATGCTCTGTGTTCTTCAATATGATGTGTATTAATATAGCAGTGTAACTGTGTAAATATCACATTCTTAGGAACTGTATCTTCAGACAATGTATACATGTTACTGTGTCATTCAGCCAGGTGAAACTTGTCACTAATGCAGGCATGGAACGTATCATTTTCAGGTGTGATATTTCTTTAATTAAAGTAACATTGTTAAATATGTAGCTTGCTAGGCATATCTCTGATTATTATACATCAATAATGATTAACTATTTCATTATAAATTAGTCAAATATCACATTTTTGAAACATGCAGAAGCCTTATTGCACGAATACTCATATGGTGAGAAATCTTAGGAAATGGTGGCCATTTAAAAAAACAAGATGGCGGCCATCTGCCACACCTCAATGATTGCCAACTCAGCTTGTCTTGTTCCTGATGTGTATACAAGACATCGAAATAGATGGGGTCTTCTGTTGGGATATTATCACATAACCTCATGACTATAACGACTGCATTGATAAATTGCACTTTCAGGGTTATTGTATATAGATAGATAGGTGGCTGTAGTCTGTTTATATCAGTGTATGTGTTGTTGTTAGACAGGTTTACCAATGTCTCAATATGTATCTGTGCAGGTTGAAGTCACGTGCCGTCAGAGCTGAAGGCATGCGTTCTGTAGCAGTCGCCCTGCAGCAGTGTCGAAACATGGAAGTTCTTGAGTGAGTTTTAGTTGTTTTTTTATTTTAATGTCATAATACACCATGTTATGTTTTGTATAGCTATAAACAGAGTGGCTTCACTGAAGACACCACACAGTGGCCACAAGAGTTACTTTGTGTGTGACCAGTTCCTATATCTTGTAACCATTAAACTCACAGACAAAATCCATAGATCATGTCACTAAATGGAACTATATTTTGAAGAAAACAAATGTATTCATCAAATAATATAACATATAAAGTTCTTCCCTTATTGTTCTCTTTATGTTATTATATGTTATTTGATTTGAGTTGTATGCATTGTAAAAAGTCACAATAAACTTGATTTGAAATTTGATTTGAAAACAACTTAATCCTGATCAATCAACTAGGTGGATGAATAGAACGTACAACAGGTGGCTGTGTTAAACGCTGGACATCAACAGTCACTAGTTAGTGTCAATGCATCTGACAGTGACATCGACAGTCACTAGTTAGTGTCCCTGCATCAGACTGACATCAATAGTCACTAGTTAGTGTCACTGCATCAGACTGTGACATCAACGGTCACTAGTTAGTGTCACTGCATCAGACCGTGACATCAACAGTCACTAGTTAGTGTCACAGCATCAGACCGTGACATCAACAGTCACTAGTTAGTGTCACAGCATCATACCGTGACATCAACAGTCACTAGTTAGTGTCACAGCATCAGACCGTGACATCAACAGTCACTAGTTAGTGTCACAACATCAGACTGTGACATCAACAGTCACTAGTTAGTGTCACTGCATCAGACTGACATCAACGGTCACTAGTTAGTGTCACTGCATCAGACTGTGGCATCAACAGTCACTAGTTAGTGTCACTGCATCAAACCGTGACATCAACAGTCACTAGTTAGTGTCACTGCATCAGACTGTGACATAAACAGTCACTAGTTAGTGTCACAGTATCAGACTGTGACATCAACAGTCACTAGTTACTGTCACTACATCAGACTGACATCAACAGTCACTAGTTAGTGTCACTGCATCAGACTGTGACATCAACAATCACTAGTTAGTGTCACTGCATCAGACTGTGACATCGACAGTCATTAGTTAGTGTCACTGCATCAGACTAACATAAACAGTCACTAGTTAGTGTCACTGCATCAGACTGACATTAACGGTCACTAGTTAGTGTCACAGCATCAGACCGTTGCATCAACAGTCACTAGTTAGTGTGACTGCATCAGACTGTGACATCAACAATCACTAGTTAGTGTCACTGCTTCAGACTGTGATATCAACAGTCACTAGTTAGTGTCACTGCATCAGACTGTGACATCAACAGTCACTAGTTAGTGTCACTGCATCAGACTGTGATATCAACAGTCACTAGTTAGTGTCACTGAATCAGACTGTGACATCAACAGTCACTAGTTAGTGTCACTCCATCAGACTGATATCAACAGTCACTAGTTAGTGTAACTGCATCAGACTGTGACATCAACAGTCAATAGTTAGTGTCACTGTATCATACTGTGACATCAACAGTCACTAGTTAGTGTCAATGTATCAGACCGACATCAACAGTCACTAGTTAGTGTCACAGCATCAGACCGTGACGTCAACAGTCACTACTTAGTGTCACTGCATCAGACTGTGCCATCAACAGTCACTAGTTAGTGTCACTGCATCAGACTGTGACATCAACAGTCACTAGTCAGTGTCACTGCATCAGACTGTCATCAACAGTCACTCGTTAGTGTCACTGCATCAGACTGTCATCAACAGTCACTACTTAGTGTCACTGCATCAGATTGTGACATCAACAGTCACTAGTTAGTGTCACTGCATCAGGCTGTGACATCAACAGTCACTAGTCAGTGTCACTGCATCACACTGTCATCAAAAGTCACTCATTATTATAACTGCATCAGACTGTGACAACAACAGTCAGTGTCACTGCATCAGACTGTGACATCAACAGTCACTAGTTAGTGTCACTGCATCAGACTGTGACATCAACGGTCACTAGTTAGTGTCATTGCATCAGACTGTGACATTAATGGTGACTAGTTAGTGTCACTGCATCAGACTGTGACATCAACAGTCACTAGTTAGTGTCACTGCGTCAGACTATTACATCAACAGTCACTAGTTAGTGTCACTGCATCAGACTGTGACATCAACACACACTAGTTAGTGTCACTGCATCAAACTGTGACATCAACAGTCACTAGTTAGTGTCACTGCATCAGTCTGTGAGATCAACTGTCACTAGTTAGTGTTACTGCATCAGACCGCGACATCAACAGTCACTAGTTAGTGTCACTGCATCAGACCGTTACATCAACGGTCACTAGTTAGTGTCACTGCATCAGACAGTGACATGAACAGTCACTAGTCATTGTCACTGCATCAGACTGACATCATCGGTCACTAGTCAGTGTCACTGCATCAGACTGTGACATCAACGGTCACTAGTTAGTGTCACTGCATCAGAATGTGACATCAACAGTCACTAGTTAGTGTCACTGCATCACACAGTGACATCAACGGTCACTAGTTAGTGTCACTGCATCAGACAGTGACATCAACAGTCACTAGTTAGAGTCACTGCATCATAGTGACATCAACAGTCACTAGTTAGTGTCACTGCATCAGACTGTGACATCAACGGTCATTAGTTAGTGTCACTGCATCAGAATGTGACATCAACAGTCACTAGTTAGTGTCACTGCATCAGACAGTGACATCAACGGTCACTAGTTAGTGTCACTACATCAGACTGTGCCATCAACAGTCACTAGTTAGTGTCACTGCATCAGACTGTGACATCAACGGTCACTAGTTAGTGTCACTGCATCAGACTGTGACATCAACAGTCACTAGTTAGTGTCACTGCATCAGAATGTGACATCAACAGTCACTAGTTAATGTCACTGCATCAGACCGTTACATCAACGGTCACTAGTTAGTGTCACTGCATCAGACAGTGACATGAACAGTCACTAGTCATTGTCACTGCATCAGACTGACATCATCGGTCACTAGTCAGTGTCACTGCATCAGACTGTGACATCAACGGTCACTAGTTAGTGTCACTGCATCAGAATGTGACATCAACAGTCACTAGTTAGTGTCACTGCATCACACAGTGACATCAACGGTCACTAGTTAGTGTCACTGCATCAGACAGTGACATCAACAGTCACTAGTTACAGTCACTGCATCACACAGTGACATCAACGGTCACTAGTTAGTGTCACTGCATCAGACTGTGACATCAACGGTCACTAGTTAGTGTCACTGCATCAGAATGTGACATCAACAGTCACTAGTTAGTGTCACTGCATCAGACAGTGACATCAACGGTCACTAGTTAGTGTCACTGCATCAGACTGTGACATCAACAGTCACTAGTTAGTGTCACTGCATCAGAATGTGACATCAACAGTCACTAGTTAATGTCACTGCATCAGACTGTGACATCAACAGTCTCTAGTTAGTGTCACTGCATCAGACTGACAACAACAGTCACTACTTAGTGTCACTGCATCAGACAGTGACATCAACAGTCACTAGTTAGTGTCACTGCATCAGACTGTGACATCAACAGTCACTAGTTAGTGTCACTGCAGGTAATCATCAAGTCCCATGTGTTGTCAATAAATGCAGGGTAGACCAGTAAGACCACGGTTACCTGAACTACCCTGGTATCCCACACACAGAGATCCCTCTGTTTATGTGTCTGCCGACTCTTTCTTCCGAGGAGATGAAATACCATCAGTTTAGTTTACACAGCGAATCAGACTGGCAAGTTCCTTTCTCATGGTCGACTTATCATAAATGGCTCTGACGAAAAGTCACATCCATGACACGAGGAAAACCAACTTTGTACTACAGCCACAGTAGCTCCAGCACAGAAGGTGGTGCCTTTGCAGGGGACTACACTTCTGCCTTGCTGAAAGTATAATTTCAGTCCAAACCGTCCCCACAATTGTGTATATGTCTAAAGCCAGGCTTCTCAGAGAAAAATAATATTTCACAATTATTTTACTGTTGCCATCACCAAGATGGCAGCACCCTGAATCCAAGTACACGTTTTTAGGTACAGTTGTACTACAAATAATTGTTTAACAATGATCTTTGTGCACAACTACGATGCACAACCAATATTTTAAACATGTAAGTGAATACTGTGAACCTCTCACTGACTGGTATATTTGTTTAACTCATGAACGATATGGGTAGTTGTAGTGTCTTAGAACATCATCGTATTATATCCTGGAAATGTTAAAAACTGTTACCTCTTAGCTGACTCTCGCAAGCTGCTACTTTGTTATAGTAACGTTGGTAGAGTTGTATTGACTATAGTTCATTATGTATTACGCATTTGTTTTATGTAATATACATTGTTTTTTTAACAGTTGGGCTATTGAATTAAAATAAAATGTTTCAGTCTTCGCCACGGTGACTTCACAGATCAAGCAGCCGTTGAAGCTCTCTCAACAAGCCTAGGCACCATGCCGTCCCTCAAGAACTTGTGGTAAGTTGATCATTGTCACATGCCACATTGTGATTGGACATGTTGCGTAGAACTTCTCATGGGCAGTAATGATTATTGCAATATGGTTTGGTATTTGTATACTGATATTATGTGTGTATGGTTGATACTTTTAGATTGGCATTGTACCTGTGGGGGTATAATTTCTATGCTGTTGTACACAAGTATTTCACATGACAAATAATTGTATTTGATCAAAGATGACACTTTCAGTGTTGTTGCATTGAAGTGGACAGTGTTCAAAGATGACACTTTCAGTGTTTTTGTATTGAACTGGGCAGTGTTCAAAGATAACACTTTCAGTGTTATTGCAATGAAGTGGACAGTGTTAAAAGATAACATTGTCAGTGTTGTTGCATTGATGTGGACAGTGTTCAAAGATGACACTTTCAGTGTTGTTGCATTGAAGTGGACACTGTTCAAAGATGACACTTTCAGTGTTGTTGCATTGAAGTGGACAGTGTTCAAAGATGACACTTTCAGTGTTTTTGTATTGAAGTAGACAGTATTCAAAGATGACACTTTCAGTGTTATTGCATTGAAGTGGACAGTGTTTAAAGATGACACTTTCAGTGTTATTGCATTCAAGTAGACAGTGTTCAAAGATGACACTTTCAGTGTTATTGTATTCAAGTAGACAGTGGTCAAAGATGACACTTTCAGTGTTATTGTATTCAAGTGGACAGTGTTCAAAGATGACACTTTCAGTGTTATTGTATTCAAGTAGACAGTGGTCAAAGATGACACTTTCAGTGTTATTGCATTCAAGTAGACAGTGGTCAAAGATGACACTTTCAGTGTTATTGCATTCAAGTAGACAGTGTTCAAAGATGACACTTTCAGTGTTATTGCATTCAAGTAGACAGTGTTCAAAGATGACACTTTCAGTGTTATTGCATTCAAGTGGACAGTGTTCAAAGATGACACTTTCAGTGTTATTGCATTCAAGTGGACAGTGTTCAAAGATGACACTTTCAGTGTTATTGCATTCAAGTGGACAGTGTTCAAAGATGACACTTTCAGTGTTATTGCATTCAAGTGGACAGTGTTCAAAGATGACACTTTCAGTGTTATTGCATTCAAGTGGACAGTGTTCAAAGATGACACTTTCAGTGTTATTGCATTCAAGTAGACAGTGTTCAAAGATGACACTTTCAGTGTTATTGCATTCAAGTAGACAGTGTTCAAAGATGACACTTTCAGTGTTATTGCATTCAAGTAGACAGTGTTCAAAGATGACACTTTCAGTTTTATTGCATTCAAGTAGACAGTGTTCAAAGATGACACTTTCAGTGTTGTTGCATTCAAGTAGACAGTGTTCAAAGATGACACTTTCAGTGTTGTTGCATTCAAGTAGACAGTGTTCAAAGATGACACTTTCAGTGTTGTTGTATTCAAGTAGACAGTGTTCAAAGATGACACTTTCAGTGTTATTGTATTCAAGTAGACAGTGTTCAAAGATGACACTTCCAGTGTTATTGCATTCAAGTAGACAGTGTTCAAAGATGACACTTTCAGTGTTATTGCATTCAAGTAGACAGTGTTCAAAGATGACACTTTCAGTGTTATTGCATTCAAGTAGACAGTGTTCAAAGATGACACTTTCAGTGTGATTGTATTCAAGTAGACAGTGTTCAAAGATGACACTTTCAGTGTTATTGCATTCAAGTAGACAGTGTTCAAAGATGACACTTTCAGTGTTATTGCGTTCAAGTAGACAGTGTTCAAAGATGACACTTTCAGTGTTATTGCATTCAAGTAGACAGTGTTCAAAGATGACACTTTCAGTGTTATTGTATTCAAGTAGACAGTGTTCAAAGATGACACTTCCAGTGTTATTGTATTCAAGTAGACAGTGTTCAAAGATGACACTTTCAGTGTTATTGCATTCAAGTAGACAGTGTTCAAAGATGACACTTTCAGTGTTATTGTATTCAAGTGGACAGTGTTCAAAGATGACACTTTCAGTGTTATTGTATTCAAGTAGACAGTGTTCAAAGATGACACTTTCAGTGTTGTTGCATTCAAGTAGACAGTGTTCAAAGATGACACTTTCAGTGTTGTTGTATTCAAGTAGACAGTGTTCAAAGATGACACTTTCAGTGTTATTGTATTCAAGTGGACAGTGTTCAAAGATGACACTTCCAGTGTTATTGTATTCAAGTAGACAGTGTTCAAAGATGACACTTTCAGTGTTGTTGCATTCAAGTAGACAGTGTTCAAAGATGACACTTTCAGTGTTGTTGTATTCAAGTGGACAGTGTTCAAAGATGACACTTTCAGTGTTATTGCATTCAAGTGGACAGTGTTCAAAGATGACAATTTCAGTGTTATTGCATTCAAGTGGACAGTGTTCAAAGATGACACTTTCAGTGTTATTGCATTCAAGTGGACAGTGTTCAAAGATGACACTTTCAGTGTTATTGCATTCAAGTGGACAGTGTTCAAAGATGACACTTTCAGTGTTATTGCATTCAAGTGGACAGTGTTCAAAGATGACATTTTCAGTGTTATTGCATTCAAGTGGACAGTGTTCAAAGATGACACTTTCAGTGTTATTGCATTCAAGTGGACAGTGTTCAAAGATGACACTTTCAGTGTTATTGCGTTCAAGTGGACAGTGTTCAAAGATGACACTTTCAGTGTTATTGCATTCAAGTGGACAGTGTTCAAAGATGACACTTTCAGTGTTATTGCGTTCAAGTGGACAGTGTTCAAAGATGACATTTTCAGTGTTATTGCATTCAAGTGGACAGTGTTCAAAGATGACACTTTCAGTGTTATTGCATTCAAGTGGACAGTGTTCAAAGATGACACTTTCAGTGTTGTTGTATTCAAGTAGACAGTGTTCAAAGATGACACTTTCAGTGTTGTTGTATTCAAGTAGACAGTGTTCAAAGATGACACTTTCAGTGTTATTGTATTCAAGTGGACAGTGTTCAAAGATGACACTTCCAGTGTTATTGCATTCAAGTAGACAGTGTTCAAAGATGACACTTTCAGCGTTATTGCATTCAAGTAGACAGTGTTCAAAGATGACACTTTCAGTGTGATTGCATTCAAGTAGACAGTGTTCAAAGATGACACTTTCAGTGTTATTGCATTCAAGTAGACAGTGTTCAAAGATGACACTTTCAGTGTTATTGCATTCAAGTAGACAGTGTTCAAAGATGACACTTTCAGTGTTATTGCATTCAAGTAGACAGTGTTCAAAGATGACACTTTCAGTGTTATTGTATTCAAGTAGACAGTGTTCAAAGATGACACTTCCAGTGTTATTGCATTCAAGTGGACAGTGTTCAAAGATGACACTTTCAGTGTTATTGTATTCAAGTGGACAGTGTTCAAAGATGACACTTTCAGTGTTGTTGTATTCAAGTAGACAGTGTTCAAAGATGACACTTTCAGTGTTGTTGCATTCAAGTAGACAGTGTTCAAAGATGACACTTTCAGTGTTGTTGCATTCAAGTAGACAGTGTTCAAAGATGACACTTTCAGTGTTATTGCATTCAAGTAGACAGTGTTCAAAGATGACACTTTCAGTGTTGTTGTATTCAAGTAGACAGTGTTCAAAGATGACACTTTCAGTGTTGTTGCATTCAAGTGGACAGTGTTCAAAGATGACACTTTCAGTGTTATTGTATTCAAGTGGACAGTGTTCAAAGATGACACTTCCAGTGTTATTGTATTCAAGTAGACAGTGTTCAAAGATGACACTTTCAGTGTTATTGTATTCAAGTGGACAGTGTTCAAAGATGACACTTTCAGTGTTGTTGCATTCAAGTAGACAGTGTTCAAAGATGACACTTTCAGTGTTATTGCATTCAAGTGGACAGTGTTCAAAGATGACACGTTCAGTGTTATTGCATTCAAGTGGACAGTGTTCAAAGATGACACTTTCAGTGTTATTGCATTCAAGTGGACAGTGTTCAAAGATGACACTTTCAGTGTAATTGCATTCAAGTAGACAGTGTTCAAAGATGACACTTTCAGTGTTATTGCATTCAAGTAGACAGTGTTCAAAGATGACACTTTCAGTGTTATTGCATTCAAGTGGACAGTGTTCAAAGATGACACTTTCAGTGTTATTGCATTCAAGTGGACAGTGTTCAAAGATGACACTTTCAGTGTTATTGCATTCAAGTGGACAGTGTTCAAAGATGACACTTTCAGTGTTATTGCATTCAAGTAGACAGTGTTCAAAGATGACACTTTCAGTGTTATTGCATTCAAGTAGACAGTGTTCAAAGATGACACTTTCAGTGTTATTGCATTCAAGTAGACAGTGTTCAAAGATGACACTTTCAGTGTTATTGCATTCAAGTGGACAGTGTTCAAAGATGACACTTTCAGTGTTATTGTATTCAAGTGGACAGTGTTCAAAGATGACACTTTCAGTGTTGTTGTATTCAAGTAGACAGTGTTCAAAGATGACACTTTCAGTGTTGTTGCATTCAAGTAGACAGTGTTCAAAGATGACACTTTCAGTGTTGTTGCATTCAAGTAGACAGTGTTCAAAGATGACACTTTCAGTGTTATTGCATTCAAGTAGACAGTGTTCAAAGATGACACTTTCAGTGTTGTTGTATTCAAGTAGACAGTGTTCAAAGATGACACTTTCAGTGTTGTTGCATTCAAGTGGACAGTGTTCAAAGATGACACTTTCAGTGTTATTGTATTCAAGTGGACAGTGTTCAAAGATGACACTTCCAGTGTTATTGTATTAAAGTAGACAGTGTTCAAAGATGACACTTTCAGTGTTATTGTATTCAAGTGGACAGTGTTCAAAGATGACACTTTCAGTGTTGTTGCATTCAAGTAGACAGTGTTCAAAGATGACACTTTCAGTGTTATTGCATTCAAGTGGACAGTGTTCAAAGATGACACTTTCAGTGTTATTGCATTCAAGTGGACAGTGTTCAAAGATGACACTTTCAGTGTTATTGCATTCAAGTGGACAGTGTTCAAAGATGACACTTTCAGTGTTATTGCATTCAAGTAGACAGTGTTCAAAGATGACACTTTCAGTGTTATTGCATTCAAGTAGACAGTGTTCAAAGATGACACTTTCAGTGTTATTGCATTCAAGTAGACAGTGTTCAAAGATGACACTTTCAGTGTTATTGCATTCAAGTAGACAGTGTTCAAAGATGACACTTTCAGTGTTATTGCATTCAAGTGGACAGTGTTCAAAGATGACACTTTCAGTGTTATTGTATTCAAGTGGACAGTGTTCAAAGATGACACTTTCAGTGTTGTTGTATTCAAGTAGACAGTGTTCAAAGATGACACTTTCAGTGTTGTTGCATTCAAGTAGACAGTGTTCAAAGATGACACTTTCAGTGTTGTTGCATTCAAGTAGACAGTGTTCAAAGATGACACTTTCAGTGTTATTGCATTCAAGTAGACAGTGTTCAAAGATGACACTTTCAGTGTTGTTGTATTCAAGTAGACAGTGTTCAAAGATGACACTTTCAGTGTTGTTGCATTCAAGTGGACAGTGTTCAAAGATGACACTTTCAGTGTTATTGTATTCAAGTGGACAGTGTTCAAAGATGACACTTCCAGTGTTATTGTATTAAAGTAGACAGTGTTCAAAGATGACACTTTCAGTGTTATTGTATTCAAGTGGACAGTGTTCAAAGATGACACTTTCAGTGTTGTTGCATTCAAGTAGACAGTGTTCAAAGATGACACTTTCAGTGTTATTGCATTCAAGTGGACAGTGTTCAAAGATGACACTTTCAGTGTTATTGCATTCAAGTGGACAGTGTTCAAAGATGACACTTTCAGTGTTATTGCATTCAAGTGGACAGTGTTCAAAGATGACACTTTCAGTGTAATTGCATTCAAGTAGACAGTGTTCAAAGATGACACTTTCAGTGTTATTGCATTCAAGTAGACAGTGTTCAAAGATGACACTTTCAGTGTTATTGCATTCAAGTGGACAGTGTTCAAAGATGACACTTTCAGTGTTATTGCATTCAAGTGGACAGTGTTCAAAGATGACACTTTCAGTGTTATTGCATTCAAGTGGACAGTGTTCAAAGATGACACTTTCAGTGTTATTGCATTCAAGTAGACAGTGTTCAAAGATGACACTTTCAGTTTTATTGCATTCAAGTAGACAGTGTTCAAAGATGACACTTTCAGTGTTATTGCATTCAAGTAGACAGTGTTCAAAGATGACACTTTCAGTGTTATTGCATTCAAGTAGACAGTGTTCAAAGATGACACTTTCAGTGTTGTTGCATTCAAGTAGACAGTGTTCAAAGATGACACTTTCAGTGTTGTTGCATTCAAGTAGACAGTGTTCAAAGATGACACTTTCAATGTTATTGTATTCAAGTGGACAGTGTTCAAAGATGACACTTCCAGTGTTATTGCATTCAAGTAGACAGTGTTCAAAGATGACACTTCCAGTGTTATTGCATTCAAGTAGACAGTGTTCAAAGATGACACTTTCAGTGTTATTGCATTCAAGTAGACAGTGTTCAAAGATGACACTTTCAGTGTTATTGCATTCAAGTAGACAGTGTTCAAAGATGACACTTTCAGTGTGATTGCATTCAAGTAGACAGTGTTCAAAGATGACACTTTCAGTGTTATTGCATTCAAGTAGACAGTGTTCAAAGATGACACTTTCAGTGTTATTGCATTCAAGTAGACAGTGTTCAAAGATGACACTTTCAGTGTTATTGCATTCAAGTAGACAGTGTTCAAAGATGACACTTTCAGTGTTATTGCATTCAAGTAGACAGTGTTCAAAGATGACACTTTCAGTGTTATTGCATTCAAGTAGACAGTGTTCAAAGATGACACTTTCAGTGTTATTGCATTCAAGTGGACAGTGTTCAAAGATGACACTTTCAGTGTTGTTGCATTCAAGTAGACAGTGTTCAAAGATGACACTTTCAGTGTTGTTGCATTCAAGTAGGCAGTGTTCAAAGATGACACTTTCAGTGTTGTTGCATTCAAGTGGACAGTGTTCAAAGATGACACTTTCAGTGTTATTGTATTCAAGTGGACAGTGTTCAAAGATGACACTTCCAGTGTTATTGTATTCAAGTAGACAGTGTTCAAAGATGACACTTTCAGTGTTGTTGCATTCAAGTAGACAGTGTTCAAAGATGACACTTTCAGTGTTGTTGTATTCAAGTGGACAGTGTTCAAAGATGACACTTTCAGTGTTGTTGTATTCAAGTAGACAGTGTTCAAAGATGACACTTTCAGTGTTGTTGCATTCAAGTAGACAGTGTTCAAAGATGACACTTTCAGTGTTGTTGCATTCAAGTAGACAGTGTTCAAAGATGACACTTTCAGTGTTATTGCATTCAAGTAGACAGTGTTCAAAGATGACACTTTCAGTGTTGTTGTATTCAAGTAGACAGTGTTCAAAGATGACACTTTCAGTGTTGTTGCATTCAAGTGGACAGTGTTCAAAGATGACACTTTCAGTGTTATTGTATTCAAGTGGACAGTGTTCAAAGATGACACTTCCAGTGTTATTGTATTAAAGTAGACAGTGTTCAAAGATGACACTTTCAGTGTTATTGTATTCAAGTGGACAGTGTTCAAAGATGACACTTTCAGTGTTGTTGCATTCAAGTAGACAGTGTTCAAAGATGACACTTTCAGTGTTATTGCATTCAAGTGGACAGTGTTCAAAGATGACACTTTCAGTGTTATTGCATTCAAGTGGACAGTGTTCAAAGATGACACTTTCAGTGTTATTGCATTCAAGTGGACAGTGTTCAAAGATGACACTTTCAGTGTAATTGCATTCAAGTAGACAGTGTTCAAAGATGACACTTTCAGTGTTATTGCATTCAAGTAGACAGTGTTCAAAGATGACACTTTCAGTGTTATTGCATTCAAGTGGACAGTGTTCAAAGATGACACTTTCAGTGTTATTGCATTCAAGTGGACAGTGTTCAAAGATGACACTTTCAGTGTTATTGCATTCAAGTGGACAGTGTTCAAAGATGACACTTTCAGTGTTATTGCATTCAAGTAGACAGTGTTCAAAGATGACACTTTCAGTTTTATTGCATTCAAGTAGACAGTGTTCAAAGATGACACTTTCAGTGTTATTGCATTCAAGTAGACAGTGTTCAAAGATGACACTTTCAGTGTTATTGCATTCAAGTAGACAGTGTTCAAAGATGACACTTTCAGTGTTGTTGCATTCAAGTAGACAGTGTTCAAAGATGACACTTTCAGTGTTGTTGCATTCAAGTAGACAGTGTTCAAAGATGACACTTTCAATGTTATTGTATTCAAGTGGACAGTGTTCAAAGATGACACTTCCAGTGTTATTGCATTCAAGTAGACAGTGTTCAAAGATGACACTTCCAGTGTTATTGCATTCAAGTAGACAGTGTTCAAAGATGACACTTTCAGTGTTATTGCATTCAAGTAGACAGTGTTCAAAGATGACACTTTCAGTGTTATTGCATTCAAGTAGACAGTGTTCAAAGATGACACTTTCAGTGTGATTGCATTCAAGTAGACAGTGTTCAAAGATGACACTTTCAGTGTTATTGCATTCAAGTAGACAGTGTTCAAAGATGACACTTTCAGTGTTATTGCATTCAAGTAGACAGTGTTCAAAGATGACACTTTCAGTGTTATTGCATTCAAGTAGACAGTGTTCAAAGATGACACTTTCAGTGTTATTGCATTCAAGTAGACAGTGTTCAAAGATGACACTTTCAGTGTTATTGCATTCAAGTAGACAGTGTTCAAAGATGACACTTTCAGTGTTATTGCATTCAAGTGGACAGTGTTCAAAGATGACACTTTCAGTGTTGTTGCATTCAAGTAGACAGTGTTCAAAGATGACACTTTCAGTGTTGTTGCATTCAAGTAGGCAGTGTTCAAAGATGACACTTTCAGTGTTGTTGCATTCAAGTGGACAGTGTTCAAAGATGACACTTTCAGTGTTATTGTATTCAAGTGGACAGTGTTCAAAGATGACACTTCCAGTGTTATTGTATTCAAGTAGACAGTGTTCAAAGATGACACTTTCAGTGTTGTTGCATTCAAGTAGACAGTGTTCAAAGATGACACTTTCAGTGTTGTTGTATTCAAGTAGGCAGTGTTCAAAGATGACACTTTCAGTGTTGTTGCATTCAAGTGGACAGTGTTCAAAGATGACACTTTCAGTGTTATTGCATTCAAGTGGACAGTGTTCAAAGATGACACTTTCAGTGTTATTGCATTCAAGTGGACAGTGTTCAAAGATGACACTTTCAGTGTTATTGCATTCAAGTAGACAGTGTTCAAAGATGACACTTTCAGTGTTATTGCATTCAAGTAGACAGTGTTCAAAGATGACACTTTCAGTGTTATTGCATTCAAGTAGACAGTGTTCAAAGATGACACTTTCAGTGTTGTTGCATTCAAGTAGACAGTGTTCAAAGATGACACTTTCAGTGTTGTTGTATTCAAGTAGACAGTGTTCAAAGATGACACTTTCAGTGTTGTTGTATTCAAGTAGACAGTGTTCAAAGATGACACTTTCAGTGTTATTGTATTCAAGTAGACAGTGTTCAAAGATGACACTTCCAGTGTTATTGCATTCAAGTAGACAGTGTTCAAAGATGACACTTTCAGTGTTATTGCATTCAAGTAGACAGTGTTCAAAGATGACACTTTCAGTGTGATTGCATTCAAGTAGACAGTGTTCAAAGATGACACTTTCAGTGTTATTGCATTCAAGTAGACAGTGTTCAAAGATGACACTTTCAGTGTTATTGCATTCAAGTAGACAGTGTTCAAAGATGACACTTTCAGTGTTATTGCATTCAAGTAGACAGTGTTCAAAGATGACACTTTCAGTGTTATTGTATTCAAGTAGACAGTGTTCAAAGATGACACTTCCAGTGTTATTGCATTCAAGTGGACAGTGTTCAAAGATGACACTTTCAGTGTTATTGTATTCAAGTGGACAGTGTTCAAAGATGACACTTTCAGTGTTGTTGTATTCAAGTAGACAGTGTTCAAAGATGACACTTTCAGTGTTATTGTATTCAAGTGGACAGTGTTCAAAGATGACACTTCCAGTGTTATTGCATTCAAGTAGACAGTGTTCAAAGATGACACTTCCAGTGTTATTGCATTCAAGTAGACAGTGTTCAAAGATGACACTTTCAGTGTTATTGCATTCAAGTAGACAGTGTTCAAAGATGACACTTTCAGTGTTATTGCATTCAAGTAGACAGTGTTCAAAGATGACACTTTCAGTGTGATTGCATTCAAGTAGACAGTGTTCAAAGATGACACTTTCAGTGTTGTTGTATTCAAGTAGACAGTGTTCAAAGATGACACTTTCAGTGTTGTTGCATTCAAGTGGACAGTGTTCAAAGATGACACTTTCAGTGTTATTGTATTCAAGTGGACAGTGTTCAAAGATGACACTTCCAGTGTTATTGTATTCAAGTAGACAGTGTTCAAAGATGACACTTTCAGTGTTATTGTATTCAAGTGGACAGTGTTCAAAGATGACACTTTCAGTGTTGTTGCATTCAAGTAGACAGTGTTCAAAGATGACACTTTCAGTGTTATTGCATTCAAGTGGACAGTGTTCAAAGATGACACTTTCAGTGTTATTGCATTCAAGTGGACAGTGTTCAAAGATGACACTTTCAGTGTTATTGCATTCAAGTGGACAGTGTTCAAAGATGACACTTTCAGTGTAATTGCATTCAAGTAGACAGTGTTCAAAGATGACACTTTCAGTGTTATTGCATTCAAGTAGACAGTGTTCAAAGATGACACTTTCAGTGTTATTGCATTCAAGTGGACAGTGTTCAAAGATGACACTTTCAGTGTTATTGCATTCAAGTGGACAGTGTTCAAAGATGACACTTTCAGTGTTATTGCATTCAAGTGGACAGTGTTCAAAGATGACACTTTCAGTGTTATTGCATTCAAGTAGACAGTGTTCAAAGATGACACTTTCAGTGTTATTGCATTCAAGTAGACAGTGTTCAAAGATGACACTTTCAGTGTTATTGCATTCAAGTAGACAGTGTTCAAAGATGACACTTTCAGTGTTATTGTATTCAAGTAGACAGTGTTCAAAGATGACACTTCCAGTGTTATTGCATTCAAGTGGACAGTGTTCAAAGATGACACTTTCAGTGTTATTGTATTCAAGTGGACAGTGTTCAAAGATGACACTTTCAGTGTTGTTGTATTCAAGTAGACAGTGTTCAAAGATGACACTTTCAGTGTTGTTGCATTCAAGTAGACAGTGTTCAAAGATGACACTTTCAGTGTTGTTGCATTCAAGTAGACAGTGTTCAAAGATGACACTTTCAGTGTTATTGCATTCAAGTAGACAGTGTTCAAAGATGACACTTTCAGTGTTGTTGTATTCAAGTAGACAGTGTTCAAAGATGACACTTTCAGTGTTGTTGCATTCAAGTGGACAGTGTTCAAAGATGACACTTTCAGTGTTATTGTATTCAAGTGGACAGTGTTCAAAGATGACACTTCCAGTGTTATTGTATTCAAGTAGAGAGTGTTCAAAGATGACACTTTCAGTGTTATTGTATTCAAGTGGACAGTGTTCAAAGATGACACTTTCAGTGTTGTTGCATTCAAGTAGACAGTGTTCAAAGATGACACTTTCAGTGTTATTGCATTCAAGTGGACAGTGTTCAAAGATGACACTTTCAGTGTTATTGCATTCAAGTGGACAGTGTTCAAAGATGACACTTTCAGTGTTATTGCATTCAAGTGGACAGTGTTCAAAGATGACACTTTCAGTGTAATTGCATTCAAGTAGACAGTGTTCAAAGATGACACTTTCAGTGTTATTGCATTCAAGTAGACAGTGTTCAAAGATGACACTTTCAGTGTTATTGCATTCAAGTGGACAGTGTTCAAAGATGACACTTTCAGTGTTATTGCATTCAAGTGGACAGTGTTCAAAGATGACACTTTCAGTGTTATTGCATTCAAGTGGACAGTGTTCAAAGATGACACTTTCAGTGTTATTGCATTCAAGTAGACAGTGTTCAAAGATGACACTTTCAGTTTTATTGCATTCAAGTAGACAGTGTTCAAAGATGACACTTTCAGTGTTATTGCATTCAAGTAGACAGTGTTCAAAGATGACACTTTCAGTGTTATTGCATTCAAGTAGACAGTGTTCAAAGATGACACTTTCAGTGTTGTTGCATTCAAGTAGACAGTGTTCAAAGATGACACTTTCAGTGTTGTTGCATTCAAGTAGACAGTGTTCAAAGATGACACTTTCAATGTTATTGTATTCAAGTGGACAGTGTTCAAAGATGACACTTCCAGTGTTATTGCATTCAAGTAGACAGTGTTCAAAGATGACACTTCCAGTGTTATTGCATTCAAGTAGACAGTGTTCAAAGATGACACTTTCAGTGTTATTGCATTCAAGTAGACAGTGTTCAAAGATGACACTTTCAGTGTTATTGCATTCAAGTAGACAGTGTTCAAAGATGACACTTTCAGTGTGATTGCATTCAAGTAGACAGTGTTCAAAGATGACACTTTCAGTGTTATTGCATTCAAGTAGACAGTGTTCAAAGATGACACTTTCAGTGTTATTGCATTCAAGTAGACAGTGTTCAAAGATGACACTTTCAGTGTTATTGCATTCAAGTAGACAGTGTTCAAAGATGACACTTTCAGTGTTATTGCATTCAAGTAGACAGTGTTCAAAGATGACACTTTCAGTGTTATTGCATTCAAGTAGACAGTGTTCAAAGATGACACTTTCAGTGTTATTGCATTCAAGTAGACAGTGTTCAAAGATGACACTTTCAGTGTTGTTGCATTCAAGTAGACAGTGTTCAAAGATGACACTTTCAGTGTTGTTGCATTCAAGTAGGCAGTGTTCAAAGATGACACTTTCAGTGTTGTTGCATTCAAGTGGACAGTGTTCAAAGATGACACTTTCAGTGTTATTGTATTCAAGTGGACAGTGTTCAAAGATGACACTTCCAGTGTTATTGTATTCAAGTAGACAGTGTTCAAAGATGACACTTTCAGTGTTGTTGCATTCAAGTAGACAGTGTTCAAAGATGACACTTTCAGTGTTGTTGTATTCAAGTAGGCAGTGTTCAAAGATGACACTTTCAGTGTTGTTGCATTCAAGTGGACAGGGTTCAAAGATGACACTTTCAGTGTTATTGTATTCAAGTGGACAGTGTTCAAAGATGACACTTCCAGTGTTATTGTATTCAAGTAGACAGTGTTCAAAGATGACACTTTCAGTGTTATTGCATTCAAGTAGACAGTGTTCAAAGATGACACTTTCAGTGTTATTGCATTCAAGTAGACAGTGTTCAAAGATGACACTTTCAGTGTTGTTGTATTCAAGTAGACAGTGTTCAAAGATGACACTTTCAGTGTTGTTGTATTCAAGTAGACAGTGTTCAAAGATGACACTTTCAGTGTTGTTGCATTCAAGTAGACAGTGTTCAAAGATGACACTTTCAGTGTTGTTGCATTCAAGTAGGCAGTGTTCAAAGATGACACTTTCAGTGTTGTTGCATTCAAGTGGACAGTGTTCAAAGATGACACTTTCAGTGTTATTGCATTCAAGTGGACAGTGTTCAAAGATGACACTTTCAGTGTTATTGCATTCAAGTGGACAGTGTTCAAAGATGACACTTTCAGTGTTATTGCATTCAAGTAGACAGTGTTCAAAGATGACACTTCCAGTGTTATTGCATTCAAGTAGACAGTGTTCAAAGATGACACTTTCAGTGTTGTTGCATTCAAGTGGACAGTGTTCAAAGATGACACTTTCAGTGTTATTGTATTCAAGTGGACAGTGTTCAAAGATGACACTTCCAGTGTTATTGTATTAAAGTAGACAGTGTTCAAAGATGACACTTTCAGTGTTATTGTATTCAAGTGGACAGTGTTCAAAGATGACACTTTCAGTGTTGTTGCATTCAAGTAGACAGTGTTCAAAGATGACACTTTCAGTGTTATTGCATTCAAGTGGACAGTGTTCAAAGATGACACTTTCAGTGTTATTGCATTCAAGTGGACAGTGTTCAAAGATGACACTTTCAGTGTTATTGCATTCAAGTGGACAGTGTTCAAAGATGACACTTTCAGTGTAATTGCATTCAAGTAGACAGTGTTCAAAGATGACACTTTCAGTGTTATTGCATTCAAGTAGACAGTGTTCAAAGATGACACTTTCAGTGTTATTGCATTCAAGTGGACAGTGTTCAAAGATGACACTTTCAGTGTTATTGCATTCAAGTGGACAGTGTTCAAAGATGACACTTTCAGTGTTATTGCATTCAAGTGGACAGTGTTCAAAGATGACACTTTCAGTGTTATTGCATTCAAGTAGACAGTGTTCAAAGATGACACTTTCAGTTTTATTGCATTCAAGTAGACAGTGTTCAAAGATGACACTTTCAGTGTTATTGCATTCAAGTAGACAGTGTTCAAAGATGACACTTTCAGTGTTATTGCATTCAAGTAGACAGTGTTCAAAGATGACACTTTCAGTGTTGTTGCATTCAAGTAGACAGTGTTCAAAGATGACACTTTCAGTGTTGTTGCATTCAAGTAGACAGTGTTCAAAGATGACACTTTCAATGTTATTGTATTCAAGTGGACAGTGTTCAAAGATGACACTTCCAGTGTTATTGCATTCAAGTAGACAGTGTTCAAAGATGACACTTCCAGTGTTATTGCATTCAAGTAGACAGTGTTCAAAGATGACACTTTCAGTGTTATTGCATTCAAGTAGACAGTGTTCAAAGATGACACTTTCAGTGTTATTGCATTCAAGTAGACAGTGTTCAAAGATGACACTTTCAGTGTGATTGCATTCAAGTAGACAGTGTTCAAAGATGACACTTTCAGTGTTATTGCATTCAAGTAGACAGTGTTCAAAGATGACACTTTCAGTGTTATTGCATTCAAGTAGACAGTGTTCAAAGATGACACTTTCAGTGTTATTGCATTCAAGTAGACAGTGTTCAAAGATGACACTTTCAGTGTTATTGCATTCAAGTAGACAGTGTTCAAAGATGACACTTTCAGTGTTATTGCATTCAAGTAGACAGTGTTCAAAGATGACACTTTCAGTGTTATTGCATTCAAGTGGACAGTGTTCAAAGATGACACTTTCAGTGTTGTTGCATTCAAGTAGACAGTGTTCAAAGATGACACTTTCAGTGTTGTTGCATTCAAGTAGGCAGTGTTCAAAGATGACACTTTCAGTGTTGTTGCATTCAAGTGGACAGTGTTCAAAGATGACACTTTCAGTGTTATTGTATTCAAGTGGACAGTGTTCAAAGATGACACTTCCAGTGTTATTGTATTCAAGTAGACAGTGTTCAAAGATGACACTTTCAGTGTTGTTGCATTCAAGTAGACAGTGTTCAAAGATGACACTTTCAGTGTTGTTGTATTCAAGTGGACAGTGTTCAAAGATGACACTTTCAGTGTTGTTGTATTCAAGTAGACAGTGTTCAAAGATGACACTTTCAGTGTTGTTGCATTCAAGTAGACAGTGTTCAAAGATGACACTTTCAGTGTTGTTGCATTCAAGTAGACAGTGTTCAAAGATGACACTTTCAGTGTTATTGCATTCAAGTAGACAGTGTTCAAAGATGACACTTTCAGTGTTGTTGTATTCAAGTAGACAGTGTTCAAAGATGACACTTTCAGTGTTGTTGCATTCAAGTGGACAGTGTTCAAAGATGACACTTTCAGTGTTATTGTATTCAAGTGGACAGTGTTCAAAGATGACACTTCCAGTGTTATTGTATTAAAGTAGACAGTGTTCAAAGATGACACTTTCAGTGTTATTGTATTCAAGTGGACAGTGTTCAAAGATGACACTTTCAGTGTTGTTGCATTCAAGTAGACAGTGTTCAAAGATGACACTTTCAGTGTTATTGCATTCAAGTGGACAGTGTTCAAAGATGACACTTTCAGTGTTATTGCATTCAAGTGGACAGTGTTCAAAGATGACACTTTCAGTGTTATTGCATTCAAGTGGACAGTGTTCAAAGATGACACTTTCAGTGTAATTGCATTCAAGTAGACAGTGTTCAAAGATGACACTTTCAGTGTTATTGCATTCAAGTAGACAGTGTTCAAAGATGACACTTTCAGTGTTATTGCATTCAAGTGGACAGTGTTCAAAGATGACACTTTCAGTGTTATTGCATTCAAGTGGACAGTGTTCAAAGATGACACTTTCAGTGTTATTGCATTCAAGTGGACAGTGTTCAAAGATGACACTTTCAGTGTTATTGCATTCAAGTAGACAGTGTTCAAAGATGACACTTTCAGTTTTATTGCATTCAAGTAGACAGTGTTCAAAGATGACACTTTCAGTGTTATTGCATTCAAGTAGACAGTGTTCAAAGATGACACTTTCAGTGTTATTGCATTCAAGTAGACAGTGTTCAAAGATGACACTTTCAGTGTTGTTGCATTCAAGTAGACAGTGTTCAAAGATGACACTTTCAGTGTTGTTGCATTCAAGTAGACAGTGTTCAAAGATGACACTTTCAATGTTATTGTATTCAAGTGGACAGTGTTCAAAGATGACACTTCCAGTGTTATTGCATTCAAGTAGACAGTGTTCAAAGATGACACTTCCAGTGTTATTGCATTCAAGTAGACAGTGTTCAAAGATGACACTTTCAGTGTTATTGCATTCAAGTAGACAGTGTTCAAAGATGACACTTTCAGTGTTATTGCATTCAAGTAGACAGTGTTCAAAGATGACACTTTCAGTGTGATTGCATTCAAGTAGACAGTGTTCAAAGATGACACTTTCAGTGTTATTGCATTCAAGTAGACAGTGTTCAAAGATGACACTTTCAGTGTTATTGCATTCAAGTAGACAGTGTTCAAAGATGACACTTTCAGTGTTATTGCATTCAAGTAGACAGTGTTCAAAGATGACACTTTCAGTGTTATTGCATTCAAGTAGACAGTGTTCAAAGATGACACTTTCAGTGTTATTGCATTCAAGTAGACAGTGTTCAAAGATGACACTTTCAGTGTTATTGCATTCAAGTGGACAGTGTTCAAAGATGACACTTTCAGTGTTGTTGCATTCAAGTAGACAGTGTTCAAAGATGACACTTTCAGTGTTGTTGCATTCAAGTAGGCAGTGTTCAAAGATGACACTTTCAGTGTTGTTGCATTCAAGTGGACAGTGTTCAAAGATGACACTTTCAGTGTTATTGTATTCAAGTGGACAGTGTTCAAAGATGACACTTCCAGTGTTATTGTATTCAAGTAGACAGTGTTCAAAGATGACACTTTCAGTGTTGTTGCATTCAAGTAGACAGTGTTCAAAGATGACACTTTCAGTGTTGTTGTATTCAAGTAGGCAGTGTTCAAAGATGACACTTTCAGTGTTGTTGCATTCAAGTGGACAGTGTTCAAAGATGACACTTTCAGTGTTATTGCATTCAAGTGGACAGTGTTCAAAGATGACACTTTCAGTGTTATTGCATTCAAGTGGACAGTGTTCAAAGATGACACTTTCAGTGTTATTGCATTCAAGTAGACAGTGTTCAAAGATGACACTTTCAGTGTTATTGCATTCAAGTAGACAGTGTTCAAAGATGACACTTTCAGTGTTATTGCATTCAAGTAGACAGTGTTCAAAGATGACACTTTCAGTGTTGTTGCATTCAAGTAGACAGTGTTCAAAGATGACACTTTCAGTGTTGTTGTATTCAAGTAGACAGTGTTCAAAGATGACACTTTCAGTGTTGTTGTATTCAAGTAGACAGTGTTCAAAGATGACACTTTCAGTGTTATTGTATTCAAGTAGACAGTGTTCAAAGATGACACTTCCAGTGTTATTGCATTCAAGTAGACAGTGTTCAAAGATGACACTTTCAGTGTTATTGCATTCAAGTAGACAGTGTTCAAAGATGACACTTTCAGTGTGATTGCATTCAAGTAGACAGTGTTCAAAGATGACACTTTCAGTGTTATTGCATTCAAGTAGACAGTGTTCAAAGATGACACTTTCAGTGTTATTGCATTCAAGTAGACAGTGTTCAAAGATGACACTTTCAGTGTTATTGCATTCAAGTAGACAGTGTTCAAAGATGACACTTTCAGTGTTATTGTATTCAAGTAGACAGTGTTCAAAGATGACACTTCCAGTGTTATTGCATTCAAGTGGACAGTGTTCAAAGATGACACTTTCAGTGTTATTGTATTCAAGTGGACAGTGTTCAAAGATGACACTTTCAGTGTTGTTGTATTCAAGTAGACAGTGTTCAAAGATGACACTTTCAGTGTTATTGTATTCAAGTGGACAGTGTTCAAAGATGACACTTCCAGTGTTATTGCATTCAAGTAGACAGTGTTCAAAGATGACACTTCCAGTGTTATTGCATTCAAGTAGACAGTGTTCAAAGATGACACTTTCAGTGTTATTGCATTCAAGTAGACAGTGTTCAAAGATGACACTTTCAGTGTTATTGCATTCAAGTAGACAGTGTTCAAAGATGACACTTTCAGTGTGATTGCATTCAAGTAGACAGTGTTCAAAGATGACACTTTCAGTGTTGTTGTATTCAAGTAGACAGTGTTCAAAGATGACACTTTCAGTGTTGTTGCATTCAAGTGGACAGTGTTCAAAGATGACACTTTCAGTGTTATTGTATTCAAGTGGACAGTGTTCAAAGATGACACTTCCAGTGTTATTGTATTCAAGTAGACAGTGTTCAAAGATGACACTTTCAGTGTTATTGTATTCAAGTGGACAGTGTTCAAAGATGACACTTTCAGTGTTGTTGCATTCAAGTAGACAGTGTTCAAAGATGACACTTTCAGTGTTATTGCATTCAAGTGGACAGTGTTCAAAGATGACACTTTCAGTGTTATTGCATTCAAGTGGACAGTGTTCAAAGATGACACTTTCAGTGTTATTGCATTCAAGTGGACAGTGTTCAAAGATGACACTTTCAGTGTAATTGCATTCAAGTAGACAGTGTTCAAAGATGACACTTTCAGTGTTATTGCATTCAAGTAGACAGTGTTCAAAGATGACACTTTCAGTGTTATTGCATTCAAGTGGACAGTGTTCAAAGATGACACTTTCAGTGTTATTGCATTCAAGTGGACAGTGTTCAAAGATGACACTTTCAGTGTTATTGCATTCAAGTGGACAGTGTTCAAAGATGACACTTTCAGTGTTATTGCATTCAAGTAGACAGTGTTCAAAGATGACACTTTCAGTGTTATTGCATTCAAGTAGACAGTGTTCAAAGATGACACTTTCAGTGTTATTGCATTCAAGTAGACAGTGTTCAAAGATGACACTTTCAGTGTTATTGTATTCAAGTAGACAGTGTTCAAAGATGACACTTCCAGTGTTATTGCATTCAAGTGGACAGTGTTCAAAGATGACACTTTCAGTGTTATTGTATTCAAGTGGACAGTGTTCAAAGATGACACTTTCAGTGTTGTTGTATTCAAGTAGACAGTGTTCAAAGATGACACTTTCAGTGTTGTTGCATTCAAGTAGACAGTGTTCAAAGATGACACTTTCAGTGTTGTTGCATTCAAGTAGACAGTGTTCAAAGATGACACTTTCAGTGTTATTGCATTCAAGTAGACAGTGTTCAAAGATGACACTTTCAGTGTTGTTGTATTCAAGTAGACAGTGTTCAAAGATGACACTTTCAGTGTTGTTGCATTCAAGTGGACAGTGTTCAAAGATGACACTTTCAGTGTTATTGTATTCAAGTGGACAGTGTTCAAAGATGACACTTCCAGTGTTATTGTATTCAAGTAGAGAGTGTTCAAAGATGACACTTTCAGTGTTATTGTATTCAAGTGGACAGTGTTCAAAGATGACACTTTCAGTGTTGTTGCATTCAAGTAGACAGTGTTCAAAGATGACACTTTCAGTGTTATTGCATTCAAGTGGACAGTGTTCAAAGATGACACTTTCAGTGTTATTGCATTCAAGTGGACAGTGTTCAAAGATGACACTTTCAGTGTTATTGCATTCAAGTGGACAGTGTTCAAAGATGACACTTTCAGTGTAATTGCATTCAAGTAGACAGTGTTCAAAGATGACACTTTCAGTGTTATTGCATTCAAGTAGACAGTGTTCAAAGATGACACTTTCAGTGTTATTGCATTCAAGTGGACAGTGTTCAAAGATGACACTTTCAGTGTTATTGCATTCAAGTGGACAGTGTTCAAAGATGACACTTTCAGTGTTATTGCATTCAAGTGGACAGTGTTCAAAGATGACACTTTCAGTGTTATTGCATTCAAGTAGACAGTGTTCAAAGATGACACTTTCAGTTTTATTGCATTCAAGTAGACAGTGTTCAAAGATGACACTTTCAGTGTTATTGCATTCAAGTAGACAGTGTTCAAAGATGACACTTTCAGTGTTATTGCATTCAAGTAGACAGTGTTCAAAGATGACACTTTCAGTGTTGTTGCATTCAAGTAGACAGTGTTCAAAGATGACACTTTCAGTGTTGTTGCATTCAAGTAGACAGTGTTCAAAGATGACACTTTCAATGTTATTGTATTCAAGTGGACAGTGTTCAAAGATGACACTTCCAGTGTTATTGCATTCAAGTAGACAGTGTTCAAAGATGACACTTCCAGTGTTATTGCATTCAAGTAGACAGTGTTCAAAGATGACACTTTCAGTGTTATTGCATTCAAGTAGACAGTGTTCAAAGATGACACTTTCAGTGTTATTGCATTCAAGTAGACAGTGTTCAAAGATGACACTTTCAGTGTGATTGCATTCAAGTAGACAGTGTTCAAAGATGACACTTTCAGTGTTATTGCATTCAAGTAGACAGTGTTCAAAGATGACACTTTCAGTGTTATTGCATTCAAGTAGACAGTGTTCAAAGATGACACTTTCAGTGTTATTGCATTCAAGTAGACAGTGTTCAAAGATGACACTTTCAGTGTTATTGCATTCAAGTAGACAGTGTTCAAAGATGACACTTTCAGTGTTATTGCATTCAAGTAGACAGTGTTCAAAGATGACACTTTCAGTGTTATTGCATTCAAGTAGACAGTGTTCAAAGATGACACTTTCAGTGTTGTTGCATTCAAGTAGACAGTGTTCAAAGATGACACTTTCAGTGTTGTTGCATTCAAGTAGGCAGTGTTCAAAGATGACACTTTCAGTGTTGTTGCATTCAAGTGGACAGTGTTCAAAGATGACACTTTCAGTGTTATTGTATTCAAGTGGACAGTGTTCAAAGATGACACTTCCAGTGTTATTGTATTCAAGTAGACAGTGTTCAAAGATGACACTTTCAGTGTTGTTGCATTCAAGTAGACAGTGTTCAAAGATGACACTTTCAGTGTTGTTGTATTCAAGTAGGCAGTGTTCAAAGATGACACTTTCAGTGTTGTTGCATTCAAGTGGACAGGGTTCAAAGATGACACTTTCAGTGTTATTGTATTCAAGTGGACAGTGTTCAAAGATGACACTTCCAGTGTTATTGTATTCAAGTAGACAGTGTTCAAAGATGACACTTTCAGTGTTATTGCATTCAAGTAGACAGTGTTCAAAGATGACACTTTCAGTGTTATTGCATTCAAGTAGACAGTGTTCAAAGATGACACTTTCAGTGTTGTTGTATTCAAGTAGACAGTGTTCAAAGATGACACTTTCAGTGTTGTTGTATTCAAGTAGACAGTGTTCAAAGATGACACTTTCAGTGTTGTTGCATTCAAGTAGACAGTTTGTTTTCATCTGTTTACATCAGTGTTCAGTGTATCTTTCTTAGACATAACTTATACTGTCTTGTCACATGTCTTCAGGTTAGAGTCATGTGACGTCACAGCTGGAGTCATGTGTTCTGTGACACAACTTATACTGTACCAATGTCTTGACACTTGTCTTCAGGTTAGAGTCATGTGACGTCACAGCTGGAGCCATGTGTTCTGTGACATCACTTTTACTGTACCAATGTCTTGACACATGTCTTCAGGTTAGAGTCATGTGACATCACAGCTGGAGCCATGTGTTCTGTGACATAACTTATACTGTACCAATGTCTTGACACATGTCTTCAGGTTAGAGTCATGTGACGTCACAGCTGGAGCCATGTGTTCTGTGACATAACTTATACTGTACCAATGTATTGACACATGTCTTCAGGTTAGAGTCATGTGACGTCACAGCTGGAGCCATGTGTTCTGTGACATAACTTATACTCTACCAATGTCTTGACACATGTCTTCAGGTTAGAGTCATGTGACATCACAGCTGGAGCCATGTGTTCTGTGACATAACTTATACTGTACCAATGTCTTGACACATGTCTTCAGGTTAGAGTCATGTGACGTCACAGCTGGAGCCATGTGTTCTGTGACATAACTTATACTGTACCAATGTATTGACACATGTCTTCAGGTTAGAGTCATGTGACGTCACAGCTGGAGCCATGTGTTCTGTGATGAGTGCGCTGCAGCACTGCAGCAAAATGGAAGTTCTTGAGTGAGTTTTGATTCTTGTTATTCCAATTGTGTGTGTTTTTGTGACTCATCCAGAAAGTAGCGTCACTGAAGCCATGAAACAGTGAGGCATGAGGGTTAAGTTATGCACAATCAGTCCCTGTATCTTGCAACCATAAAACTCACAGAAAAGATCAATAGAAGTTTGTACATCGCTCTCTATGGAAGTATGTTTTGAAGAACACCAGTGTCTTCATCAAACAGGTTAATGCTGATCTAGCAACTAGGTGGATGAACAGAACAGAACATGCAAACTGTTGACTAACATCATTAGCATTATATGTCACACTGTTTGATAAAACCATCAACAGGTTTTGCAATGCGCAGTCAGGATGATCACAAACTTCACTGATCTTGACATCTTTACCCAACAACTTAGCCTCAGTTTGGGTAAATGCATTGATAGTCTTCGTCTTTTACATATGTCACTGGGTGTATACAGTTATCTATAAACACAGATCTTAATGAAACACCAAATGCAAAATGATGAAAATAAGTCCAATTCCCTATAAATCTTTCCCATACTTAAATATACAGATGTTGGTGTCAGAATAATCTTGCAGCTTCATCAGTGCTATATTTGTAATGTTGACTAGCTTCATCATCTATGGTTGGTGGATCAGTCAAGTTATTGGAATTGTTTGAATGTTTTACCTGCCTGTGTTGCAGTTTTGCATGTTAGTTGTCCTTTGAGATTAGAGATATGTTTTGCATGATACGCATAACGTATTTGGGAGAAAGAAAATGGGCTATTTAAGTTAAAATTAAATTTTGCAGTCTCACTCGAACCAACCTGACCAACCCAAAGGCCTGTGCAGCACTCGGCAGAAGTCTAAAGTCCATGTCAGCTCTACAGATTTTGTCGTACGTACCTCAGTTTGTGCTTTTTTACACACCATATATGTCATACAACTGAAGGTGACAATTGATCAACCAAATGACTCAGTGTCATGGATGTCATAACTATCAAGAGAACTAACATGTATTGCAACATTGTTAGTTACATTTTATATCACATGACACCTTCAGCAATAACAATCTTAGCACAAAGTCTAGAGTATTATGTTGTGCCATACTAAGTTTACGCAAAATAATAAAGTCATTTTATATGTAAGTGATCAAGTTGAAAGAATACAATCAAGATAATTGTTTTTCACATCTAAATTAATTTCATGTGAAAACATTGACATGATATTAATTAATTTAGTTGTGCCTGGAAAGCATAGGTAATTGGTATTCCATATGTGGCAGGCTGCTCCATTTGGGTTTTATTTTAGCTGTATCTTAAAAAAACTATTCATTTTCTGCAAAAGCAAGTTGAGTTGATTTTGATGCTAATTTAATTATCTTTAAAATGGTGTGAGTGTGATATATTGTCATTGTAGGTGACAAACATAGAAAAGTTGATAGTCTGAACAACTACAGAATGAAATAGCATATACTGTATTGATATCAACTGCATTCTGATCACAGGGCTGCCTGAATGGAGTGGAAGTAGATAACTCCATCTTAACTAAAAAGTCCGTAGGACTTTAGGGCGTCTTTGTCTATTTTGACTATTTTAGGCTCCTTACTCCTGTTTACTTTGATTACAGAAATTGCTGACAAAGTATGTCTAGAAAGCTCTTTATAGTGAGACAAATTTGTGGTGACATTTTTGTTAGCCTGACTTTATAATTCACTGTGAGATACAAAAGACAGAATGTTTATCAGTAGTACACTTTGGGGACATTGGCCCTTTAATTAAGTTTGATTACTGGTTCGTATCACTATGTCTTTGTGAAACATTCAGCAATGTTTTGTTTTATGTTGTAGGTTGTGCGGCTGCAGAATTGGAGAAAAGGGAATGGTTGATGTGATCCAAGGTCTTACCAACTGCCCACAGCTGGAAACACTTTAGTAAGTTTTCTTGTGACATTCACATGTGTATGTACATAGGATATATACCGTATTGTCCCTAATAGACGCGCCCTACCTAATAGACGCCCACCCCCTTACTTAGATGTGAAACAGTCCATGAACATTTATTTAAGGCTTGATGCAAAAATGCAACAGAGTAGATGCTACAATTATTAGCAAAGATGGCGTCCAGACAAATGCTATTCAAAAATAATAATTGTGGGTCGGGCAACCGAACCGTTACAGGTGAGACTTCCATAAGTAAATATATGGTAAATGTAAATGCTTACCACAAAGAAGGCTTTTATTTTATGGTACGATCCGGCTGTACTGTGCGCAGTCGTGCAAGCGCATCTATGGTGTCTATGTAGCAAAACAGCATACCGGTAATGATATACCATCTTCATTGTCTAAACGTATTCTTTCATAACTTCATAAGTCATAGTGTTTGTGGAAGTTTAGAAATGTTTTGTAGACAGTTGCACACATATACAAATATGATATTGTGATATTATTAATTGGTTACCTTTTCCTTGAATTGGTGTTCTTTTATTTTTTAAACTACTGTAGTTAGACACACTGATAATATTTAATCTAGATGCCATTCAATTCAATGCTAATACATATCTACATAATTACATGAATGTGGTCATTTTGTTAAACAAATGATTAACCCATTAGCACTCAACCGATTTTAACGTGATGCCTGTGGCTCTTCAAATATTTGACATAGATGTTTTAAAATATTACTTGGACCACTGTCTTTGCTCTAGTGCCTTTATTATTAAATTCTCGCAATTGCATCTTGTTGTTCAATCGAAAAAGCGGTAAATATGTTTGAGAACGGAAGTATCCAAAATATCTACAATTTAATGTTATATGAGGAGATTCGAGGTGACCGCCAATGCCCGACTTGAGTGCTAATTGGTTAAACCCTAAAATATGTTCAAGATATAGTATTCTGCTCAGAAAAAATTCCACAATATTAAATTACAAATTGTCCAATGTATAGATAAGCTGTATATATTCAGGTAGATGTAGATACAATTATGTAGCATTGCACACAAGGTTAGGAAATATTTCCAACATTAACAGCTGTCCTTGCCTAGCTCACAAATAAATGTAAAGGTTTTTTACACAGTAAAAGCATTTTTTTGTAATGTATTATGCACACATTGGGTGTATCAGTGATCTACAAATGAGCATATTTATTGTGTATATTTCAAGTAATGATCTTGTGTGTTAAAGTCGCCATCTGTTTGTTTTAGTCTACAAGACAACAGTAACGATCTTGTGTGTTAAAGTCACTGTCTGTTTGTTTTAGTCTACAAGACAACAGTAATGATCTTGTGTGTTAAAGTCACTGTCTGTTTGTTTTAGTCTACGAGACAACAGTAACGATCTTGGTGTGTTAAAGTCACTGTCTGTTTGTTTTAGTCTACTAGACAACAGTAACGATCTTGTGTGTTAAAGTCACTGTCTGTTTGTTTTAGTCTACAAGACAACAGTAATGATCTTGTGTGTTAAAGTCACTGTCTGTTTGTTTTAGTCTACGAGACAACAGTAACGATCTTGTGTGTTAAAGTCACTGTCTGTTTGTTTTAGTCTACTAGACAACAGTAACGATCTTGTGTGTTAAAGTCACTGTCTGTTTGTTTTAGTCTACTAGACAACAGTAACGATCTTGTGTGTTAAAGTCACTGTCTGTTTGTTTTAGTCTACGAGACAACAGTAATGATCTTGTGTGTTAAAGTCACTGTCTGTCTGTTTTAGTCTACTAGACAACAGTAACGATCTTGTGTGTTAAAGTCACTGTCTGTCTGTTTTAGTCTACTAGACAACAGTAACGATCTTGTGTGTTAAAGTCACTGTCTGTTTGTTTTAGTCTACAAGACAACAGTAATGATCTTGTGTGTTAAAGTCACTGTCTGTTTGTTTTAGTCTACAAGACAACAGTAACGATCTTGTGTGTTAAAGTCACTGTCTGTCTGTTTTAGTCTACTAGACAACAGTAACGATCTTGTGTGTTAAAGTCACTGTCTGTTTGTTTTAGTCTACGAGACAACAGTAATGATCTTGTGTGTTAAAGTCACTGTCTGTCTGTTTTAGTCTACTAGACAACAGTAACGATCTTGTGTGTTAAAGTCACTGTCTGTCTGTTTTAGTCTACTAGACAACAGTAACGATCTTGTGTGTTAAAGTCACTGTCTGTTTGTTTTAGTCTACAAGACAACAGTAATGATCTTGTGTGTTAAAGTCACTGTCTGTTTGTTTTAGTCTACAAGACAACAGTAACGATCTTGTGTGTTAAAGTCACTGTCTGTCTGTTTTAGTCTACTAGACAACAGTAATGATCTTGTGTGTTAAAGTCACTGTCTGTTTGTTTTAGTCTACTAGACAACAGTAATGATCTTGTGTGTTAAAGTCACTGTCTGTTTGTTTTAGTCTACGAGACAACAGTAATGATCTTGTGTGTTAAAGTCACTGTCTGTCTGTTTTAGTCTACAGGACAACCAGTTGTCACACAGATCGAAGCAGAAGCTGACAGAACAGTTTGGCATGCGAGTTAAAGATCTCAAGGTACAACCATTCACTTTTCTATGTCAGTACGATAGCCCCATTCCACCAGTACCTGTCATTTACTGCCAGACAGGTGACATAACTGCTGCTGTGGCTAGCTTTGTTAGATAGTTAGTACACTTGTAACTAATGGTTCTTCTGTCATCTCAAACCTTTCTATCTAAATACTGCCAGTATTCCTGATTTGTTTGAAGATGACAGAGTTGTAACAACATATCCCTCCCTCCCTCCCTCCCTCCCTCCCACCCTTCCCTCATACTTTCTAAATGTTGACAAGTGACCATTTGTTTAGCATATTGTTTAGCATATGTTTAGTCATATTCCCTGTATCCACCTGAACTGATCACCTGTGTTTGCTGCACAGGTGGATTACTGACCTCTGTTGGAACAAGAGTCACCCTCTCTCGTGGACTCATCAGAATCAACGGTCTTTTTGTTGGAGAACGAAACAAACATCAAGTAATTCACATCTTTATCCACGTTGGCTCTGGAAGGCTTGAAGACATTGCAGTGACAGATGCAGTGTCACAATGGTATAAATAGCACTCAAATGGTTGCAAAATGTGTTCTTTTCTATAGGAATTAGACCGCTTTGAGCTGTCAAATACATTTACTACATCTGCTGAATGTCACATTTATTCCACGTGTAGGTCATGAATTTCACTAAATGTTTCACCGGTTTCCTTGTTCATTGTATTTATCTACCTTCACTATTGAGTAACAACACATTTAATTTAGCCAATTGTGGTAACTAAGTAAGAGAGTCAACACGTTGCAATATACACCTACTAAGAGGAACACTGGGTAGATTGGATGGGGACACCATGTCATTTGTAAGAGAGAACTGGCACTGTACAAAGTATGACACCAAAGGGTTCTGTTGGTTGACAGTGATGTAATCACAACGTATATTCACTACATGTTGTGGACTATACAGACTGGTTACGTACTGATTATTAGTCACTCGATTGTCACAACGTAATTATGATAGCAATCAAAATGTCAGTTAATTGACAAATATTAAATCACAATGTATATTCATTGTACTTTGTATCATACCGATGTATTGTCAATTGACAACTATGCCACTTGACATGGAGAATTGTTTCAAAGTATAGACCCAATCAAAATATTATTGTTAGGTGACAAATATATAATCACAATGTGAATGTTCACTATATTTTGTAACACTTGCACATTTATTGTCATTTGTCACTTGAAATGGAGACTTGTCTTAATACATAATTTTGTCAGTCAACCAAAATGTTATTCTTAGCTGATAACTATTTAACCACATTGTGTGTGTGTGTGTGTGTGTGTGTGTGTGTGTGTGTGTGTGTGTGTGTGTTTGTGGGTGTTTGTGGGTGTGTGGGTGTGTGGGTGGGTGGGTGCGTGCGTGCGTGCGTGCGTTCGTTCGTGCGTGCGTGCGTGCGTGTGTGCGTGTTGTATATTAACACATTTTTTATCTCAGAAACTGACAATGATTACTATGCAACTTTATGAAGTGTCACACCAGATGTTGCTGTATGTTGCCATATATGTCAACACAGGATATTACTGTATTTTGTATCACAAACAGGTTCAGTGTCAAATGGTGAATGCAACATTTACCAGAATAGATGACGTGTTGAGTAAATGACACGTCACACATGTCACTGAAGTCTCAGTCTTCTGATAAGTTAATATCTTTAATATTCACACCTGTATTTATTGCCTAACATAGACTTATCCTGGCTCCGTCGCTTCACAAGGTGCAATAGACTTGGCCACGCCCAAATTGCTTGCCACAATTATTAAAATGAATAAATTACCTATCCTTCAGCTCCCACCATCCTATCCAATCACTGAGTCTCTTCTTACTTGGCGCCGCCATTGTTTGAGTCTACATTGATCCAGCTTCACAACTAGTTGCCGTACAACCGGACTAACAATGTGACACAATGTCACATTCAGAACGGGTCATCCTGGTCCGCACGTTTCTCTCTGATGAATTGCCGGCGACTGACAGTCTCGTCCCTCGCACAGTGCCACGTCTGTCAGCACTGGCACAAGCCGATTATACCGTCCCAGTCGCTCCCCAGCCTGGTTTTCCTTTTTCTGAAGCAAAGATCAATCACGTTCAGAAAATTTAGCAGGAATTAAAGATTTCCGTGACCTCGCAGCCATGACATACCTCAGCTGTGTATCTCCTCCTTCCAGGATTGGACAGGAACCGCCCTCAATCGGTCCATACAAGGACTGATTGATCATGTGGGCATCGGAAACATATCCACAGAACACCTTTTGGAGCAGCTGAAGGCAACATTACAGTTGTCGCAATCGGTGACAACTGCTTGGCCCGATGGCGCTACCTTGGATTGCGCGATAGCCTTCAACATCTTGCTACATCAACGGGACCAAGCTCTATGAGGAGTCTCTTCTCTAGGGTCACAAGATGAATGGGAGCGCCTGTTTACTCCATTTGGGGTTTCGTCATTGTTCGATGATCTCCCAGACAAGCTACAGTTGTGGGACAACATGGCCAGTTGGCAGCTAGACAATGCCCTATACAGGGGCTTGGCACTTTTCGCCGTCGCTAAACACGTGCTGCTCCACATCGATCAGTACCAACTACATCCGTGCCACGACGGCATGCTGCTATGCCGCTGTCGTCCTCATGTCCACATCCATTTCTGGCCAGTAAGAGACATTGTTCAGGACGTCACTTTCGTCAGCCAAGAGAACAATGACACAGGTCGTGACTACCTGTGTCCCAGGACTCGGGCACCAGTCAGCCCAACTGTTGCACGACCTTTGACCCTCGACCCGCTAGACAAACCACGAAAAGTGGTCATATTACCTCCTTTGTTTACAAGAAAGGTGGGAACTCGATTTTCCCCGTTGTATGGTGTCTGGAGACGAAGGAGATGCAGCAAGTGGATGTGCGATGCTCTGGAAGTCGGTTTCCGTCTTCCGAGTGCCCCCCATGATGGGTGACTCATCTGCGTTTGTAGACAAGGGCTCACAACCCTCATATCTTTGATACAGTCCATGCAACAAAACTACGTTGTAGAGGTAGTCCACGATCTGTCCTTGTCCCGAAGAAGTCAGGAGGATGGAGACCAGTCATCAACCTTTCATTTCTCAACTTCTTCCAGGTCACTCCTACTCTGGACCGGTATCACATAAAGCACTGATTCACTCATTCCTGTTCAGCCAAGGAGGATGTGCTCATGTGGCAGATCTGGCTCGGTCTGTGTCCACAGAAAAACAGGTTCCTCTGGGACAGCTACACACTGCGAAGCACAACATTGCATCTCTCAACACTGGGATGTCAGTGCTTTAACCAGCAACTTGTGGATACGTCTTTTCCCCACGGCGGAGGAGGATCTCCAATGGTGGACGTCAGCACACCATGTTCTGAGGGTAGCACCAGTTACCCTGACAGAACCAGACACTCAGTTGTTCACGGATGCTTTGAACATCTGCTGGGGACAACATTGGAATGCATTGACGGTGTCCGGTGTATGGACAACAACTGAGAAAACACTTCACATCAACATGCTCGATTTGGAAGCCATACACAGAGCCAGGCTCCACTGGCTGCAGAAGCTTGTGGGCCTGACAGTCCTGGTTGCGTCAGTGGAACACGGACAATACAGCTGTAGACGGACCAAGAGGCTACTCATGTGTCAGGACAACCAGATAGTGCTCCGGGCAGGACACATCCCCGGGAGACTGAACGAATGGTCTCTGCACCCATCTGTCTTCCAAGCACTGACCGGGAATGGGAATCCCTTTACTGGATTTGTTTACAAGAAGGTGGAATCACAACTTCCACTATTTGTGTCCCCCGTTCCAGATCCATCAGCCATGGGAGTAGATGCTCTGTCAATGGGCTGGAAGGCACTGTGGGCACACGCATACCCACCACCAGCTCTGTGGCCACGGGTGCTTGAGAAGGGCCAGTGGCTGCAGAATCAATTCTGCACCCAACAGGAGATTATTAGAGATAGCATTATCTATATCCCACCATCCATTCACCTAGATTATGCACCTTGTCAAGCGATGGAGCCAGGCTAAGTCTATGTTAGGCAGTAAATTCTATATAATAATTTAGAATTAAAATATGTTTACAAGTAACATACTTACTTGGCTCCGTTGCTTCACCATATCACCCTCCCTCCTTCCCCACAATAGGGAGATTACCTATCACAGTAGGAGCCTTTTTGCCAAGTGCGAAGAGAAGAGACTCAGTGATTGGATAGGGTGGTGGGAGTTGTAGGAAGAGGTAATTTTTTCATTTTATTAATTGAGGTGAGCAACTTGGGCGCGGCCAAATCTATTGCATCTTGTGAAGCGACGGAGCCAGGTAAGTATGTTACTTGTAAATACATATTTTAATTCTAAAAATATAGAACTTGTATTACTGCTTGTATTGATATATTGTTGGTTGACAGTGATGTAATCACAATGTATATTCACTACATGTTGTGTCCTATACAGACTGGTTGTCTACTGAATATTAGTCACTCGATTGTCACAACATAATTATGACAGCAATCAAATGTCAGTTAATTGACAAATGTATAATCATAATGTATATTTGTTGTATTTTGTATTGTACCAATGTATTGTCAATTGACAACTATGCCGTTTGACATGGAGAATTATATCAAAGTATATACCCAATCAAAATGTTACTGTTAGGTGACAAATATATAATCACAATGTGAATGTTCACTATATTTTGTAACACTTGCACATTTATTGTCAGTTGTCACTATTGTCACTTGAAATGGAGACTTAATACATACACTGTAATTTTGTCGGTCATTCAAAATAATATTCTTAGCTGATAACTATTTAACCACATTGCGTTTGTGTGTGTGTGTGTGTGTGTGTGTGTGTATGTGTATATATATCGACTGTATTTTATAACCCATACAGACTATTATAAGCAACTGACTGAATCATATAACGTGGAATTGAGAATAATAATTGTCTGGTGACAAGTCACATGCCAGGAATATCATGGACAATCATACAACTTTACAAGACTGTACACAATTATTTGCAGGCACAAATGATTATGTAATTTGAAATGAGAAATGAGAAATTTAACTGTATATCATATCATAGTGAAAGTGTGTGTGTGCATACATGCATGTGTGTGCATGAATAATAATATTAACTTTGTTGTTACATATATATATATATATATATATTATGTACTTGTAGTTGCTCAACAACAGTAAAGTAATAATTACATAACTAAGTACATTACACGATGTAACAAATGGAATCGAGCGACAGTGCTTATTTTCCTTATTCATGTACTACTAAAATTCGTGAACATAAAACTAATAATTCATTAAAAAAAAAACATCACAATAGTGTAAATGGTTAATTAAAATGAGTGCATTACAAGTGTACCACTAAATGAAAATAAAAATATATCGATGGACGTGTGTAACTACTAAGTTGTCTTTAAGTAAATGTGTAGTACAATTGTAGCCAAGTAACAAGTACCAGGGGATATGCTAACACAGTGCATGTTTGCTGTATTTTATGTATATTAGTATATTACTGTATTTTGTATCACAAACAGGCTCAGTGCCAACTGATGAAAGCAACATTTGCCAGAATAGGTGATGTGTTGAGTAAATGCCACGTCACACATGTCACTGAAGTCTCAGTCTTCTGATAAGTGAATATTTATAATGTACACACCTGTACTTGTATTACTGTGGTTGGACAGTGTCAATAAGTTATTAGCTTTGAGCTAGCTGTATATTATATGCGTATCTGTGTGTGTGTGAAACTCTCAGAAACTTGTAAACTGACAATGATTATTATGCAACTTTATGAAGTGTCACACCGGATGTTGCTGTATATTGCCATATGTCAACACAGTATATTACTGTATTTTGTATCACAAACAGGTTCAGCGCCAAATGGTGAATGCAACATTTACCAGAATAGGTGATGTGTTGAGTAAATGACATGTCACATGTCACTGAAGTCTCAGTCTTCTGATAAGTCAATATGTATAATGTACACACCTGTACTTGTGTTACTGCTTGTGTTGATGTATTGATACGGAATGCACGTTTGTGATATAAACCAAAATCAACCACAACACAGTTCTTTGATATTTACAAAGCATGATCTAACAGGACCATGTGGTAAACCAATAGTTGTTTAGCTAAGGCCAATATTCCACAAGGGTAGCTATTTCTAAAGGCACAGCAAGTAGACATGCATGCATACACACACGCAAGTACCCATGCACGTACACGTACACGTACACGTACACACACACACATGCACGTACACACACACACACACACACACACACACACACACATACATGTCTAGGGTTCGAACCGAGGACTTACGTTCCAACCTCCCAAACCGAGGACGTCGTTAATAATGTCAATTGGTGTGGGAATTTGTCAAAGATGCTTTATTTGCATTCTAAATAACTACACAATTGTAACAAAATATAGTTTAAAGCAATTTAACTAAATTTAATACTTTTGACGCATTCCTATCTAATAGAGGACACTCTGGTAACACACTTGGTAACACATCGTTCGTTCTTCTTTATACAATCGAGGACTTACAACCGAGGACGCACATACGTTTATACACTGTATGATCTGGACCATACAATTGAGGACACTTTTTTTTATCTATTCCAAGAGACACGTTTACACTTTCACGATTTGAGCCATACAATGGAGGACTAACAACCGAGGACACACATACAAATATATGTACACACACACGCATATTACATAGGCTAACTTATGTGTCCTCTGTTTGGCAATACACACATCCTCAGTTGTAAGTCTTACATATGCATATTACCAAACAGAAGACACACATAATTTAACATACAGCATGATCTGGCCCGTACGATCGAGGACTTTCAATTGAGGAAACACGTTTGTAACCGAGGACTCACAATTCTTTACGCATTATAAGCGTCCTGTTTGCAAATGGAACCTTCAACACATTGATATTACGTTTCGCCTGGAAATTGTTTTACCATTCATTGGCTGGTGTAAGGACGAGTTAGGATATGGCAACAGCTGCCCTGAAGAACTTAAAACAATACATTTTAGGGGATAAAAATGTAGAATGACATCGGAATAATGAAGATATTAACATTCGTATATGTTAGATGCTTTATTCGCATTCCAAATACCTACATCAATGTAACAAAATATAATGTCATGAAATGTAACTACAAATTAATGCTTAATAATTAATACGCTTTCCTGTCTAATAGAGGATACTCTGGTAACAGTCATCGTCCATTCGTCATTATTCATTGAAGAATTTATAACCGAGGACACACATATGTTTATACACTTTACGATCTGGACAATACGAGTGAGGACACATTTTGTTTATCTAGTCGACACGTTTTCACTCCAACGAGTTCAGTAATACAATGAAGGATTAACAACCAAGGGCACACTGATCTAACCGAGGACACTCACACATAAAAAATGTATGTATATATATATATAATATATATATAACACTGTCTGGACTGTACGATCGAAGACTTACAACCGAGGATATGCATACACTGTATTACCAAACAGCAGACACAGATAATTTAACATACAGCATGATCTGGACCGTACGATTGAGGACTTTCAATTGATGAAACACATCTGAAATTTATTTACGTATTATATGCGTTCAATTTGGCAAATAGAGCCATCGATATATAGTTATTATATCCGTTGCAATATTATGTCTTCACCTGTACATTCTTTTTCATAATTCAATGGCTAATGTAAGGACGAATTATGACGTGGCAACAGCTACCCTCAAGAACTTAAAACAACACACTTTTAGGGGAGAAAAAGATAGAATAACATCGCAATAATGAAGATATTAACATTCATAAATGTCTGAGTATGTGTAACATTCCACCCCCGACAAGCGTCTTGGTTGCAACACCGCCTGGTTGCACTACAACTTTAAAATCTTGGAACGATTATTTCTTAAATAGTCTTTGATGTTGTTCCAGCTGCGAGATTGCAAAACAGCATGACGCCGTTGCAAATTAGTAATGTCCGTTTTCCCCGGAAGTCGGAAGTACAGTATGTTGTTTAAACCTGCAACAGCCGCAATTTCATCTTTGGTCCAGGCTTTTCGCTTCCTTGCTCTCTTCATTCCTGGAACAGTTTTAGTTTCAATTTTGTATTGTAATTTCAAATTTTCAAGTACAGTTTCAATTAACCGAAATAGTATGTCCCTTGTAGACATATAACACCGATATATCATACTAATGAAGCTACGATTTATCTAAACGCATCTTAATTAATTGCATCATTGTCCATGTTAGGTAACGGAATGATAATACAATTAAACAAATGCACATCATTGAGTATTATAACAAAACATGGTACAACTGTTCTTATTACAGTATGTTTTTTCAAATAAAATATGAAGTGAGCTTATCAACACAAATAAAACATACTTAACATTTTCAAAATAAATCTACAGTGTATTTGTTTTCACGACATATTTCTGACATGATAAGTCACCTTCAGCGTGGCTTGTCTCGGGTGTTTCTTCGTTTTTGTCCCTGTTTTTTCCATGGCGCACTCTACCAAATGTAAGGAAGTGTCACACACATAAACAAGATCATAATTCATTATTGTAAAAACAATCCTATCGTATGTTTAGCACATTTGATTGTTTAGCTCTATGTTTTAACCAATCTAATTAATAATATAGCTATACATGAACTGTAATTGATATAAAGTGTTCAATTAATACCAAAGCATCACAAATAGTGTAAAACAATAACTAATTACTTTCTTTAACAGTGGAATATTTCATTATTGCTATTCCAAAAAATCGTCTAATTTTGGATTACGTATATTTGTTCTCCGTTATCCCATCATACGTTACCTTCAGTATGGTCCGTCTCAGATGTTCCGTCATCTTCTTCCGTGTCTTCTTCTAAGTCGCCATCTATAAATTTACATTACATGTCACACATATAAACAAAAAATACGACAAACGAAAACGGCAATATACTTACCACATGCCTGTATATGCAACCTTTCAAACATAAATTCTTTAACATCAGAATAATGAGCAATTCGTTATTATAATATCAACAATTCTGTATAATGGACGAAGGAATATTGAACACTTAAACTGATTATAAGGAGGCCATCAAATATATATGTATATATATATATATATATATATACATATATATATATATATACATATATATATATAAAGACTGCCATAAGCACTTACGTTCACTGACATGTTCTGTGTCTTTCGTGGTCATCTCGTCGAGTGACCTTCCGTGTTGTGAAGATAAGCTGCCTCTTTCAAGATGAAGAAACAACTTGGACAGCTTAGCAACACGCAGCACGGTGTCAGGAAGACGGTAGTACTGACGATGAACCCGGATATCGTGCCCCATATATCCTGCCAGCAGATCTAGCTCATTTTCTTTAAGCGCCAACATCTGAGACGATGTTGCAACTTGCTTTCTTAGTTTTAAGGATCGCATGGATTGTGGATCTGATACGCCAGACAATTCGGCGTGTTTCTTCATACAATCAGAACCTCTGATATGTTCCATGCTGTCATAGCTCGACCGTGCAAACACATGTTTGTTTCCAGCGGCAACACCGGCCTCTCCTCTTTTTTCAGTAAGGGTTGTCATCTGTGTAATTATGTCACTGCTCAGAATGACAGGCACAGTACGCCCCCTCTTCCCTACAACTTCGACAACCTCAAAAAGACGACACAACTGCTGTTCTAATTTGCTGAGACCATAGTCACTGCTGGTGCTCGCTGTGTGCCTTTTGTGAAAATCCTGTAGTTTCATCTTGGAGACTTCGCCCTGTCTTCTTCTGTTGAATAAGATGACCTGCGTAAGAGTAACCTCGTTGAGGAGATTCCATGCGTTCTTGGCGCTTTCTCCTGTCGCTGCTGTCAGGATATCGACTTGCGTCTTCGCAGTGTCTCGAAGATACTCAGTCATCTTCACAACGTTCGCACTTGTCGGGAGTGCTTGAGGCTTGTTACGCTTTCCGTCGTGTAGTGTTCTTTGTGCAGGTCCAGCAATTTCCTCCTTCCACTTAATATCAAGCAGTCCAGCGAAGTTGTCGGCGATCTCGACAGTCTGCTTGTCTCCAGATTCCAACGCAGTAGCTTTCACTATGGTCGCACATTTCTTTATGGAATGGCCGATTTTCAATGCCAATGATGGCACCTTGAAGATATTCTGACTAGGGGTGAATCCGGCAATATCTTGAACAGCTCTGACTATGTCAGCTAGTTTGCCAGCATGAATGAAGTCTTGCAGTGACGCATTTGGCTGATTGGCGTTTCGCCGTAGCTGCATAAGTAGTCGCCCAAGTTCACGGAGTTTGTTTCTGATATGATTGTGCTGGTCTTTGTCGTGACCAATTCTAAGAAACTCCCTTCGTGCCAGTTCCAGGATCAAACTATCACTCTTCACTATCCTGCTAACCGTATCTGAATTCATGGGCACGAGCAATGCTTGCAGTTCATGTCTGACACCTACAGGAGGCGGCATCAGTAACTTGCTTTTGGTCATCATGCGTTCATGCAACTGTTTCGACACCGTGCTCTGAGAAGAACTCGCTGCCGCTGCATCATGTGTAGATCTGCTTGGTTTCAACGGGCACCGATGTTTCCATAAGTCCTTCATTACATAATACCCGTAGCAATATGGACATGGTCCATAATCTTCGGCATTTACGTGTCCACTGGGTCTATAGCCAACGATGATAATTCCTCTGTTGTCTCTCTTTACCTCGCAGTTATGTAGGTGGTTGCCTAGGTTTCGTAGTTTGCACAACAGTTTCTGTCTAGCTGCTTTGTCTTTTTCTTGTATAAATCCACACACATCGGATTCGTCAGGGTGGCAGGTTTGTAAATGTCTTGGTAACTTTGACTGTGGCTGAAGACAATAACACCAGTAATGCTTCTTATCCCATTTTCTAGCTATACCGTTGTTGGTGGTCATGACCACAATCTCATTAGAACGTGACTCTGTCATTCCTGTCTCCACTTCTGCATCATCTTTGCTATCGTCCTTCTGCAATTCCCTGGCTCCGTCACGGTGAGTTGTGTTCTCTTCCATATCACGTCTTCTCCCAGTCTCCTGTTTTTCGAATTCTTCTGAATCATCTGAATTGGGTACATAGTCACTATCTGAAGATCCTTCGTAGATAAATGGATCATTTTCTAAGACATCCTTCCTGTGATTGTTCAATCCCTTCAGATCAGAATAATTTCGCATCTCCCGTCTTCCTGTAGGGGATTCATCTTCTTCGGATTCCTCTGAGACTGAGTCCGGTACATAGTCACTACTCGAAGATTCTTCTGAGCTCCATCGATCAGTCTCGCTATCCAATATATTGTTCACTTCACGCATGCTACTTCCTGCTACATCTCCATCTCTCTGCTTCTGTCTCTCTATCAAACCTCCAGCTCTCTGCTTCTGTCCCTCTTCCACACTTCCATCTCTCTGCTTCTGTCCGTCTTCCACACCTCCATCTCTCTGCTTCTGTCCCTCTTCCACACCTCCACCTCTCTGCTTCTGTCCCTCTTCCACACTTCCATCTCTCTGCTTCTGTCCCTCTTCCACACCTCCATTTCTCTGCTTCTGTCCCTCTTCCACACTTCCACCTCTCTGCTTCTGTCCCTCTTCCACACCTCCATCTCCCTGCGTCTGTCCTTCTTCTACACTTCCACCTCTCTGCTTCTGTCCCTCTTCCACACCTCCACCTCTCTGCTTCTGTCCCTCTTCAACACTTCCATCTCTCTGCTTCTGTCCCTCTTCCACACCTCCATCTCTCTGCTTCTGTCCCTCTTCCACACTTCCATCTCTCTGCTTCTTTCCCTCTTCCACACCTCCATCTCTCTGCTTCTGTCCCTCTTCTACACTTCCACCTCTGCTTCTGTCCCTCTTCCACACCTCCATCTCTCTGCTTCTGTCCCTCTTCCACACCTCCATCTCTCTGCTTCTGTCTGTCTTCCACACCTCCATCTCTCTGCTTTTGTCCCTCTTCCTCCCTGGTTCTCTTAGTTGAGAGTCCGATGTTCGTCATGAGTGTTTTACTTTTGCAGTGACCTTGCTTTCTCACCTGGTGTGGATAGAGTTCTCTCCTAATGCCATCTGTGTATCTGACGTGATATTTTCCTGCAATATATCACACCAGTATATATATATAATATATATATATATATATAAATATATATATAAATATATATACATATATATGTATATATATATATATATATATATATATATATATATATGTAGTATATACATGTGTGTGAGTATATATATATATATTATCTATATATATATATATATATATATATATATATACATATATATATATATATATATATATATATATATACATATATACTATTTATTGTGCAGATGTATAATATTACTTCTATAAGTATTCTCTATGCAACACATAATTTGTCTTTAAGTGATTGAGTGGTGACAGTTCCTATGATAAAAAAAATAACTATACATTAATACCACATTTAATGTAATTATTCTTTCTTGAAATTGAAAGTATGCTTACCTCCTATGATTTTTGAAATGTTTGCCTTATACCAGTTCCCGTCTGGTGGCCACAGAGCGAGAACAGTTTCGTTTAAGTCAAACTGCAAGAAATGCCATTATTATATATTATTCGGATATAATTGTTGCACCATAAATATACTCATTCAATTGGTGGGAAACCTTTTAATAAAAATATTAGTTCTGTATAATAAAATGTCATTCTCTATATAAACAAATCTAAACATAATGCTACATATTTGTGGTTTTGCATTATAGTGACACACCTATTTCAGGAGAGAAAAGGCGATAATGACTTTGTCTGTATTTCTGTAAACACTTTATTTTCTGTTGATTGCTTGTACTTGCCAAAATGTTCACTTCATCATCTGCTCTTCTTTTTCTTCTGGGCATGATGCTGCAATAATTTGTACACAGTGTTAAATGGATAGCCATATATATATATATATATATATATATATATATATATATATATATATATATATTTCTATATATATATAAAACAGTTTGAAACTTATTTACCAACATCACAGGGTTTATATATATATATATGCCTATAATTTTGCGCGAATTTATTTTGAGAATTTATTTCGTTTAAGTAATGTTAGTAATTTTATACTGTAACTAAATGCGTATAAATGTATATAAGATAAGCAAACATATTATTAATTGTATATGACAGGTCAGAGAATGTTTGACAGCAGCTGAGTGTAGGCTGTAGCGTGTGGGCAAGCTTGACCTTGACCTGGCTAAGCTTGGCAATCTTCCAGTTAACTGGCCTAAATTACTATTAAGGCCTTTTCAAAACGGTTTGGCGAACGTTTTTCGATGCGTATGTGCTCGGAATGTCATTCTACATAATTTCCAGTAGAAAGAAGTAAGATATTTTTTTCAAATTATGTTTTAGATCAATTTAATGCCGTAAATTTAATGCCGACATAAATAAGCCGATGTCACATGGCGCGAGCAGTAAGGGCATGCCACTTGTACACGCAGCACGGCCGCAAAACCTAAGCCTAGCCTAAGGCGACGTCTTGCGTGTGCATTTCGAAGTCGAAACAAAAAACAATTAGCAATATTTTATAAATGCATGCTTAAAACAGATAATTATGCATTATACAGAATAAGAATTAATGATGTAGCCTTAGTTTTGGGGATATATTCTCAAATAGCAATACATCGGTCATCGCCTTAGCGGTAGTGATGCGTCTTGGACTTGGCCTGGGCTGTTACGTGCTGTGACATCGTCATCGGTTAGTTTGCTTCGACTCGACGGCATTAAATTGATTTAAAATACACTTTTAAAATATCATCTTACTTCTTTGTTCTTTGTTTTCACCACGTCTCACCTTGATCTGCTTCAATTTCTGTAGTTCTGATCTGATCGACGCTGTGTATCGCGCTCCGACTTCGCCATGTTGTGTTTTTGCATGAGCGTGAAATAATGATATCCCCAAGAAGCCACAACCATGTGATCGTCCGGTCACGTGATTTGCCCCGCATTTCGCTGAATAATCGAGGACGCGGTAAACCGTCCGAATACACACGGCTGTAAAAGTTAGCTTCCAGTGGCTCAGCGGTGTGTACACACGGTCCGCACTGTTATATATGATCGAGGTCTGGCGCGGATTTTCGTAAAATTTGAATATTTTCCACTTCCAGAATGTCGACAATGCGCTCACGTTCTTAACACCAACCGAGGACGTCCTCGGTTCAACCGAGGACGTCCTCGGTTGGGACCCTGTCCTCGGTTAGAAGGTGTGTATTCATGTATAAGTCCTCGGTTGTCACCATACACACGAGCACACACACACACACGAGCACACACACACACACGAGCACACACACACACACGAGCACACACACACACACGAGCACACACACACACACACACACACACACACACACACACACACACACACACACACACACACACACACACACACACACACACACACACACACACACACACACACACACACACACACACACACCCAAGATGTTATATATTGTAGATTTAGTCAGGATAAAATACCAAGTGACTGTGTGACACAATGATCACAGGTGGGCAGATTCCTCTACATACAGCACAACATTGATGATCCCAAGTAAACATGCACGTTCATGAAAAGGAGTTTAGTTATTAATAAAACACATCAGCTATTTTTTTTATAGTAATAAAGGCTTCATTGTTATTGAATCAAATGCTTGTATGTGCAATATTGTAGCTGTTTCCACGGTTATAATTCCACCATTAATCATATTGTTTTTTATCTGCACAAATAAACTGGACATCACTGTGGATACTACCAATATTGTGTGTGTGGAATGTTTATCATAAAATTAAAACAAGGGGAAATATTAAAGAAACAGCATGTAACATTAACATGCTTTCATCTGTTGGAATTTGAGGGAAGGATTTCAACACCAATCCGATAAATGATGGATCTAATTACAGCAAAACGGTATCTTTCTGACAACAATAGACAAGAGTATGTCCACTTTTAATGTTCTTTCTTCATACAACAGGTACAAAAAGTGATGTTCTCACTACCTCAGTGTCTTTGAGACAAAATAGTCACGTGTGACAGTGTTGTAGTCTACGTAGAAAGTCTTGTTTCCTTTACATCATTCTGTTCTGAAGTCTTTAAACCTGTGCATGAGTTGTGCAACTTTGCCTCTCTTCATCTCAATGTGTCATACGACTGACGCTGGTTGTACCTACAGGACATCCAGAGGACACTGATGAGAAGCCTCCTAAAGAACATAAACATGTTAATTGACATCACAGCATGTATGTACTCATTTATTTACAAGACATGCACTTACCAAGTTCTTAAAGGCATTATTTATATTCGAGATGTACTGTAGCAAAACATGATAATTTCCCATGAGTACTTTCTCTGCTATTTTTGTCTTGCACATTGATGTATAACTTTGTATAAAGTCCGGGTCACCTGAGCAACAAGCCAACACAAAACTGTCTATGCAAATCATTGAGCATGCTGCCGTGTGGGTGATTAATTATGCAGCTCAATTTCAATTAATATTCATGCAACTGAACCGAATATTCATGACCATGCCTTATATGGGTAGTATAGGTGGAACTCAAACTAGAAACTGCGTGTGCATTTTCCTTATCTTATCATGGTTATAAGTTATTAATGAAACTTATTTGTAATAAAATGTAGGGATCAGATCATTAAATAAGGATACCCTTTTTATCAGATAATACTCTATTATAAAAACTATTCAAAATTAAACTTATTCTTAAACATGTCACGCAATAAACAGAAAGGAAAAATTTTCACTGTCAGTTTTTCATCTATTTTTTTCTACTTTTTTGTCTACATATAATTGATAACTTTGTTTCTTTATAGAAAACATATATACATTTTACACATTAATTATTATTATTATTCACGTAAACCTGTGAATTAATCAAAAACAGTGATGCCATCTGACAGTGAGCAGTGACATTACACAAAGGTTACATAAGCAAACCATATTTGTCACCTTACTTTCTCAGCGAAGTTACACAGCCAAACAAGAGTCGGTTCAGCAAAACTAACCAAAAATAGGTCATTCATTTAATGTATCCTTGAGCTGAATTATTTGCCCATCTCAATGTTTTCAGGGATGTTTGAGCAATGACAGCCTCCTATAGGTGCAGTCGACTACAAATTTAGAATACACATTTTTGGATTATCAGATGTCAAAAGTCATGTTATATTGGTGTCTTCCCGTTATAGCTACTTCCCGTTATAGCTACTTTTTATTCCCGTTATAGCTACTCGTTAAGTTTGACAGGCAAACTAGTCCCGTTATAGCTACTTTTCTATTTCTCCATTTTACAATGTAACAAGATAAGGGAGCATTAACTATTTCATCTCCATCCACCTGATGTCCATGAGAGGTGGACTGCTTTTATGTGTGTCCCACTGAGGAATTTCCACAAAGTCCAGTGATAATTTTTAACAAGTACTTTGTGGAGACATGGCTTGGTGATGATTCAAAAATCACCATGGACACGTGGGAGGTCTACACAGAATCTGACAAATGAACAAACAACCATATTGAGGGATGGAATTCCAAGTTTGCAAAAGTGGTGGGGAAACACCATCTCAACATCTTCCAGTTCATGGTTGCTAAACATGATGCCACCATATAACAAGAATAATTGATGACATTCATTACTTTTTGATAAATGCAGTTCTGTACTCAGTACAATGTAGTTGTCTTTTGAAAACAACATTTTGCACAAGTGTTTTATGGTATATTTTCAAATTTCAAATAACTGACAGTTACATCTATATACCATTCTTATGACTTTTAAAATGTGTCTTCAATAATACATTTCATGTAGAAATCTTACAGTAATCTGAAACAGTTAATGCTCCCTCTTGCTGTCCACTCCTGAATTGTGTAATTAAATAAGTAGCTATAACGGGACTAGTTTGCCTGTCAAACTTAACGAGTAGCTATAACGGGGAAAATATGTAGCTATAACGGGAAGTAGCTATAACAAACCTAGACCGTTATATTAAATTACACTTATTAATATAATGAATGTAATTTAATAATGTAGATGCCTGGCTGTTTATGGGTAATCTTTTATGGCTGTATGCGAATCGGGTCAAAGTTCAGTGACCCTTACCTTCAATAATAATTGAAGTGGAATATTTTGCAGTTTTCATGTGCTCGTGTAACCAAACAGATGTGGTAAATTTAATCTAAACTGGAGTCAGGTGATGCAAATATAGCCTAATATACTGATTTGATGCAAAATGTTCCGCTCCCTCCTGGTAGATTTGGCCCCACAAACAAACCTGCATAGTTACTCTGGGTCTGTCTTGACTTCAAGCAGTTCCCATTCAACGCCTCCAGCCTCCGTCATAATGTAGGCTCTGGGTCTGTCTTGACGTCAAGCAGTTCCCACTCAACGCCTCCAGCCTCTGTCATAATGTAGGCTCTGGGTCTGTCTTGATGTCAAGCTGTTCCCATTCAACGCCTCCAGCCTCCGTCATAATGTTGGCTCCTTTCACTCTGCCTAAAATAGAAACATTATAATGACTGAATTGTTGCTCCAAACAGATGGTAAGTACATGTATGTCACATAATTTATTTTTATTTTATACACAAGTCATAGTCACAATATTATCACCATTTGTGTATATACATAATTTATATTGTTTTATAGATGAATTTGTAGCTTGTACACACTTTTGGACAGAGATATATTCTGCAGACCAGTGTAAAAATAAAGTTTATTATTATTATGTATTTCAGGTATATTAAATTATGCCTATCCAATCCTTAGAACTGCACAAAGCACTCGACAATAAATCCACATTGTTTACTTTTGGCCTATGGTTCCAGTTGAGTGAATTTGAATTGAAAATGTGTTGTGTGGTTGGACAATGTCAGTAAGTTATTAGCTTTGAGCTAGCTGTATATTAGACAATGATAAGGTGTGCTTTAATTTGTGTTTTAATTTACTACAGTACGGGACTAAATTTGGACCAATCCTTTTAAAGAACGTATTTATTACAACTCTAATAAGAGCCAAATTGGCCTAAAAGCGTCTGATTTGATGTGGAATGTCCCATTCCCTCCTTGTAGTTATTGGCCGACAAGCAAACCTGCAGAGTTTCTCTGGGGTCGTCTCAACGTCAAGCCGCTTATGTTGAATGCCTCCAGCCCCTGCCACAGCCTCGGCTCCTTTCTCTCCACTGAAATAGAAACAATGCATAATCATAGTGCACCAATTGTATTTTACTTTTTCAGACAGCCATTGCTATCCACAGTACTTGTTTAATAGGCCATCGAAGGAGTGATTTATAGTAAACAAAGGTCAGGTTTCTAATTTGAGTTTCATATCTAAAATTCTTGAAAAGGTTGTAGCAAAACGCCTTGGATCTCACATTATTTCAAATAATTTGTCAAATGTATTCCAATCTGCATATAAGAAACTTCATTCTACAGAGACTGCTCTCTTAAAAGTGCATAACGACATCACTCTAAATATGGACAATGGTAGAGTTACTGCACTCACCTTACTTGATCTGTCAGCTGCTTTTGATACGATTAATCATTCTATTCTAATGGATCGTTTGTCTGTGTGGTATGGTGTGTCTGGTATAGCATTAAGCTGGTTTAGATCATATCTGAGTGGTAGACACCAGAGAGTTAAGATTGGGGATTGTTTTTCGTCACCACTTAATATTTCGTGTGGTGTTCCTCAGGGGTCAGTTTTGGGACCATTACTTTTTACACTGTATACTACTCCATTGAGTCTAGTGATTAATAGGCATCATTTGAGCCATCATCTTTATGCAGATGATACTCAAATTTATATATCATTATCCACTTCAAGTAGTTCTTTACAGCAGCTTAGAACTTGTATTGATGACATTTTTTGCTGGATGACTGAGAGTAGATTGAAGCTGAATGCTGATAAAACTGAGTTTCTTATTATTGGTACACACCGGCAGCGTGACAAAATTAAGACTCTTTTTCCTATACCCTTACTTAATCAGCATGATATGCCTGCAGTTTCGACTAGGAATTTGGGAGTAATTTTTGATGATAAATTAAATTTTAGAGAACACATTTCTCAAATTTGTCGAACATGTTTTTACCACATTCGTGATTTGCGGCGTATTCGTCGATATTTGCCTGTTTCTGTTGCAAAGACTATTGCAACTGCATTAGTTACTAGTAGATTAGACTATTGTAATTCACTTTTTCATAATATTGCTATTAAGGATATCACAAAACTACAACGTGTTCAAAATTGCTTAGCAAGGGTGGTGACTAGGTCTCCACGCTTTACTCCTTCTAAGCCGCTTCTAAAGTCTCTGCATTGGCTGCCTGTCCAATATCGTATAATGTTTAAGATGTGTACCATTACTTACCAGGCACTTTCTTCTAAGCAGCCATCGCATTTACATACTTTACTTACTCCTATAAGAAAACCTATTCAACTTCGGTCATCTACTTCTGATTTACTCTTTGTACCAAAGGTCAATACTAATATGGGGACCAGGGCTTTTGCTGTGGGTGCGTCTACTCTATGGAATATGCTTCCTTCTAGCGTGAAATCAGTTGAAAATATTGCTAAATTCCGTCGTCATTTAAAAACATATCTGTACAATCTGGCCTATCCACCATAGCTCCCTGGCGCATCAATCAATCTGATGACAACTTGATTTGTTTACCGACTATGAGATCGATTAATCCTTTTTGTTTTGATGCGCCTCTGAGCTTGGTTTCTAAGGATATAGGCGCAATAGAAGTAAACTAATTATTATTATTATAACACAACAAATAACTATCGCACAATAAACGATATTGCTAATGGATATTCCAATATGTACGCACTGTTTTGAGACAACCCCTTGAGCTATTTATAGCAGCATCTCACAACTAAATCAGACACCAGCCAAAGACTTGCCTGGCCTTGACCCTTGTTTAAATCGGGGGTAATTAATTAAATTTTTGTATTACTCAATAACTGGAATCAACAAAACTTCTGTAATCACATTTTAGGATTGCTGTAATTGACGTTGAGTTTAAGAGTGATTTAAGCTTAGGAGGGAATATGGTGGTCAGTGCAATGACGTGAGTGGGTGATGTGTGATAGTGTGGGAGATATACAGGTGTATATCTTGGTGTTTACCTGTGTGACGTGACGCGAGTATCTATGACGTCAGTCGCTGTATTCAGACTTCATCCTCTTGTTCTACCACCTTCAGACGTTCCAGGTCCCGCGTCTAGACTCCGGGGCGGGTCTGTAGTTCACTCATCACTCCCCAGACACAGGCAAGATGCCGCTGCCACCAGCCACAGTGTCACTCCTGTCCTCACCGGGTGTCCACTGCAGGTCAAGGCTAAAACAACACAAGTCATCTGTCACTGTTGTCACACGCTGACCTACAAGTGACCACTCTAAAGACCACAATGGATGCCAAGTGTCAGTGTGGGTCACGTATGGATGGAGAACCTGGCTGGTGATATGTGTGGGAGAATGGTGTTCCCTGTCACATCTCTGTAGTGGGTAGCATGGGGAACAGACATGTACCAGTCATCATCATGACCAAAACAGCTATTCCGGCCATATGCCTCCAGTCTGAAAATAACATTACGCAGTGTAAATTATATTAGTAGTACAATAAAGGTGTTCAATTATTATTAGTATCCATTGTTATATTAAAAACAATACTTTGTTAGCTACCCAGGCTACCCTATATATGCATGAAACGTATGTTCATTAACAAGAGAAGCCCAGCACACAAGAGCATATTATCACAGAACTGCAATCGAGGCTACAGAAAATGACACAACTCACAAGAACATGGCATGCCTGTTGAAATTATGCTACTACTGTTGGCTTTTACCAGAATAAACATTAGGCATCCCTCTATGGCTCTAATATCGGTACTTTTGCAGTTTAGGCCCGCACCTCGAAAATACCATCAAAATGTTCACCTACGATGACCAATCTTCGCATGGTGTATCTACTATACCTGTACTACGTGCATGCACTTGTCACGTGATCAAAAAATAATAATTAATGCCTGAAATCGATCAAAATGTGTACGTAAATAATGCGCTTTCTTCGTAGAGTCACTACTGTCACAGTGAACTCTGTCAGGTGGCGCCGAGGAAAGCGCGTTATTTACGTACACATTTTGATAGATTTCAGGCATTAATAATTATGTGTGGATCATGTGACAAGTGTATATGCGTAGTAAAGATGTAGTAGATACACCATGCGAAGTTTGGTCATCGTAGCGCGACGTAGGGAAACATTTTGATGGTTTTTTTAGAGGTGCGGGCCTAAACTGCAAAAGTACCCTAATATCAGTTCTGGCTTGAGTACAAACTCGGCATACGTTCACACCTAATTACTAAAGATTACAACCCTGATTTGCCATGGTAATGGTAGTTAGCCTGTGTGTATTCGCTGGTCTGAATGCACTGTCAACACGTATTCAGCTCGGCGACTCCAATTGCGTAACATTACGTAACCAATCCCCGGCTAGTCACTTGACTGACCCTTTGTCTGTTACTAGTCCACACTTCACACCCAATTAACGTAACTCAACGGTTCATCTGTAATGTTTTTTTCTAAAGTCACTGTTTACTAGTCGTCTGGCTATGTATGTATAAAATAATTCCAAGTTACCCCATTATCGTTCAGCGCGCCACTTACCGTTCAATCAAGTCCTTTTTGCGGCCTCCTTGTCTCGCCCCTCTCTTTAAAAGTTCTTTCTTAAGCATCGGCAGAGTTAGCTGATCATACTTTCCCATCATAACAGAACATGTAAGAGCTGAAACGCACTTAAATCACTTTGAAACTCGCACATAGAATCGATACCAACAAAACGGGATAAACGCATGAGGCCGGTACGGTAGTGGCGCCGCGTAGCGGCCAACAGTGTTCGCCTCCTCATTGAAGACTCCTATCAGTATCATGTTAGCAGCACAGAGTTAGATCATTAATCTTTCCCCTATAGTTATACTGGGGTGTTCTATTTATATCTATGGCTAGCAGTGATTTTGGCAGTGATAACTCGTGCTACATTTGACTTTGTAGTATCAATAACATGCGTCCACACACTTACTGTTTGCTCGACGAATTGGTCATTTCGGATTATCATTTCCATTCCACGTACACAGCGCAGTACGCACCTCGAAAAAGGCATCAAAAGGATCACCTACGGTGACCAAACTTCGCATGGCGTATCTACTACTCCTATACTACGCGTATGCACATGTCACGTGACCACAAAATAATAATTAATGCCTGAAATCAATCAAAATGACGAGCTTTCCTCTCCGAGTTATTACTGCCACAGTAAACTCCGCAAGGTGGCGCCACAAGCCATTGAACCAATCCCAAAACAAACGCACGTGTGATCCACTCCTTCAATGAGCTTGTGCTGCGGCCGGCCCAGTTCAGCGTGTGTGTTTTGTTTTTGAGAATTGTAGATGACAGCGAGTCAGTCTAGTGACATAGTGGTTAGTTAGTTAGTTAGTTAGTTAGTTAGTTAGTTAGTTAGTTAGTTAGTTAGTTAGTTAGTTAGTTAGTTAGTTAGTTAGTTAGTTAGTTAGTTAGTTAGTTAGTTAGTTAGTTAGTTAGTTAGTTAGTTAGTTAGTTAGTTAGTTAGTTAGTGCACCAGCTCAGTCCAGCTGTCACTCTGTTCGTATAAGGGCAACACTCCCTCTGCAGTAAGCAGGATGTTTATGATGACACAGATGAGAGCACCCAGTATGTACTCTGCAGCCACCCTCAACCGTTTCCTTATCATGATAAATTGGGTGAACTACGGCTGCTGCAGTCAGCTGTAGTGAGCTAGATACTATTTTCAGACTTGTTAACAAAGCTGTACCACAGTGTATGAAGCACTGGGTCAGTAAAATCTGTGACAACTGACATGTGAACGCAGCTTTAGTAGGCTTATATTATGTCATTTAGTTGTTGTTCTTTAAGTAATGTCTTGATTTGTATTTGCACAGGCAATTGACCAATCCTGATATATTCATACTTGTAGCCACTCGTCAGTGTAGGCATTTGTTAAGTCTACACTCGTCTGTACAATCGTCGGTTTAGGCATTCGTTTATAAACATATTTGTATAATTGTATTTGAGGTTTGGGCAATTGGTGAGTCTGTGCGTGGGGAACACTGCCCCCATAAATCCCTTTCCACATCCTGATCATAGAACCCGGAGACCTGACAACACATCCCATCACATCCTGGTATCACTTCTCTGATCTAAAAATAAACAAAAAATACTAAGAATAAATTTAAGAAAAAAAAATACATAAATAAATAAACACAGTAATATAATAATTACAATGTAAATATTTTCAAATACAGGTAAACAAATGTCATCAATAAGACAATGTGGTAACATAACAAAGGTGCTCTACTAAAATATAATAACATGATAGAACGTAGTAAGATAAAATAAAAATAAATGATATGGATTTAAAATGCCACTTTAAGATGATAATTCGTCAGCCATCAATCTGCTGTATAGTAGGGTCGTTACCTTTTTTCTAAAACTGTTTTTAACTTGACATTATGTTTGTGCTAGTGTTATACGTTTGTCAGATAAGATGGAAGTTGTGCAACGTAGCAAAAGTCTGTTAAGCTGATGATTGCGTAGGTTATACTACAGCATAATAACACGGACATAATAACAAGGCCAACAACAGGCGGCTGCTGGGATCATGTTTGGACCCAAACCACTATTCCAAAATGGGGGTGTGGGTGTGAGTTTGGGCTAGGGTTTTGGATTTGGATTAGGGTTAAGGCAATGATCTATTATATAGAGATCGGTGGTAATATGTTTGATACAAGTAAATTCTGGCTCGATCCCCAAAGTCGGGTTTCCGTTGTTACTGCCACGCAGCGGTGACAACCTCGCACCCCATTTTGGAACAGTGGTTTGGTCCAAATCCTGCTGCACCTCTCTTCACTTTAATAAAATAATAATAATAATTTTTTAGCGTAACTGGTTTGATTCTAAACATCATATTTGCCATTATGAATAATTAATAGTACCATAAAAAAAGTTAGACACAAATAATACTAGCCTAATATTAAGAAATTGGTAGCTGAAGTTGAGCCATTTAACATTGAAAAGGTCCACTGAGCGTTTGTTTTGGGATTGGTTTAATGGCGGATGGCTGGCTTCAGTTTACCGCAGGCATCAAAGTCCAAAGCGCTATCCAGTTTATTTTTAGATCAGTGGGGCAGACCAACATTTCCCCCGGAATATACGACGAGGAGATGCCATCACCGGTGCGCTCACATTTCAGCAGACAGTTGAACATCTACGGGCACTGTGTGACTTTGGCTTATGCACAAATCAGCCACAGTTCACTGCTTCAATTTGCCAGGCTGAAGAATTGCTTGAAACTGAACAATGCAGTAAAGCAAAATGTTTATAGCAGACATCTCTCGATGCGTTTTTTAGAAAGTGGTGATTTTAGGTAAACAGTGTTTGAAGAATTTTCATGGGACAGAAATGTAAATCTGATATTAACAATGATGAGCATAATACACTAACTTGTACCCAATGCGCTTGTACCGTGTCTGGACTTCAGTAAAGCTTTCGATAGAGTCCCCCATGCCAGGTTAGAGAGAAAACTTAAGTCACATGGCATAGGAGGAGTTGTTAGTGACTGGATAACTAAATGGCTGACAGACAGAGAACAACGTGTCAATGGGCAAAATTCTAAATGGGCACAAGTAAAGAGTGGAGTCCCACAGGGGTTTGTTTTAGGTCCAGTTTTATTTGTAATATACATTAATGATTTAGATGAGGGTGTGATCAATCATATTCTTATATTTGCTGATGACACTGAGCTCTTTAGTCAAGTTTCAACATATGAGGACGCAGAATAATTACAAAAAGATATAAGTACCCTAAATGAATGGACCACTGAATGGGCAATGTTGTTCAATGCTCAAAAATGTATACATTACGGATTCGACAATAAAAAGTATGATTATTTTATAGGAAATGTATGCATTGAAACAACGCGCGAGGAAAGAGACTTATTAAGGGTCATCATCACTGAAACACTGGATGTAAATAAGCCATGTATCAAGGCAGCGAATAAGGCAAATGCAATGCTAGGCATGATAAATAGAGCATTAATAGTATACATATAAAACCAAGGAAGTAGTTTTAAAACTATTCAAATCCTTAGTGATACCTCACCGGGATTATTGTATTCAGACATGGCGCCCATATATACAAAAAATTACAGATTTATTAGAATCTATACAACGAAGGATGAGCAGGATTATTCCGGAAATAAGGCATTTAGACTATCCAAGTCGATTAAGAATACTACAAATAACAACTTTGGAAACAAGAAGGGTGAGAGCCGATTTATTGGAAGTTTTTAAAATAATAAATGGGTTGGATAGTATTTTTCCTGCCGACTTCTTTATTATGGAAAATGAGCATGCCATCCTTACAAAATAAGCAAATTACACTCTAGGCTTGATCGATATACGAAAGTATTCTTTCACTCAAAGGATAGTAAACGATTGGAATAGACTTCCGGGAAGTGCTGTTATGTCCGCAAGCGACAACCAGTTTATGGGTCACATTGACAAGTATCTGAGAAATAGAGCGGAGGATTACACGAGTCAGCGATTGACTCCCTTCCTCGTCAACTCCTCGACTACGTAGTAGAAGAGGATTCAAGGTAAATTCAAGGTAAATACCGTGTCTTATACATACACCACTGGTATATAGTCCTAATTTAAATACAAAATGTATAAATTATCTTTTTCCGTTATACTAGCGTAATGCTTGCCTGCCTACCTGTGTAGAGTATACACACATACGTGTACACATTCATTATTATGCCGACATTATTTTGTGTGCAACCTGTTATAAGTGACCACCTCTCTTGAGTGACCATTCCTGCCAGAATCCTGAAAGAAATGGCCTCTAAATAGCACCCATTCTGACAATCATATTCCAAAAATCAATAAATTCCGGAACTCCCCCTTCAGACTGGCTGAAAGTACATATAGTCCCTATCCACAAAAAGAACGACAAAACCGTTGCCTCAAACTACCGGCCAATCTCCCTCACTAGTATACCATGCACATTTCTTGAACATATTATATCTACATCAATCCATAAACATCTTGAAAGCAACAATATCCTCACTGACCGACAACATGGCTTCAGATCTAGGCGTTCCTGTGAGACTTCACTGCTCACAACTACCACTGACCTGACTAGCACCCTAGAAAACAAATCTACAAATTGACCTTGTACTGCTATATTTCTCCAAGGCTTTCGACACTGTCCCCCAGAATCGACTCCTCTACAAATTATACCATTATAGAATTACAGCCAGCACCCACCTCTGGAAAAAAAATCTGAATAATAGAACTCTAGAAGTGCTGGTAGAAGGGTGCAAGTCAGGTCAGTTACACGTGAGCTCTAGAGTCCCACAGGGCACTGCTCTTGGCCCCCTCCTCTTCCTTCTTAATATAAATGACATGCCCTCCCATATTTCACCAGGACCCTCCCTCAAACTTTTCGCCAATAACCACACCGACCAAGATAACATACAGCACGACTTCGACAGACTAAATGACTGGGAATAAACTTGGCAAATGACTTTCAACCCCTCCAAATGTGAAATATTGCACATCACCAGATCTAAATCACCCGTAGATAACCCATACACAATACATGACGAACCACTCAGAACAATACCAGTAGCAACACACCTTGGCATAGACATATCTAACAACCTCTCCTGGAACCCACACATCGACAAAATAGTAAATAAAGCAAATAGCAAACTTGGATTTATTAAAAGAAACCTAAAATCTATCCCCCAGTCCATCAAGAGCTATGCCTATTGCCGCCCACACCTCGAGTACTGCTGCCCGGTGTGGGACCCATATACCACCCGAAATATCAACCATCTAGAGTGGGTCCAGCACCGGGGTGCAAGATTCGTGGTCCAAAACTACAGCTGGGAAACATCTGGATCCATCTTGGCCTCTGCCCTCTCCTGGCCATCCCTGGAACAGAGGAGGGCTGAGGCCAGACTTTGCACCATGTATAAATAACAAACGATCTTTTAGAGATCAATCCCAACCAAAACCTCATATACCCAGACACAGCCAAACAAGATCCAACCACCCACACAAATACAGACACATATCCACCTCCCACAACTATTATAAATAGCTTCTTTCCCCGAACAATAGCCCAGTGGAACAGACTTCCACCTAGTGTATTTACCCACACCAGTCCCGACGCCTTCAAGAGTGCATTGCAGGATATTATAACCTGACAACTGCACCCTTGAGGCACCTCTAATAGACAATATATCCCACCAACCCACCCCCCCCCCCCCCCACATCCCATCCCTACCACACCCACACCATCCCCCATCGTTGACTTGTAGTTTTCCCCATCCACCCCATCATAATTCCACATTCCCAAGCACAAATGCTCTTATTCCACTTCCAGATAACATGAAGCCAGCCATCCTGAAACCAACCACCCTCACTAGTGCGTGATGCCCCAGTAGGGGATTTGCCTGGCGAGCCGATTGCATCGTATTCACACGGCTTGATCGACATCGATCGCCTGCAGCGACTGGACCCGTGCAAGGAGTTCAGCGGAACGCGACGTGATGCTGCGCGACCAGTTCGTCGAGAACGTGCGAGATGTGCATCTTCGGTGGGTCCTGAAGAGGCGGATTGAGGAAGATGGGGCCGTCGTTTTTCTGACACTGCGGAAAGTCGCTTTGAATTGGTCCGACGAGGTGGAGGGTGCGACCACAAGCAGGGTGAAGGCGCATGTGAATGAGTCGCGCGCCGAACCCACAGACACGCAGCGGGAGTTCACCAAACTGTGGGGTGAAGTCGCCGAAAACAAGAAGCTGCTAACACAAGTTGCTGGCCCAGCAGAGAGAGCTGATGCATGACGATGTGTGCTGGAGCGCCATCCAATGTGCCTGCCACGTTGCTACGACCTTCCGCCCACAGTGCTTCCGCCACGGTCCCACGCCGGCGGTACGCCGACCTGGAGTGTTACCAGTGCCACCAGAAGGACACATCAGACGCCATTGTCCAACGACTAGCTTAAACTATTGTTTCCTCCACTATGAGAAATGGTCCAGTGTGGGGGGACGTCCTACGACCAGATTGTTAGACACCGGCAGCCAAGATTATTTTGTGACGGAGTCGTTCAACGATGCGGTACTGCAGCCTCAAAGACACATGCTACATTCAGTTTAGAAATACCACACGTTGGTACGTCGAAACCACCGTATATATACGTCGCAGACGTAACGGTGGAAGACAGAGCCATCCTTGTTGTGCACAACTCACGACAGAAACATCCTCAGTTGCTTGGCAGGAACGTTTTGTCATCCGTCCCGGAGTTGGCTAGGTGTTTGGAAAAGGTAACTGTTGCACAGAACTTCAGATTCGCACGTGTGGCAGACAGAAAGGCTGTTTGTGTTCCTGTTAGGCCGACTGCATTCGTACACGCAGTGGAAGGGCGAATGGGAAGGACCGCGATCGATGTGGACCTCTTCTCGCCACTAGCGCTGCCGTGTGCGATCACACGTTCATGGTGGCAGTTGTTATCCCAACCGAGGACGAGTACTGGTTGAGACCGCGAAGGCGATTGGGAGTGTTAAAGCCAGCGGATGTCCTCCCGGCTGGCGGAGTCCGAGTTGACGTGAGCGTGAACGAGATTGTCGTTGGTGTGGCACCGCAACAGTCGTCCTCAAACGAATCGGTTGGTGGAACAGATGACAATCTGATCGATCTTCGCTCTTCACCGGCACCGGCGATGAGCGACGTGAAGTAAGGGCTTTGTTTAACCGACACCGTGTTGTGTACACACAGGTACTGATGCAGACATGCCACATTTTTTGGATGGCAATCCGTATTTTTGACCTAACATTCTGTAAGAATCCGTATCAATCCGTATCACTAATCAGATCTTCCAGTTAACTGGCCTAAGTTATCAAGGCCTTTTCAAAACGTATGTGTATGTTTTAGGAATTTCAATCTGCACCACTCCCTCTAAAAAGAAGTCAGATACATATATTTTAAATTGTGTTTTATATCAATTTAATGCCGTCGACTCGACGTAAATAAGCCAATGTCACAAGGCGCGAGAAGTTAGCGCAGCCCAGATACATCGGGGCCTCAAATCCCGGCTTTTTCAAAGGCGATATCTAGCGTGTGCATTACGAAGTCGAAAAAAACAATTAGCCATATTTAAAAAAAGTTATGCTGAAAACAAATATATCTGCATTATATAGAATAAAAAGTTAGTGATGTAGCATTAGTATTGGGGACATATTCGCAAATCGCAAGACACCGCCTTTGCGGTCGTGATACGTCTGGGGAGCGCTATGCATTGCTCACGCCCAGTGACATCGACGACGTTAAATTGATATAAAACACAATTTAAAAAAAATATATCCGACTTCGTTTTAGCGGGTGTGATGCAGAATGACATTCCAAACACCACATACACATCGAAAAATATGATAACACCGTTTTGAAAAGGCCCTAATAATATAGGCCAGTTAACTGGAAAATTACCGACGTTTTAGTTCACTTCAGCACGTTTAAACTGTATATATACACCGCAAAACGGTGTCATCAAATAATAACAATTTATCTCAGCAGTTCGCGCGAATATCGATGTTTCACTGGTAAGCGTTAACATCTTGAAATCAGAAATACAGGCGATTTCGCGGCGTCGAGCTCCATTTCCTGTAAACTTACTGCTTTTTATAATCGTCACGCGCCTGCCACGCGCCTGTTCACACTCGTTGGACAACCTGCCGCAGTTTTCAGACAACAAGTTGACCAGCGCGCCATCTATTACGCGCTACAATAAACTAATCGGTGGTTTAGTTCGTTCGTTTAGAATCGATTTACTTAGTCACTAACAGTAAACGATTATTCCATTGTGCTGTACTTTTGTGACGCATACAAGGACATAATGTGGTTAAAAATAATGTATCCATAAATTTTGTTAAAATCCGTATCAAAATGGAGTACGGCCGTATTACTTTAAAAACCTCCAAAATACGTATCGGATACGGGTTATCCGTATCATGTGGCATGTTTGCTGATGCACCCGGAAGACCAATACAAGACTGCCTTCACCACGCCATTTGGCCTGTACGAGCACGAACGAATAGCATTCGGACTGTGTAACGCACCCGCCACCTTCCAGCGACTCATGCAGACCGCTTTCCGCGAGGAAATGTTCAGCATCTTGCTCTGCTACCTGGATGATGTCTTCTCCTCCACTATCGCTGAACTGCTCCAAAGACTGGACACGGTGTTAACGCGACTGACAGAATACGGGCTGAAACTGGAACTGAAGAACTGCGCGTTCTTTCAGTCTGAAGTACAATACCTCGGACATCGGGAGTCGGCTGCAAGGACTGCGACCGATCCAGAGAAAGTCGCAGCTGTAGAACGTTGGCCAAGACTCAGAAACCCTGAAGCAACTACGATCCTTCATGAGATTTGCTTCCTACTACCGCGGCTATGTGCCGCAATTTACCGCTATCGCGAGCCCACTGAACGGTTTAATCACCACCTGCTGTCGTGACATCAAAGGAAAGCGAAGATCGAGTGCTAGCAAGCAGATGGAATGAGAAATGTGAAGAGGCTTTCTCTGCGATAAAACTGGATTTGACGAGTGCTCCAGTCCTCGGATTTGTCGACTACAGCCAACCGTATATCATCGGAACTTGGACTAGGAGCTGTGCTTAGTTAGATCCAAAACGGCAAGTCACAAATCATAGCGTATGCGAGTCGTGGCCTACACAAGTCGGAAAAGAACAAGAACAACTATTCATCTAAAAAGCTAGAACTGTTGGCTTTGAAATGTGCAGTTTGTGACAAGTATCGCCATTATTGTTTGGGTGGCGAGTTCATCTTGTACACCGAAAACATCCCGTTGACATATCTGCTGAAATGAGATCGTCGAAGTAAGCAGCAGTTGGGCAAAGACGGGCTGCAGCGTTGGTCCCGTTCGACTCCGTGAAGATGTGGAGAGACGGGTTGAGAGATGTGAACGATCTGCCGTCTCTAAGATGCCTCAAGTCAAAAGGAAGACTCCCGTGGGAAGGTTATCAGCGACGCGACCTCTTGCGCTATTGGCTATCGACTTCACTGTGTTAGAACCGTCATCGGACGGTAGAGAGAACATTCTTGTCATCACCGACGTATTCACGAAATACACGGTGGCGATGGCGACACGTAACCAGCGAGCAGACACGGTGGCACGCATTCTTGTCAACTAAAGGTTTCTCGTGTTCGGTGTGCCATTGCGTATACACAGCGATCTCGGCCGTAACGTCGCATCAGCGGTGATTCGCAAGCTGTGTACCATGTACGTACGGCATCAAGAAGTCCCACACCAATCCTTACCACCCCGCTGGGAATGGTCAGGGGGAGCCGTTCAACCGTACGATGCACGGCTGTTGCGGGTTCTCCCAGCTGAGAAGAAGAAGTGGGCGGATCAATATTTGAAAGAGGTCGTACACGCCTACAATGTCACACCGCATGGCAGCACTGGCTATTTGCCACATTATGTGATGTTTGGACGAGACAGCAGGCGTGTTACTGGGAGGAGAGGAGTCGTCCTGTGACGGTTGGGTCCAGCAACATCAGCGTCGGCTGCATGACGCGTATGCGAAAGCAGCGACACAGCTGAACAACCACGCCGACCAGCGAAAGCCGCGTCATGATCGCCACGCACGCGAGCTTCCACTCGCCGCCGGGGAGCGCATGTATCTCCGCAAGCACATCGAGTGCTCCGCTGTTGTGGGCCGTGACAGACCAGGTCGACCGCGAGGAATCATCTTCGTCCTCGCCCGTGTCCGACTCCAGCTCCACGAGCGGTGACGAAGAAGGAGACGTACTGTGTTGGGGTATGGATCTAAATAGTTGTCACTGTGGTTCCTTGGCAATTTGAATAATGATCCAGTGGGATAGGCTGTAGCCTCCAGCTTAGTCATTAGGGGAAGGACTGTGACCCGGATTATATAGAACCCAAACCCGGGACAGTTCGGTGGTCGAGGATCCGGAGTCTCTTTCCACAGGTCATACAATACATAGCTTAGTCTTTGCGAACATGTTTATGTTCCACTGCCATTAATTTAGGAAAATAATAGTTTTAAAACATTACAGTCATATGCAAATTGACCATATATGAAATTGCCAAACTAATTCTGTTTATAGGGGGACATGAAAGGGAACTGTGGTCCTTTTAAGGAAACCTGTTACTATGACACCCCTGCTATTTTGTTGTAAGTTGCCTAATTTTATTTATTTATTGTTATTACTATTGACACAGTATAACTAGTTAATTGACTATTTTAATATTACTACTTTCTACCTTTCTACCTTTTCTACTACTGTTGTTGTTAGTAATGTTGGCAGCCCTGTTTTGTTGTTGTTTTCCCTAGCAGGCTTATTCTCTCATCCACTTTGCACGGTCGGTTTTTTAATCTATGAAATTGTAATTAATTATATAGGTCTGGGTGTTCTCGCCAATGTCTTTGGAGGACGGACTCCAGTTGGTTGATTTTTAAATTACTTTTTTTGTAAAACACCACAACAATTGTGGATCTGGTAGAATAACAAATTAAATAGTACTAAGCTGTACTCACCCCTCACACAGTGAGACACTGTATAGTAAATATAAGCCTAAGTATAAGCCTGTTGATTTGTTTCATACTGGCATATTAGTGAGGCATCTTTTTGAACACACTGTACACAATTAAACAACACTGGCTAACTGATGTCAGTAAATAAATAACGTGATAATTATGTAGAAAACTTGGTGCAGTCCTATGTATATTCAGGGACTGCAGTACGTGGCTTTCTGCTTGGCAGTAGCATGGCTGTTACCAGCCCATGTTGACTTCAAAGTATCATGTGTCAACTGATAGCGGCCAAGCGATCTTGTTCTACTCGTGTGTTCTATTTATATCTGTGTCTCACCCTCACCGGTACTGTACAAAGTAAAGGTAATTAAATGGAACCTGCTGTGCTTTGCTCGGTTTATGGAGGGAGATATATCACAAGAAAAACAGAAACAAATGTGGGTGGAAAATGGCATGAGAGCATATAGATGTCATGTTTGTCAATGGGGATTGTACGAGAAATTATCTAAGCAACTATATAGCTATCAAATAAATGTGGGGGCCAGAAACCACCTAACAACCCTTACACAAAGCTCCGCGTCCAAGCACCGGTGAAAGTACGGGGGATAGTCAAAGTAGGCGCATGCGCGTTGAGTGTTCGCACCTTTATCACCAACAAACACGGTTCCGATGCTCGGCTATAAAATAACTATAATATACACTAAATTAAAGTAGAATATAAAAAAATGAGATGAAAATCTAACAAAAAAACAATTTCTGTTTATTTTGTTTATATGACATGTTTCAGTGCAAGTTTAATTCTGAATGTTTTTTTTTTCTGATAAAAAGGGCATCCTTATTTTTTGGTTTCAAATTCGTCCTGAGAACCAATTACTGTCTGAATTAGCGTTTCTACCCTATTCTGGGGTAAGGGCGTAATTCCCCAGCCCACGCAGTAGCCAGGACCTCAAACGTACGTGCTGCCATCTCACGTAATTCCTCAGGTAATAGAGGCCACCGCAGCCACATATAATTATAAATGAACACTCAATCTGCGTAACTTCGCCGAAAAGGAGTTGAGGGGATGAAAAATGCTGCTACCTCACGGAGGTTATATAAACACTCCCCACCACGCGTCACTATTCGATTTCGAAGCGACCTCTATGGAATGATTCGGGAACCAGGAAGTCTACGTAGACCGGTAGGCGTCGCGCTAGCGGCGTTAAGCGCCGTGACAAGGTTGTTTATAAAGATCTTATCAATATCTTTGTGTGCTACTTCGACGAGGAAGTATTTCAATGTACCGCATTGACCAGTTATTATATCTCATCGATATGCGGGTGTGCATGGACTGGACTCGGTCGGGCGTTCTACTCTAGTCGAATCTAGTTCCAGTCATGTCGTCTGCTGCGCCAATTTTCAGTTTGATTTTGAGTATTTGACGTCTTCTCACTCTAGTCTTGAGTACTGACTTGTCTTGAATTTACAAACAACAGCCATGAACGACACTCCGGCTGCCTATCTGCACATGGGCGATATTGTATCGCTTTACGCAGAAGGTAGTGTAAGCGGGTTCCTTTCGACTTTAGGGTAAGTCACTAAGTGTGAATAAAAACAAAAAAGCACGCTATATTTACCAGTAATTATACGTTACACGTGTACGTGACTGACCAGTGCGTCGCTGGTGATCACACACACAGTCGTGCCCATACTATAGGCATAGCTTTATGCAGAGAGCCGTCCACCCGTCATTTGGACGGGTAAAAACATTATGGACGGGTAGTAACATGGGTGGACGGGTGGTGGACGTAAAAAATGAAGGAGCAAAAAAGGTCTTCCAAAACCATATATATTGTCAGTTATGCCTTAGAAGTGAGTGTAAATGATGTCACGTGTGTTTGTAGTCAATTTCAGGTCACCAGACACATTTGAAAGTTTGTAAACTGGCATAACAGTTAACATCTGTGTGTCCACCAAAACGTGTGTGACTGGCACTAATTTGGTTCTGCATAAAGCCCTGGTCGTGCCGTGTTGATGTGATGATGTGTCCAGGTTATATGATCATCTGGGGCGTAGCTAATCATAAAACAATGTGAAAACAGAAATTATAACTTGGGTGTGCCGTGCCACTCCTCATTTTGAGCAGTGGCTGGGCATGGCATACTATTGTTTCCCCTCACCCTTTGATGTTGTTGTTTAGCATTTGGATGTATTGTACTGTATTATATTATAAATAGTTGACTTATCTGTCTGTTTCTATACACAGCAGTGCCTGTGCATATCTTTGGGCATGCTTGATACGCATACCATTTATGGCGTTAAACTATGCCCATTACTAACCTGATATATGTCGTTCCTTATTTCAACATCAAATGAGCTATGGCCATATTAAATACACTATCTATCCCCAGATGGCAAAACATAAATTATAATGGAACGTTCAGGCATCGACATGGGGGCTTGGGTCGGGGATTGACCTGACTGTTGTCTACCCAGAGGTTTTGATGGAGGATGGATATATTATGTTCATGCCCTATAATATATTTTCAAGGCAAAGGGGAGCAGTTGAATGTTGGAAATTTTGGTGAACCTCGAGGAGGTTGCCGTCAAGATGTTCCAAATTTGCCATATTCCGACACTAGTGTATATAATGATGATCAGATGTCTTAAATTGATAGTCAATAAACGTCTGGCTTTGCCATCACAAGCTTCTCTGGGACAGTGACTACAGTAATGATTGCAGACCTCAGTCAGTACAGTGCATTTGCGTGGTTGGTCCACATTGTCTTACAAAGGGACTTCAGCTCAGTTTTTTGTTCATATACATATATATATATATATATATATATATATATATATATATATATATACTCCTAAAGGCAGCTTATGTCGACCGATTATGCATATAGGACCGGCTTATGTAGACCGCTGTTTTATGTAGACCAAAACTGGTCTACATAAAGATTCGACGTGTTAGTTCACAACTAACAAAATTGAATTGATCAGTAACTTTGCTTGTGCACATAGTTCATATGACAGTGAAGTACTGTGCATAATTAATTTTTTAATGAATAACATCTTAAGTGATTTTGAGCATGTTTTCTCCAGCGCCGTGCATTGATATATTGTGTGCCGGGTTATGTGTACCGGGTCAAAGTTCTTATAAATCTATATTTATGGTATATACAGAATGAAAGGTTGGAGTTTCGTGTTCAGTGTATGATATGCTTCACACTGATGCAAAAGGCTATGTTATTATGTGTAAATTAGCAAAACTTGTATTTTGTCTTTAAAAAATGTTAATCTTTGTTGTTATCGCATCGATACATTCCGTGATCAAACATAACTTGGGCTTCGACTTAGTTTACATTTCTCAACACTGTTTTACTGTTTACTAGATTCAGCGTCTACCGCAAAAAAGGTTAACTAAATATATATATGCAGCTTCCGGCGTTGCTCCGGTCTACATCAATCGGCATCTATGCATACGCAGTTTTATGTAAACCGATTTTTTTTGCATATACCTTATTTATTGAAATATTTCGATGTACTTTCATTATGTGTTAAACATTAGTATTAGAAACAATGTTCCAGTTTTACATCTTTGGAAAATGTATTAAAAAAAAAAAATGTCTGGTCTACATAAGCCGGTCCTCTAGGCACTGGTCGACATAAGCTGCCTTTAGGCTTATATATATATATTTTATCATAATTTATTATTTTATATTTTTATTTTTTTATTTCATATTTTACATTTTAAGCTACTATATTTCTACTAGATCGTATCAATTATTTATCGATGTTATAATGAGCAATTTTTTATTCGGACCTTTTTATGTGATTGTTCTTATTTATTTTTTATATTTTTTTTATTGTATATTTTAACATCATTGTTTGGTGCATGTATTGTCATGTGAATGTACTATTACGACGACCAATATCATTACACATTCCAATGTTTTATTGTAGCTACAATGTGAACACATGGCAATAAAGCTATCTTATCTTATCTAATCTTATCTTAATATATATATATATATATAATTAAGATAACCAGACCTCTTGCAAGTACGAGTCATTTTATAGATTTTGATAAGCCTCAGAAAATGTCTGAGTTCCAAATTTCAAACTGCCATAACTCAAAAACTATTTAAGCAAAAATAGTATTTTTTTATTCTTGGTTGTTTAATCAACCAAAAGCGAACTTGAAAATAAAGGGATAATAATTAAAAATAAAGGGATGGCGACAAAAAAGTGTGCAATTTTTGTTGCATTCACATAGTTGACCCATGAATCAACTTTGTAGAATGATCTTTGCTTGTAAACCATTTGTATGTCAAATTTTCAATAAATTGGTCACAAGTGATGACACATTACACAAAAAGCAAAGAAATGTTTCTCTAATAGTATTACATTGCTTAATGTAATTTGATTTTATAAATGTTTTGTTTACTGCAAATTACCAAAAAAATTATCCTTTAAATGTCACACTAAAAGGGTTACACCACTGATAATTTTACATTCTAGTTATCAGTAATGTTTTATATCCAATGCATTGGCTTTCCACGGATAAAGAGTGACACTAAATATGTTCATGACATCATGGAAATGAAATGTACATGATCAGTGTCAGTGAAAGTACATGATCAGTGTAAATGAAAGTACATGATCAGCGTCAATGAAAGTACATGATCAGTGTCAGTGAAAGTACATGATCAGTGTCAGTGTCAGTGAAAGAACATGATCAGTGTCAGTGTCAGTGAAAGTACATGATCAGTGTCACTGAAAGCACATGATCAGTGTCAGTATCAGTGAAAGTACATGATCAGTGTCAGTGAAAGTACATGATCAGTGTCAGTGTCAGTGAAAGAACATGATCAGTGTCAGTGTCAGTGAAAGTACATGATCAGTGTCAGTGTCAGTGAAAGTACATGATCAGTGTCACTGAAAGTACATGATCAGTGTCAGTGAAAGTACATGATCAGTGTCAGTGTCAGTGAAAGCACATGATCAGTGTCAGTGAAAGTACATGATCAGTGTCAGTGAAAGTACATGATCAGTGTCAGTGTCAGTGAAAGCACATGATCAGTGTCACTGAAAGTACGTGGTCAGTGTCAGTGAAAGTACATGATCAGTGTCAGTGAAAGTACATGATCAGTGTCAATGAAAGTACATGATCAGTGTCAGTGAAAGTACATGATCAGTGTCAGTGAAAGCACATGATCAGTGTCAGTGTCAGTGAAAGTACATGATCAGTGTCACTGAAAGTACATGATCAGTGTCACTGAAAGTACGTGGTCGGTGTCAGTGAAAGTACATGATCAGTGTCAGTGTCATTGAAAGTACATGATCAGTGTCACTGAAAGTACATGATCAATGTCAGTGAAAGTACATGATTACTGTCAGTGAAAGTACGTGGTCAGCGTCAGTGAAAGTACATGATCAGTGTCAGTGTCAGTGACAGACATGGGCTCAAATTCATTTGTATTTGAAAGTATTTAAATACTTTTTTTAAAGTATTTGTATTTGACATTTAGGAATTGAAAGTATTTGTATTTGTATTTAAATACTTTCCTAAAGTATTTGATATTTCAAATACTTTTCAAATACTTTTTCAAATACTTTTTCAAATGTGTATACTAATTGCAATTTTAAATAGTTCTTGATTGAATTATTAAAACTCAAGTAACTGTACTGTGTTTTGTGGCAATTTACTCAGGAATTACGGCCTAGTAAAGGCAATTAAGCCATCATATGAGCAGTCATTGAGGCAGTGGACCTTTGCTACCACTGTATAAGAAGGCTTGTTACAAGAAGCCACTGCCTCACTTGTCAGTTGTCACTGTGATGTAGTTAGCAACAGCAAGACTCCCTTGCACTGTCTTATCAGTGTTTTCATGGTCCAGTTAATGAGACTGAACTGCCTGGTGACTGCCAGATGTGGTGACCAGGTATTGTTACAAATATTTGCTTCACCTGTGAACTCTGAACACTGGGCAGTAGCCAGATAGATACTAGACCACTGAATGTAACCAGACAACTTAGACAATAGCAATAAACTAGATGAACTGCTTGATATATCATTTTGTTTCTTTTACCCATATAGTAATATATCCTGAAAATGAAAAGTATTTGAAAAAGTATTTGAAATACTTTTCAAAAGTATTTGTATTTAAATACATTTGCATTTAAAAGTATTTGTATTTGAATCCCTCAAAAGTATTTGTATTTGTATTTAAATACATTTCAATGTATTTGACCCCATGTCTGGTCAGTGAAAGTACATGATCAGTGTCAGTGAAAGTACATGATCAGTGTCAGTGAAAGTACATGATCAGTGTCAGTGAAAGTACATGATCAGTGTCAGTGAAAGTACATGATCAGTGTCAGTGAAAGTACATGATCAGTGTCAGTGAAAGTACATGATCAGTGTCAGTGAAAGTACATGATCAGTGTCAGTGAAAATACATGATCAGTGTCAGTGAATGTACATGATCAGTGTCAGTGAAAATACAAGATCAGTGTCAGTGAAAGTACATGATCAGTGTCAGTGAAAGTACATGATCAGTGTCAGTGAAAGTACATGATCAGTGTCAGTGAAAGTACATGATCAGTGTCAGTGAAAGTACATGATCAGTGTCAGTGAAAGTACATGATCAGTGTCAGTGAAAATACATGATCAGTGTCAGTGAATGTACATGATCAGTGTCAGTGAAAATACATGATCAGTGTCACTGAAAGTACGTGATCAGTGTCAGTGAAAGTATGTGATCAGTGTCACTGAAAGTACATGATCAGTGTCACTGAAAGTATAAAATGATAAAAATGAGTCTTCAACCCACGTCTTACCCATTTTTTAGTCTTAGCTCAATTTTACCATTCATTATTATTCATTGTTATTAATTATTATTATTTATGCAGTTGCTATAAAACTGTTCTTGTTCTGTTTTTTTAGCTTAATTGATGAAAGATGTGTTGTGAAGCCCAGAGAAAATGACCCATCAAAATCAAGTTCTGCTGATAAATTCAGAGGTAAGTAAAACATTTCACACAGCTTTTTATGGAGTATTATGTGGATGCATACACATGTATAATAAAAGATCTGTCTTGACTACTGTGACTATAAAAACATGTTACTTTATACATATTTCTTGTACAGATGCGTTACTTTATACAAATGTCCTGTATACACGTGTTACTTTGTACGAATGTGCTGTACATGCAACTATGACAGATGTCTGTTGGTGTTTTTCTGCGTATAGATACAGGTGTCATTTTGATTGGTGATGCGATCCAAGCAAATCAATGTCTGGTTCTAGTAGAAATTAAGAGGTGTCAGGTTAGAGATTGGATTGTGGGAAAAGAGGTAGTAGATTTTCACAAATTCTATACAGCACGCATGTGAATGAAGGCTAATTAAAGTCTGAAAAAGTGAATACCCTAGTGGAACAATCCTGGTCGGCAACGAAGGAAACATTATAATGGCCGTGTATAGGAAACTCAGATGTGGTCTCACGTCACTATTGATGTGACGTTCCATGTTCCAGACTGCCTCTTCCAGATCTGTCCCATGAACAGATACTCAGCCCAGACACAGTACTGGAAGACAATGCGACAGAACATGAAGAGCTTCATGAGTGCCATCCTCCTGACAGGACTCCAGGTGAGGTTTGACTAGATCCTCCTGACAGGACTCCAGGTGAGGTTTGACTAGATCCTCCTGACAGGACTCCAGGTGGGGTTTGACTAGATCCTCCTGACAGGACTCCAGGTGAGGTTTGATTAGATTCTCCTGACAGGACTCCAGGTGAGGTTTGATTAGATCCTCCTGACAGGACTCCAGGTAAGGTTTGACTAGATCCTCCTGACAGGACTCCAGGTGAGGTTTGATTAGATTCTCCTGACAGGACTCCAGGTGAGGTTTGATTAGATCCTCCTGACAGGACTCCAGGTAAGGTTTGACTAGATCCTCCTGACAGGACTCCAGGTGGGGTTTGACTAGATCCTCCTGACAGGACTCCAGGTGAGGTTTGATTAGATCCTCCTGACAGGACTCCAGGTGAGGTTTGACTAGATCCTCCTGACAGGACTCCAGGTGAGGTTTGACTAGATCCTCCTGACAGGACTCCAGGTGAGGTTTGACTAGATCCTCCTGACAGGACTCCAGGTGAGGTTTGACTAGATCCTCCTGACAGGACTCCAGGTGAGGTTTGACTAGATCCTCCTGACAGGACTCCAGGTGAGGTTTGACTAGATCCTCCTGACAGGACTCCAGGTGAGGTTTGATTAGATCCTCCTGACAGGACTCCATGTGAGGTTTGACTAAATCCTCCTGACAGGACTCCAGGTGAGGTTTGACTAGATCCTCCTGACAGGACTCCAGGTTAGGTTTGATTGTGTCCTATCTTATCTACCTCATTTCGATGTGTCTCATCTGACTTGTTGAAGTTCATTACAACCTGTGTTTATATAACGCCATATATCCGGGACCAGTCCATTCATAGGTGTGTACACACATTGTATTACAGTATATTAAAAATTCCAGTGAAACAATTTAAGAATGAGTGAAGCCAACCAATGTCAAGATTAGCATCGCGTAAGTTTAATTCTATCCCAGGTGTCGTTACATGGTAAGTAATATTAGTGTCTTGCTAATTTCACTGAGCTGTTCAAATCCATTAACTGTCCAATAACCAGCACATTTGCCCTTTTTATTTGTTAGAATAAAACAAAATAAAATATATGATTTCACTTCTTGGAGAGATGTTCCACAAAACCAGTCAGAATGGCCACGAATTATGTGGTTACCAAGGTTACTGCTTTAACATTTGGCGTTGTGTACAGACTTTACAATTTGGTCAGGAGAGGACAGGTAGAATTTAAGATATGACAGTTGATTGAAATATAACTTCTCGAGGAACGTGACAATGTCTGAAGGGTCATGTGAGAAAGAGACAACACCCAACAAAAAACCACCTATAAAGTCACTCCCTGTCACCTGTCACCACCTATAAAGTCACTCCCTGTCACCTGTCACCACCTATAAAGCCACTCCCTGTCACCTGTCACCACCTATAAAGTCACTCCCTGTCACCTGTCACCACCTATAAAGCCACTCCCTGTCACCTGTCACCACCTATAAAGTCACTCCCTGTCACCACCTATAAAGTCACTCCCTGTCACCACCTATAAAGCCACTCCCTGTCACCACCTATAAAGTCACTCACTGTCACCTGTCACCACCTATAAAGTCACTCCCTGTCACCACCTATAAAGTCACTCCCTGTCACCAGTCACCACCTATAAAGTCACTCCCTGTCACCACCTATAAAGTCACTCCCTGTCACCACCTATAAAGTCACTCACTGTCACCACCTATAAAGTCACTCCCTGTCACCAGTCACCACCTATAAAGTCACTCCCTGTCACCTGTCACCACCTATAAAGTCACTCCCTGTCACCAGTCACCACCTATAAAGTCACTCCCAGTCACCACCTATAAAGTCACTCCCTGTCACCACCTATAAAGTCACTCCCTGTCACCAGTCACCACCTATAAAGCCACTCCCTGTCACCAGCCACCACCTATAAAGTCACTCCCTGTCACTAGTCACCACCTATAAAGTCACTCCCTGTCATCACCTATAAAGTCACTCCCTGTCACCACCTATAAAGTCACTCCCAGTCACCACCTATAAAGTCACTCCCTGTCACCACCTATAAAGTCACTCCCAGTCACCACCTATAAAGTCACTCCCTGTCACCACCTATAAAGTCACTCCCTGTCACCTGTCACCACCTATAACGTCACTCCCTGTCACCAGTCACCACCTATAAAGTCACTCCCTGTCACCTGTCACCACCTATAAAGTCACTCCCTGTCACCAGTCACCACCTATAAAGTCACTCCCTGTCACCAGCCACCACCTATAAAGTCACTCCCTGTCACCAGTCACCACCTATAAAGTCACTCCCTGTCTCCTGTCACCACCTATAAAGTCACTCCCTGTCACCTGTCACCACCTATAAAGTCACTCCCTGTCACCTGTCACCACCAGGGCACCTATAAAGTCACTCCCTGTCACCACCTATAAAGTCACTCCCTGTCACCACCTATAAAGTCACTCCCAGTCACCACCTATAAAGTCACTCCCTGTCACCTGTCACCACCTATAAAGTCACTCCCTGTCACCTGTCACCACCTATAAAGTCACTCCCTGTCACCACCTATAAAGTCACTCCCAGTCACCACCTATAAAGTCACTCCCTGTCACCACCTATAAAGCCACTCCCTGTCACCACCTATAAAGTCACTCACTGTCACCTGTCACCACCTATAAAGTCACTCCCTGTCACCTGTCACCACCTATAAAGTCACTCCCTGTCACCAGTCACCACCTATAAAGTCACTCCCTGTCACCACCTATAAAGTCACTCCCTGTCACCACCTATAAAGTCACTCCCTGTCACCAGTCACCACCTATAAAGTCGTTCCCTGTCACCACCTATAAAGTCACTCCCTGTCACCACCTATAAAGTCACTCCCTGTCACCAGTCACCACCTATAAAGTCACTCCCTGTCACCAGTCACCACCTATAAAATAACTCACTGTCACCTGTCACCACCTATAAAGTCACTCCCTGTCACCACGTATAAAGTCACTCCCTGTCACCAGTCACCACCTATAAAGTCACTCCCTGTCACCAGTCACCACCTATAAAGTCACTCCCTGTCACCAGTCACCACCTATATAGTCGTTCCCTGTCACCTCCTATAAAGTCACTCCCTGTCACCACCTATAAAGTCACTCCCTGTCACCAGTCACCACCTATAAAATCACTCACTGTCACCTGTCACCACCTATAAAGTCACTCCCTGTCACCAGTCACCACCTATAAAGTCACTCCCTGTCACCACCTATAAAGTCACTCCCTGTCACCAGTCACCACCTATAAAGTCACTCCCTGTCACTAGTCACCACCTATAAAGTCGCTCCCTGTCACCTGTCACCACCTATAAAGTCACTCCCTGTCACCAGTCACCACCTATAAAGTCACTCCCTGTCACCAGTCACCACCTATAAAGTCGCTCCCTGTCACCTGTCACCACCTATAAAGTCACTCCCTGTCACCAGTCACCACCTATAAAGTCACTCCCTGTCACCAGTCACCACCTATAAAGTCACTCCCTGTCACCAGTCACCACCTGTAAAGTCACTCCCTGTCACCAGTCACCACCTATAAAGTCACTCCCTGTCACCTGTCACCACCTATAAAGTCACTTCCTGTCACCAGTTACCACCTATAAAGTCACTCCCTGTCACCTGTCACCACCTATAAAGTCACTCCCTGTCACCTGTCACCACCTATAAAGTCACTCCCTGTCACCAGCCACCACCTATAAAGTCACTCCCTGTCACCAGCCACCACCTATAAAGTCACTCCCTGTCACCAGTCACCACCTATAAAGTCACTCCCTGTCACCAGTCACCACCTATAAAGTCACTCCCTGTCACCAGTCACCACCTATAAAGTCACTCCCTGTCACCTGTCACCACCTATAAAGTCACTCCCTGTCACCAGCCACCACCTATAAAGTCACTCCCTGTCACCAGTCACCACCTATAAAGTCACTCCCTGTCACCAGTCACCACCTATAAAGGTCTTGCAGGAAGTGGCAGAGAGAGTTTTCCACCTAAAGATAGCATGTTCAGTGAAGCTGATGCCAGGGTCGAGATAAAGTGATCTAGTGGTGATACCGTGCTATCAAATGGTTTGAATACCAGCAGGTTGTCAACTGAGACATACCTTATGACATTATGCACTCGACTTTGGAGATACTAATCTGTGTACCTGTTCTGTGGTTAATCAACTGAGATGGTTTATCAGATCGCAACAGTGCCCCAGAGAAATAATTACTTTTGGCATTGTTGCTAGAGTCGTGAGATTAGGCTGCCATTTTGTTTGTTCTATTTGATGCCTTTCGTGTCGTGCTGTTAACATGCAGCTGTAGCCTGCAGCGTACACATTAAAGAAGTTAATAAACAATTATTAACCAATCATAGAATATAGATATATATATAAATTCAGGTCAACAACCATTGCCCCCAAAAAAGAACATACCATTTATGTGACCATGATTTGTTGAGCATGGAGCCACGGTATATTTTAAATATTTTAAAACTTTGACATCTTTGGCACTGGTCGCCGCTATTACATAGACTTTGTTTGGTTTGACTCGCTCCTATCTAATCAATGTATGTTTTTAATAAATTTTCCAAATTCCAGACATTTCTAAATGCAAACAAGAATATGGTGTCCTATTATATATTGTAGACATAATATATATATATATATATATATATATATATATATATATATATATATATATATATATATAAACAAACCATTTGTATGCGTGTCTGAAATAAAAATTATAAATTAAATTACAATGATTTATAACCAATGAAAGAATATCAAAAGCAATACTAGTCACCCTTCATTAATATTCATGAAGTAATGACGCGCAAATTTGTATTCGTTCCGATGGCAAAATGATCATTATTTACAACCAAATAATATTATACAATGCTTAAAATGAGTGTTGTCATGTGGCTTTAGCAAATTAAATTGCTTGGTGAAGCGAATGGAAATGTTTCCGTACAAGAATCGGCTAGGAAATGCAGGTGAATTCCACATTTACCACACCGTGCCATTTAAAATGTTTCATTGGTTAGATATCACTTTTAGTTTAATAAATATTTTTTCCACATATTTGTTTTATGAAAACAACTACAGATACCAGTGTATGCTAAATGTATGTCAACACTAAACCAGGAAATATATTTACGCGAATCTATAACTGTAATCAAGGTTACGCGTGTGTGTGGTTTGGGTGTGTGTTTGGGTGTGTTATATGTTGTGTTTATGTGTGTGTGTCTGTATGTGTTTGTGTGTGGTGTGTCTGTGTGTGCATGTTTATGTGTGTGTGTGTGTGTACGGTGTGTGTACGGTGTGTTTACGTTGTGTGTACGGTTTGTGTGTTTGTGTGTGGTGTGATGTGTATGTGTGTCTGAGATATTTTAATGTTTTCTTCCTAATAGTTTACATTGTAAACGACAGACACAGGACTGAATCAGTCACCTTGTGGTGGAGGAGCACTTTTGTTTTATTGAAGCTCCCTGTTGATTAAATGTTCCTGCCTGTCTTAGGGTCTCTACATCTATGGATGTATAATTACATTGATTATTCATGACCTTCGTGTGTTTCAAACGATTGCTCTGAGAGAGGCTGATCAGTTTAGCACAGTTTATATAAAATTGTATATTTGTGTTAATGCAAATGACTGTTAAAACACTGTGTATCCTCCATATCAGATGTGTGACATAAATATATGGGAAACTGCCACTGAAGTGTATTCACACATAGCACCAACCAGTAGGTGGGTATTTTTTCTAGTTATGTTAGTTTTAAATGGTGTTCAAAGGAGATATTTCAAATCAATTCAAATTAAAGTTATTGTAACGTTTTACCAAATGAAGGCAAATATTATATATAATAAAAGGTAAGTTCTCATATAGTACAGTATCCAGTCCTCTGGACTGCTCAAAGTGCCTTTATACTTTATTTCTCTGGCAGACCTGTTCGAACAAACACTGTCTCAACTTCTTTGGGAAGCATCCAGCCATATGCTACAATTAATGCGCGAAGGCTGCTCGTACACATATCCACCACTATCTATAGTCAGGTACTCATACCGCTGAGTGAACTGGAGCAACGTAGAGTGAAAAAACTTGCCCCAGGTTTTAACACTTCAGCACAGGACTCGAACCCGGGTTCTCATAGTCGAGAGTCCAAAGGTCTACCCCTAAACCACTCTAATAACATAAAGAGTACAATAAGAGAAGAGCATTGTATAATGTCATACTCCGAATGATATATGTTCAGTATATATGTATTTCATAGTATTGAAAACATAAGCGTCGTGCAGATGCAGCAAAATAAACGTGATTGAACGGTATGTTGTATAAGTTGTTTAAGTGTACATTTGTACATCCTTTTTGAATACCGGGGTAAGTGATAATGTGAAGTCTCTCATGGGAAATAACTCCAGATTAAAGCACATTTAGTTCGTCTAGAATGCAGTCTGATTGTTAAAGTGATGAGTGCATCAGTAGCCGTGTTGCAACATGCAGCAGTCTGATTGCTAAAGCAATGAGTGCATCAGTAGCCGTGTTGCAACATGCAGCAGTCTGATTGCTAAAGCGATGAGTGCATCAGTAGCCGTGTTGCAACATGCAGCAGTCTGATTGTTAAAGTGATGAGTGCATCAGTAGCCGTGTTGCAACATGCAGCAGTCTGATTGTTAAAGTGATGAGTGCATCAGTTGCCGTGTTGCAACATGCAGCAGTCTGATTGCTAAAGCGATGAGTGCATCAGTAGCCGTGTTGCAACATGCAGCAGTCTGATTGCTAAAGCAATGAGTGCATCAGTAGCCGTGTTGCAGCATGCAGCAGTCTGATTGTTAAAGCAATGAGTGCATCAGTAGCCGTGTTGCAGCATGCAGCAGTCTGATTGCTAAAGCAATGAGTGCATCAGTAGCCGTGTTGCAGCATGCAGCAGTCTGATTGCTAAAGCAATGAGTGCATCGGTAGCCGTGTTGCAGCATGCAGCAGTCTGATTGCTAAAGCAATGAGTGCATCGGTAGCCGTGTTGCAGCATGCAGCAGTCTGATTGCTAAAGCAATGAGTGCATCGGTAGCCGTGTTGCAGCATGCAGCAGTCTGATTGCTAAAGCAATGAGTGCATCAGTAGCCGTGTTGCAGCATGCAGCAGTCTGATTGCTAAAGCAATGAGTGCATCAGTAGCCGTGTTGCAGCATGCAGCAGTCCTGGAGCGAGAACAGAACGAGAACGACACGAAGAGACTGACCGGAACTGTGATTCGGTACGGCAGCGTCATACAGGTAGATGGTTCACACTTACACCTTCACCCTCACTGCCAGACATTGCTCTTTTGTCACTCGTTACACGTAAACAACTCCCTGTATTCAAGAATTACCTGATTATAGTATTAAATATACTTCACAGCCAGAGTATCCATCATGTGTCATTGGTATTTATTTTTACATGTCCACATTTCCGGTGACATTTGTATTGATTTTATAGATCTTCAGACACATTCACAATTAATGGCTGCGAGGCAACTCACAGACTGTATTAGGGAATTAGGCGATGGATGCTGAAACTAAATGATGATAAAACTAACATGATGATCTTTACATCAAACCAACATCTCAGGAAGTTCGTACGGAAGTTGCTCCTTGACAATTGGAGATGATATCACCATCAGACCGCAAAAATAAGGAATTTTGGAGTTCACATGGACCAACATCTGATGATGACAGATATGGTTAGGGTTAAGTCAGTCTGTCTGTGGCTAGGGCTATGGTTAGTGTTAAATAAGTGTGTCTGTGGCTAGGGTTAGTGTTACATCAGTCTGTTTGTGGCTAGGGTTAGTGTTAAATCAGTCTGTCTGTGGCTAGGGTTAGTGTTACATCAGTCTGTCTGTGGCTAGGGTTAGTGTTACATCAGTCTGTCTGTGGCTAAGGTTAATGTTAAATCAGTGTGTCTGTGGCTAAGGTTAGTGTTACATCAGTCTGTCTGTGGCTAGGGTTAGTGTTACATCAGTCTGTCTGTGGCTAGTTGCTGCACCTGAAGAGCAACAAGTACCTGACCGTGAACAACCGACTGCCGGCCCAGAGGGAGAAGGTGGCCATGAAGGTGCAGCTGGACTCAGAGGGCAACCAGGGATCAGGGTTCTATGTGAACCCCTTCTTCAAACTGCGCACTGATGGAGACCAGGTGAGTGGGAGAGGCAGGGGCAGGGGCAGGGGCAGGGGCAGGGGCAGGGGCAGGGGCAGGGGCAGGGGCAGGGGCAGGGGCAGGGGCAGGGGCAGGGGCAGGGGCAGGGGCAGGGGCAGGGGCAGGGGCAGGGGCAGGGGCAGGGGCAGGGGCAGGGGCAGGGGCAGGGGCAGAGGGTGTGTTTGTGTGTGTGTGTGTGTGTGTGTGTGTGTGTGTGTGTGTGTGTGTGTGTGTGAGTGTGTGAGTGTGTGTGTGTGTGTGTATGGTTGTGTGTATGTGAATGTGTGTTTGTGTGTGTGTGTGTGTGTGTGTAATTGTGTGTGCAGCGTGTGTGTTTATGTGAGTGTATGTGTAGTATATGATTGTATGTAAGTGTGAGTATGTGACGGTGTATTTGTGTGTATTTGTGTGTGAGTGTGTACGCACGTGAGAGTACGGTGTGTAATTTGTGAGTGTATATATGTATGTTTATTAGTTTGAGGGTGTGTATATATATATATATGTGTATATATGTATGTATGTATGTATGTATATATATATATATGTGTGTGTGTCAATCTATGTGACCAAGTCTTGACATGTGACCAAATGTCTGATCAAGTGGGTACCCAAATGTGGTCTTGTAGATGGCCAAAATGATGTCTAGTGTCCAAATGAATTGTGACACATACTACTAAAACACCATAATAATGTCAAATTGATGTGACCAAGGTGTGACAAAATGTCTGATCAAAATAATGTATTGTGATCATATATCTGGTGACCAGAATGTTCAATCAAGAAATTTCATGACCAAAAGTTGTATGACCAACTGTCATGTGACCAGTTGTCATGTCACTAAATGTACTGCCTCATTCCCAGGTTGTCGTAGGGGACAAGGTGATCCTATGTCCAGTGGTTGCCGGGCAACAGCTGCGTGTGAGTGAGTTGAGTCTCGTGGATGAACAAGGCTGCAAGGAGGTATGAGTCACTCTCGTCGGGAACATGTTTCTATCAGATGTTGAAGTTGACACATTTGTTCTTTGTAATCGTTGATCTTCACTTGAAGATCTGAAATGTGATTGAGGCAGAGGTCGACCGCGTCATTTCAAGAGATAGGATACATTCAGATGGGTTGCTCAGATGTAGAGCATCAGACTCTCAACTAAGAGAACCCAGGTTCTAATCCCGCTGCTGCAATGTTAAAAACTGAGCAAGTTTTTTCATTCTACATTGCTCCATTTCAGTCAGCTGTATGGATGAGTACCTGGCTATAGACAGTGTGGGATATTTATACGAGCAGCCTTCGCGCATTAATTGAAGCCTGGCTGCCAGTGGCTGGATGCTTCCCAGAGAAATTGATATGGCATTTGAATGAATATGTCTGCCAGGGAAGTAAAGTGTAAAGTATTTTGAGCAGTCCTGATGACTGGATAATTCACTATATAAGAACTTACCTTTTTACATAATCTTCGTGAGAAAACATCTGTGAAAATCACTAATATTTCCTTAGTTGCAAGAAATAATTTAAATAATTTATATTCCTTGTCATGTTACATATAGCACCAGTTCAGATTTGAAACTAAAGAAATTAGCAGAGCACTTAGGGGTCAAAACTTTATATAGGCCATATAACTTTATATAAAGGCAAGTTCTTATATAGCGCAGTATCCAGTCCTGAAGACCGTTCAAAGCGCTTTACACTTTACCAAGGTTTTAACCCCACAGCCAGGATTCGAACCCGGGTTCTCGTAGTCGAGAGACCGAAGCTCTACCCCTGAGCCACTGCGCTCTACAGTGGCTCAGAGGTAGAGCTGGTATACGGTCCCCTTAAAACAGTGGCCTGCTTAATACAGCAAAGCATAGCCTAAATTATTGATGTATGCTGCCGTTAATTATATATGTATGTATGTATGTATGTATGTATGTGTATGTGTACAGTTGTATATATAACATATATATATATATATATATATATATATATATATATATATATATATATATATATATATATATATATAATGTATATACATATATAATTTATATATATATACATATATACACATACATATGTACATATATGCACATATATATATATATATTATATACATTCTATAATGTTCCCATCCACAGGTGAATGTTGCCAGTAGCTGTGTAAATACCTGTTGGAAGATCTCTCTGTTCTTGTCACATGATGAGAATCGAGATGACATCTTGAAAGGGGTAAGTGGCAGAAAACAGTGATGCAAGGGTAACCTGGCATGTAGCATCCTAGATGTTATTCATACCCAAAGATGTTTGACTGTGGAAATTGGTAGAGACGTAGAGACTGGTTTTCACTCAGATGAATAGAAATAAGTTTAGGTGAAATTTTATGAATTGGAACTGAATCAGTTGTGTTGTTGATAAGAATTTATCATGAAAAATGGTCAATAAAATGTGAAAAACATGTAAGGGAAACTTGAATTTTAACTGTGAATCATCATGGTCATGTGTGTGACATGGTCATGGATGTGTGACATGTGCCACATTCAGACTGTGTCACATGACATGTGCCTTATTCACACTGTGTCACATTTGGCCTGGATGGCAGTGAGTGACCACTGAGATGGTTGCAGGGAGATGTGGTGCGATTGTTCCACGCAGAACAGCTGAAATACCTGACAGAAGACGAGTACAAGGGGAAGCGACATGTCTTCCTCCGCAAGACAGATCGTCCCAACCCATTCGCAGCCACCAGCTCCAAGGCACTCTGGGAAGTCGAGGTAACCACCACGTTATTATCCGCTTCCACAAAGTGTTGTTTTTAAGTGAAATGTCAACTGAAGTTATACCGAGGTTAATTCGTCAAGATTTAAAATCTTATCTCGGCATAATTCTACATTGTCTAAACATGGTGTTATACTCTAATGATTTTGACTTAATGGTTTATTGGTGTTAGAACTATTATTCATTTAAAAGTCTTGTCATCCTTCATATGTTTATGGTTTAATTCTTGTGTGGATTAAAGACATACACTAAATGTGAACCCCAAACAATTCTAGATTCGCTAATGATGGTGTTATAATCTAATAATTTCATTTTATTTTACTTGATAAAAAATTGAATTGAACTTTTTAAAACTCTTTCCATGTATTTAGTTTCTTTCTGGATTTTTTAAGTATTGCGTTAAAGGTTCCCACAGGTTTACTGATAGTGTAGCACTGGGCCACATTGTTATTTGATCTTAGACTATGACTCATAAACATCCTGGAAGTTGAAGATATCACATCTGGGATGTTTTAAGGTAGAAAAAGAATTTCTTAGCTTCTTATAATTAATTGGTGGTTCATGTCAGTCAGTTTTAAGTATTAAGGCACAGGACAACTTTTACATCCAGCCAGGAGAGTTCTAAATAATTGAAAGTAGTTGTCTGTTGGCAAAACTGGGAATTAACGGAGTTCATGTCTGTTGAAGGTTGTACAGCACGACCCATACAGGAGTGGACCTGGACACTGGAACAGTCTCTTTCGCTTCCGACACCTCACAACTGGACACTACCTGGCCATAGAAGTAGGTCTAGATAGAACCTGGCCATAGAAGTAGGTCTAGACAGAACCTGGCCATAGAACTAGGTCTAGATAGAACCTGGCCATAGAAGTAGGTCTAGGCAGAACCTGGCCATAGAAGTAGGTCTAGACAGAACCTGGCCGTAGAAGTAGATCTAGATAGAACCTGGCCATAGAAGTAGGTCTAGATAGAACCTGGCCATAGAAGTAGGTCTAGATAGAACCTGGCCATAGAAGTAGGTCTAGAAAGAACCTGGCCATAGAAGTAGGTCTAGATAGAACCTGGCCATAGAAGTAGGTCTAGATAGAACCTGGCCATAGAAGTAGGTCTAGACAGAACCTGGCCATAGAAGTAGGTCTAGATAGAACCTGGCCATAGAAGTAGGTCTACACAGAACCTGGCCATAGAAGTAGGTCTAGATAGAACCTGGCCATAGAAGTAGGTCTAGATAGAACCTGGCCATAGAAGTAGGTCTAGATAGAACCTGGCCATAGAAGTAGGTCTAGACAGAACCTGGCCATAGAAGTAGGTCTAGATAGAACCTGGCCATAGAAGTAGGTCTAGACAGAACCTGGCCATAGAAGTAGGTCTAGATAGAACCTGGCCATAGTAGTAGGTCTAGACAGAACCTGGCCATAGAACTAGGTCTAGACAGAACCTGGCCATAGAAGTAGGTCTAGATAGAATCTGGCCATAGAAGGTCTAGACAGAACCTGGCCATAGAACTAGGTCTAGATAGAACATGGCCATAGAAGTAGGTCTAGATAGAATCTGGCCGTAGAGGTAGGTCTAGATAGAACCTGGCCGTAGAAGTAGGTCTAGATAGAATCTGGCCGTAGAAGTAGGTCTAGACAGAACCTGGCCATAGAAGTAGGTCTAGACAGAACCTGGCCATAGAACTAGGTCTAGACAGAACCTGGCCATAGAAGTAGGTCTAGACAGAACCTGGCCATAGAAGTAGGTCTACACAGAACCTGGCCATAGAAGTAGGTCTAGATAGAACCTGGCCATAGAAGTAGGTCTAGATAGAATCTGGCCATAGAAGTAGGTTTCGACAGAACCTGGCCATTGAATTAGGTCTATAGTAGCTGCCTATAGAAGTAAGACTACACAGTACCTGGCCATAGAAGTAGGTATAGACAGTACATGGACATATAAGTAGACCCAGACACTACCTGGACATAGAAGTAGGTATAGACAGTATCTGGCCATTGAATTAAGTCTAGATAGTACCTCCCCGTGCCATAGAAGTAGGTCTAGGCAGTACCTAGCCATATAAGTAGGGGTAGACAGATCCTGGCCATATAATAGATATTTACAGGACTTGGCTATAGATGTAGATCTAGACAGTACCTGGCCATAGAAGTAGGTGTAGACAGTACCTGGCTATAGATGCACATACGCACATGCACATGCACACGCACACGCACACGCACACGCACGCACGCACGCATGCACACACACACACACACATATATACACACACGCATACGCGCGCACACACACACACACACATATATATACACACACGCATACGCGCGCGCGCGCGCGCGCGCGCACACACACACACCCACACACACACACATATATACACACACGTATACGTGCACGCACACACACACACACACACACACACACATATATACACACACGTATACGCGCGTGCACACCCACACACACTGTATACATGCTCATGCATGCATAAGCACACCCAAGCACGCACACACTCATATGCCAGGGTACTCATCATTAGATGACACTTCAAAAACATTCAAGGCATGTTTGTTTTAAAACATTTTTATATCCTAAATCTGTGATGGTCCCTTGCTCCAGTGACAGCTTGTGTCTGTCTCCACTCCACTCATGGTTACTTGTTGTATGGTGCACCTGTCAACTTCTATTCCCGAGGATATAGACACTGTAGAAATGTCACCGTTGTTGTTATTTCTCACCTGTCACATTCTGCAGGAGGACAAGGACGTGCGTGACGATGCAATGAGGAGAAAGTTGCGAGGTGAGATCTCCAGCCCCGTGTACTCACTCACAACACTGGCAAACAAAGACGACATTGCCTCCATCTTTGAGTTTGACCCAACAACAATCACCAGAGGTGATTCTCTTGTGCCCAGGTGAGCTGCTTACAAGTCCTCCCAGGTGTTGACCACTCTGTCAGGTGTTGACCACACTGTCAGGTGTTGACCACTATGTCAGGTGTTGACCACTCTGTCAGGTGCTGACCACTCTGTCAGGTGTTGTCCACTCTGTCAGGTGTTGACCACACTGTCAGGTGTTGACCACACTGTCAGGTGTTGACCACTATGTCAGGTGTTGTCCACTCTGTCAAGTTTTGTCCACTCTGTCAGGTGTTGACCACACTGTCAGGTGTTGACCACTATGTCAGGTGTTGACCACTATGTCAGGTGTTGTCCACTCTGTCAGGTGTTGACCACTCTGTCAGGTGTTGACCACTATGCCAGGTGTTGTCCACTCTGTCAGGTGTTGACCACTCTGTCAGGTGTTGACCACTCTGTCAGGTGTTGACCACTCTGTCAGGTGTTGTCCACTCTGTCAGGTGTTGACCACTCTGTCAGGTGTTGACCACACTGTCAGGTGTTGTCCACTCTGTCAGGTGTTGACCACTCTGTCAGGTGTTGACCACTATGTCAGGTGTTGTCCACTCTGTCAGGTGTTGACCACTCTGTCAGGTGTTGACCACTATGTCAGATGTTGTCCACTCTGTCAGGTGTTGACCACTCTGTCAGGTGTTGACCACTCTGTCAGGTGTTGTCCACTCTGTTAGGTGTTGTCCACTCTGTCAGGTGTTGACCACTCTGTCAGGTATTGACCACACTGTCAGGTGTTGACCACTATGTCAGGTGTTGACCACTCTGTCAGGTGTTGACCACTCTGTCAGGTGTTGACCACTCTGTCAGGTGTTGTCCACTCTGTTAGGTGTTGTCCACTCTGTCAGGTGTTGACCACTCTGTCAGGTATTGACCACACTGTCAGGTGTTGACCACTATGTCAGGTGTTGACCACTCTGTCAGGTGCTGACCACTCTGTCAGGTGTTGACCACTCTGTCAGGTGCTGACCACTCTGTCAGGTGTTGTCCACTCTGTCAGGTGTTGACCACACTGTCAGGTGTTGACTACACTGTCAGGTGTTGACCACTATGTCAGGTGTTGACCACTCTGTCAGGTGCTGACCACTCTGTCAGGTGTTGTCCACTCTGTCAGGTGTTGACCACACTGTCAGGTGTTGACCACACTGTCAGGTGTTGACCACTCTGTCAGGTGTAGACGACCACTCACATTACCTAGTACAGTGTAATTGTTACTTGTTGGTCTTCATTCGTCCGTCTCCAACACATTACCTAGTACAGTGTAATTGCTACTTGTAGGTCTTCATTCGTCCAGTACAGTGTAATTGCTACTTGTAGGTCTTCATTCGTCCATCTCCAACACATTACCTAGTACAGTGTAATTGCTACTTGTTGGTCTTCATTCGTCCATCTCCAACACATTACCTAGTACAGTGTAATTGTTACTTGTAGGTCTTCATTCGTCCATCTCCAACACATTACCTAGTACAGTGTAATTGCTACTTGTTGGTCTTCATTCGTCCATCTCCAACACATTACCTAGTACAGTGTAATTGCTACTTGTAGGTCTTCATTCGTTCGTCTCCAACACATTACCTAGTACAGTGTAATTGCTACTTGTAGGTCTTCATTCGTCCGTCTCCACCACATTACCTAGTACAGTGTAATTGCTACTTGTAGGTCTTCATTCGTCCGTCTCCAACACATTACCTAGTACAGTGTAATTGCTACTTGTAGGTCTTCATTCGTCCGTCTCCACCACATTACCTAGTACAGTGTAATTGCTACTTGTAGGTCTTCATTCGTCCGTCTCCAACACATTACCTAGTACAGTGTAATTGCTACTTGTAGGTCTTCATTCGTCCGTCTCCAACACATTACCTAGTACAGTGTAATTGCTACTTGTAGGTCTTCATTCGTCTGTCTCCAACACATTACCTAGTACAGTGTAATTGCTACTTGTAGGTCTTCATTCGTCCGTCTCCACCACATTACCTAGTACAGTGTAATTGCTACTTGTAGGTCTTCATTCGTCCGTCTCCACCACATTACCTAGTACAGTGTAATTGCTACTTGTAGGTCTTCATTCGTCCGTCTCCAACACATTACCTAGTACAGTGTAATTGCTACTTGTAGGTCTTCATTCGTCCGTCTCCAACACATTACCTAGTACAGTGTAATTGCTACTTGTAGGTCTTCATTCGTCCGTCTCCAACACATTACCTAGTACAGTGTAATTGCTACTTGTAGGTCTTCATTCGTCCGTCTCCACCACATTACCTAGTACAGTGTAATTGCTACTTGTAGGTCTTCATTCGTCCGTCTCCACCACATTACCTAGTACAGTGTAATTGCTACTTGTAGGTCTTCATTCGTCCGTCTCCAACACATTACCTAGTACAGTGTAATTGCTACTTGTAGGTCTTCATTCGTCCGTCTCCACCACATTACCTAGTACAGTGTAATTGCTACTTGTAGGTCTTCATTCGTCCGTCTCCACCACATTACCTAGTACAGTGTAATTGCTACTTGTAGGTCTTCATTCGTCCGTCTCCAACACATTACCTAGTACAGTGTAATTGCTACTTGTAGGTCTTCATTCGTCCGTCTCCAACACATTACCTAGTACAGTGTAATTGCTACTTGTAGGTCTTCATTCGTCCGTCTCCACCACATTACCTAGTACAGTGTAATTGCTACTTGTAGGTCTTCATTCGTCCGTCTCCACCACATTACCTAGTACAGTGTAATTGCTACTTGTAGGTCTTCATTCGTCCGTCTCCACCACATTACCTAGTACAGTGTAATTGCTACTTGTAGGTCTTCATTCGTCCGTCTCCAACACATTACCTAGTACAGTGTAATTGCTACTTGTAGGTCTTCATTCGTCCGTCTCCAACACATTACCTAGTACAGTGTAATTGCTACTTGTAGGTCTTCATTCGTCCGTCTCCAACACATTACCTAGTACAGTGTAATTGCTACTTGTAGGTCTTCATTCGTCCGTCTCCAACACATTACCTAGTACAGTGTAATTGCTACTTGTAGGTCTTCATTCGTCCGTCTCCACCACATTACCTAGTACAGTGTAATTGCTACTTGTAGGTCTTCATTCGTCCGTCTCCACCACATTACCTAGTACAGTGTAATTGCTACTTGTAGGTCTTCATTCGTCCGTCTCCAACACATTACCTAGTACAGTGTAATTGCTACTTGTAGGTCTTCATTCGTCCGTCTCCAACACATTACCTAGTACAGTGTAATTGCTACTTGTAGGTCTTCATTCGTCCGTCTCCAACACATTACCTAGTACAGTGTAATTGCTACTTGTAGGTCTTCATTCGTCCGTCTCCACCACATTACCTAGTACAGTGTAATTGCTACTTGTAGGTCTTCATTCGTCCGTCTCCACCACATTACCTAGTACAGTGTAATTGCTACTTGTAGGTCTTCATTCGTCCGTCTCCAACACATTACCTAGTACAGTGTAATTGCTACTTGTAGGTCTTCATTCGTCCGTCTCCACCACATTACCTAGTACAGTGTAATTGCTACTTGTAGGTCTTCATTCGTCCGTCTCCACCACATTACCTAGTACAGTGTAATTGCTACTTGTAGGTCTTCATTCGTCCGTCTCCAACACATTACCTAGTACAGTGTAATTGCTACTTGTAGGTCTTCATTCGTCCGTCTCCAACACATTACCTAGTACAGTGTAATTGCTACTTGTAGGTCTTCATTCGTCCGTCTCCACCACATTACCTAGTACAGTGTAATTGCTACTTGTAGGTCTTCATTCGTCCGTCTCCACCACATTACCTAGTACAGTGTAATTGCTACTTGTAGGTCTTCATTCGTCCGTCTCCAACACATTACCTAGTACAGTGTAATTGCTACTTGTAGGTCTTCATTCGTCCGTCTCCAACACATTACCTAGTACAGTGTAATTGCTACTTGTAGGTCTTCATTCGTCCGTCTCCAACACATTACCTAGTACAGTGTAATTGCTACTTGTAGGTCTTCATTCGTCCGTCTCCAACACATTACCTAGTACAGTGTAATTGCTACTTGTAGGTCTTCATTCGTCCGTCTCCAACACATTACCTAGTACAGTGTAATTGCTACTTGTAGGTCTTCATTCGTCCGTCTCCACCACATTACCTAGTACAGTGTAATTGCTACTTGTAGGTCTTCATTCGTCCGTCTCCAACACATTACCTAGTACAGTGTAATTGCTACTTGTAGGTCTTCATTCTTCCGTCTCCACCACATTACCTAGTACAGTGTAATTGCTACTTGTAGGTCTTCATTCGTCCGTCTCCACCACATTACCTAGTACAGTGTAATTGCTACTTGTAGGTCTTCATTCGTCCGTCTCCACCACATTACCTAGTACAGTGTAATTGCTACTTGTAGGTCTTCATTCGTCCGTCTCCACCACATTACCTAGTACAGTGTAATTGCTACTTGTAGGTCTTCATTCGTCCGTCTCCACCACATTACCTAGTACAGTGTAATTGCTACTTGTAGGTCTTCATTCGTCCGTCTCCACCACATTACCTAGTACAGTGTAATTGCTACTTGTAGGTCTTCATTCGTCCGTCTCCACCACATTACCTAGTACAGTGTAATTGCTACTTGTAGGTCTTCATTCGTCTGTCTCCACCACATTACCTAGTACAGTGTAATTGCTACTTGTAGGTCTTCATTCGTCCGTCTCCACCACATTACCTAGTACAGTGTAATTGCTACTTGTAGGTCTTCATTCGTCCGTCTCCACCACATTACCTAGTACAGTGTAATTGCTACTTGTAGGTCTTCATTCGTCCGTCTCCACCACATTACCTAGTACAGTGTAATTGCTACTTGTAGGTCTTCATTCGTCCGTCTCCAACACATTACCTAGTACAGTGTAATTGCTACTTGTAGGTCTTCATTCGTCCGTCTCCAACACATTACCTAGTACAGTGTAATTGCTACTTGTAGGTCTTCATTCGTCCGTCTCCAACACATTACCTAGTACAGTGTAATTGCTACTTGTAGGTCTTCATTCGTCCGTCTCCAACACATTACCTAGTACAGTGTAATTGCTACTTGTAGGTCTTCATTCGTCCGTCTCCAACACATTACCTAGTACAGTGTAATTGCTACTTGTAGGTCTTCATTCGTCCGTCTCCACCACATTACCTAGTACAGTGTAATTGCTACTTGTAGGTCTTCATTCGTCCGTCTCCAACACATTACCTAGTACAGTGTAATTGCTACTTGTAGGTCTTCATTCGTCCGTCTCCACCACATTACCTAGTACAGTGTAATTGCTACTTGTAGGTCTTCATTCGTCCGTCTCCACCACATTACCTAGTACAGTGTAATTGCTACTTGTAGGTCTTCATTCGTCCGTCTCCAACACATTACCTAGTACAGTGTAATTGCTACTTGTAGGTCTTCATTCGTCCGTCTCCAACACATTACCTAGTACAGTGTAATTGCTACTTGTAGGTCTTCATTCGTCCGTCTCCACCACATTACCTAGTACAGTGTAATTGCTACTTGTAGGTCTTCATTCGTCCGTCTCCACCACATTACCTAGTACAGTGTAATTGCTACTTGTAGGTCTTCATTCGTCCGTCTCCACCACATTACCTAGTACAGTGTAATTGCTACTTGTAGGTCTTCATTCGTCCGTCTCCACCACATTACCTAGTACAGTGTAATTGCTACTTGTAGGTCTTCATTCGTCCGTCTCCACCACATTACCTAGTACAGTGTAATTGCTACTTGTAGGTCTTCATTCGTCCGTCTCCACCACATTACCTAGTACAGTGTAATTGCTACTTGTAGGTCTTCATTCGTCCGTCTCCACCACATTACCTAGTACAGTGTAATTGCTACTTGTAGGTCTTCATTCGTCCGTCTCCACCACATTACCTAGTACAGTGTAATTGCTACTTGTAGGTCTTCATTCGTCCGTCTCCACCACATGTGCACAAAGACCTGGGTCCACAGCATGGCCATCCTCATAGACAAGGACGCAGACAAACCTGTCATGCTGAAGGTAAACAACACCAGCAATATCACTCTGCACTGTATGGCTGGTGTTAATACTCTTTCCTACTTCATCCTTTGTCCTGTTTCACTGCTAGTTCTAACAGTCTTTGTCACGTTTCCCTTTTAGTCCATGGGCCAGAAGCCATTTTTTCATGAATTGGTATCACCAAGATGGACAAAGCCTGATGTGGTTTTTTAGATAGGCCTATGTATCTAGATGACACATTGATGATTGTGGTCATAACCCTGCATATCGAGTAGCTTTCTGTATTTTCTACCCGTAAAACTAATGTGAGAACTTAAGAATTTCCAACACCAAATATTGGGGTAAGGGAAACATAATTTGCTATAACTCCGGCCAAAATAAAGCTATGGCAGTGATCTACCACTCAAATTGTCTGGTTTGCATCACTCTATCGATTGAATTTAACTGATTGCAAGTTGCTTTTGAAAGTAGGTCAGCAAAGGTCAAAAGGTCACAAAATTCGGGTCATGCCCAAAATCAGCAGTCGTCATCATTTGTTTCATCATATTACAGTCTGACCCCACCAAATACACCATTAATCAATTAATGCTCTTGCAGGATATGTTTCTAATATTTATTGGGCGGTCATGTTCATGTAAGGTTAAAACACACAAAGTTTTAGAGAATTTGAAGAGGGGAATATGAAAATGGTTCTTAAGTTACATTTTGTTGTGTCCTCAATCCTGGCCTCTCTTGCGCATGTTTGAGGAGTTCTCCGGTTTTTTGGCATGTTATAATCCACCCTGAATCGCCTCGGCCACAGTGTCTCATATTAAATGATGCAACAAATTGATACGGCACTGTGCTTGCAGAAGTTGTCATCCGGAGATGATGTACCAACAGACTTGCGGCCTGGTATTTTCACAACTCTGGTTTGGGACAATATTGACCGTTTGGAGGAAACACTCAGTAGTGGGGGCACCTCGCATCGAGTCAATGGAATTGCTATACAACAGAAGAATCTCTACGAGGATGTTGAGCAAAGGGTGCCGGCTAGAGTGTCAAAGACAAAAAAGCGCTCTATCTCAGGAGACAGTCATTGTATTCCCATATACAATGCGGGGAAACCATTAGAAAAAAATTGACTCTCCGTTCACAACCATTGTCCGGGCCACACCAATAAAGAACATTGCCTGGGTGTTGGCGCGCCTGTCCAACGTGCATTGTCAGCGAGTCAGCAGCTGGACTGACTTGCATTGTCAGCGAGTCAGCAGCTGAGAAGTGGCATTGACATTCTTGAAGACAACATTGCGTACCTACCGACTGTAAATGCCCCAGCCACTGAATTGGGAACGGTCTATGAAGTCTTGCTCTGGTCACTCAAAATCATGCAGGCCCTCGATTTGAATGTAATTGTGTGCGTCTTTGACCAAGCACTTTATGCCAAGGCCTGTGAGGTAGTATGGAAAAACCCAGATAATTTTCATCCCAGTGTCCTGAGAACAGGTGTCTTCCATACCATCTGCACTATGCTTGCAGTAATTGGAAAACGGTTTGGAGATGCAGGGCTGCGAGATCTATCAGTAGAATCTGGTGTGATTGCTTATGGCTCGATTGCTGGAGTTCTGGATGGTAAGAAATACAACAGAGCTATTCAGCTACATAAGTTGGTGTATGAGGCCCTCCTGCGCTTAACTTGGAGTGGATTCGAAGCGTGGTTGGGGGATGGAGACAAGAACGAGCTGGCTGAAACATTGTTTCATGTGACAGATTTCGCAGAGAGTATATCTGGTGAAACTTGGCTCGAGTTCCAGTTGGTACATTCCTGTTCTCATGTACTGCAGCGTTTTCAAGACTACCTGGACTTTCTAAGAACTGAAAATGGTGATCTGTCTACCTTTTGGATGTCATACGTGGATATGGATGAGATTGTCCTCGGCCTTGTCCGTGCATCCAGGGAAGGAGATTTTGAGCACCACCTTATGTGCATCAGGGCTGTGATACCATGGTGCTTCGCCTATGACCGTCTCAACTACACGCGTTACCTTCCCTAATATTTCGCTACCATGTGCCGCCTGAGTGTGGACTATCCAGATGTGTATCAGCACTTCATGCAGGGAGGCATTTCGGTACAGATTGGTTCATCAAACCCCTTTGGTAAGATACCATGTGACCAAACCATCGAAGAAACCATCAATAAGGACACCCAAACTACTAATGGAACGAAAGGTTTCAGTTTGAAAAGTGGGGCTGTACAAAAGTACTACCTGAATGCAAAACACAGGAGCCTCTTTCTTAGACAACTGAGGGAAATGGTCGGGCTTGGGGGCTCTCGATTGAATCTCCCGGATCTACAACAAAGCAGGATACTGAAGGATGAGGCAGACGTCCAGTCCCTTGTCAACCTAATGGACGACAGCTGGATAAACCCATTCAGGTCAGATCAAGACAGTCTTGTGAGTCTGGCCACAGCAGCTATGCCACCAACGGAAATCGCACACGATCTGATGAATGCTTCGAAAGTTGGCGAAGAGGCATTCGAGGCATTTAGAACTCGGCGCTTAGAGAACAATACTGTTGACTTCTTTGCAACAACGAAGATGCAGAAACTGAAGACCTTCAGCGATGTGTACACATAGAAGGTGACGTGCAAATGAAAGGAAATTGTCCTCAAAGCTGACAGGAATCTCTTTGGACATATCATTGTTGTTGCCCAGACACGAAAACCTGAGATGAAAAAAGTTCTAAGCTATCCTCTTGGCCCAATTCCGTGGGCGCTTGCAAATGCTGATGGGTCACTCAGAAAAACTGACAAGGCGAAATTCATGAATGACATAGCACAGAACGTTCCAGTGGTTGAAATTTTCACCGAATAATCAGCATGCATCGTTGATGGTATGAGGATTGTACAGAAATTGGATAGTAACCAAAAAACCTTTGGTGACATTGCCAAGACAGTGTTGAAGATAGTTATTCCCGAAGGAGACAAAGGCGACAGGGTCGATGTTGTGTTCGATGTTTATCTAGAAGGTTCAATCAAAGATGCAGAACGAGTGAATCGGGGCTCTGGGTTTGGTGTGAAGTTCAGAAGTCTTGCCACAGGTCATAAGGTCAAACAATGGCGAAGTTTCCTCTCCGAAGCCCAAAATAAGACCATGTTGATTGAATTAATCACAGAGGAATGGAAGTCCAATGAGAGCAAGTCAATGATTGGCCAAAATACACTATTCGTCACATGTGGTCAGAAGTGTTGGCGCATTGGTCAGATAGGAGCGTCCCTTGTCAATGATCTGAAGTCCTCTCAAGAAGAGGCAGACACACGGATGTTTCTGCATGCAAAGCATGCATCTGACCAAGGATATACGTCAGTTATAGTTGCATCAGAGGACACTGATGTGTTTGTGCTCCTCATTGCATTCGCAAAAGAAATACCTGCTTCCCTTTATCAGAAAAGGGGAACTTCAACTAGGGTGTGATATATGGACATTAGGAAACTGAGGGCAGTGTTGGGAGACAAGTTGTCACAGGCCTTGATTGCTTTCCACGCCTTTACAGGCTGTGACACTGTAAGTGCCTTTGCTGGCCGAGGGAAGACAGGCCCTCTGAAACAACTGAAAAAGGACGAAGTAGCAATTGATTCATTTGTGCAGCTTGGAACATCCTGGAACGTGGATCAATCGCTAACAAGCAAACTGCAGGAGTTCACGTGTCGCATGTATGCTGCTTCTTCAAAAACATGCAAAGTGAACATTCTCCGACATGAACTGTTTCTTTCGAAGAGAGAAGTTGATTCCAGCACACTCCCCCCATGCAAGGACAGTCTCAAGCAGCACATACAGCGTGCAAATTACCAAGCCGGAGTGTGGCGGGGGCATTGCTGCCAATGTCTGACATTCCTGAACCAGACGGCCATGGATGGATCAAGAGAGCTGATGCGGCCTTGACTTGGACTGGATACATGGACAGGTTGCTCCTGATGTTGTACTGGAGCTTCTTGCATGCCAGTGCAAGCTGAAATGTGTGCCAGATGATTGTCCATGTATGGTGAATGGCTTCAAATGCACTTATATATGCCGCCTCCAGACATGTGAAAATCAGAAGGTAGAAGATGAAACATTTGAGGACGATTGTGACTGTTCTGATGTGGACTGTGATACTGATGAGGACTAGGAAGGAGAAGGACAATTGGTATTTGATACATGTACCAAGGTGAATGCAATGACTTGTTTACTATGTTCTTGTTTTACATGTTCAGCAGGAAACAGACATAGGGTTCAGTGATTAATCAATAACATGACAGAGACCTCTAATTCATAATGCTGGTTGAGGAACATAGTGACCTTTACATGACCTTGGTTGACCTTGATATAGGCCAGGGTGAACTCAATTTTTGAACAATTGGGATAAAGATAGGAGTATTCACCTGATGTTTGAGAGGATGATTGCAATATCTTGGTTTTTAATTTGCTTAGGTACGTGCTACTTAAAAGAATTTGTGAAATTTGCTTTTTTCATTGGCGCGTCATTCTTCCGTTTCTCCACATTAGTAATTGTTCTCACTGTAATTGAAAAATAGGGTCTTCAATTGATTTGATATAGCTTCTGGCACTGCATCTTATCTTTTCTAAACACTTTTGATGACTTGGGCTCAAAAAATCAATGCCAGAAATGTTCGTGCCACCAATTTGTGGAATGACCCAAATTTGGTGACCTTTCTACCTTTGCTGATCTACATTCAAGACTAACTTGCGAGCAATTATATTTCTTGAATAGAGTGATTCAAACCACACATTTTGAGTGGTAGATGACTGTTCTAGCATTATTCTGGCCAAAGTTTTGGCTAATTAGGTTTCTCCTACCCCTGAAATTTGATTCAGATTTCGTGAACTCTTAAATTAATCTTGTGGAGTAGAAAATACAGAAAGCTACTCGATACACACGGTTATGACCCCAATTCAACACCTAGGGACATACACCTATCAGAAAAAAACCATTAGGCTTTGTCCATCTTGGTGATACCAAATTCTGGTCTGGCCCATGGACTATTTGTTGTTAACTTCTGGCTACATAACAGTAATAAACGTGGATGCTCAGTGTACATGACTACAGACGGGGAGCGTGTTGGTGTGTGAGTCATGTGAGGCCATGTGTACAGGTGGGGAGTGTGTTGGTGTGAGAATCATGTGAGGTCATGTGTACAGGTGGGGAGCGTGTTGGTGTGTGAGTCATGTGAGGTCATGTGTACAGGTGGGGAGCATGTTGGTGTGTGAGTCATGTGAGGTCATGTGTACATGTGGGGAGCGTGTTGGTGTGTGAGTCATGTGAGGTCATGTGTACATGTGGGGAGCGTGTTGGTGTGTGGGTCATGTGAGGTTATGTGTACAGATGGGGAGTGTGTTGGTGTGAGAGTCATGTGAGGTCATGTGTACAGGTGGGGAGTGTGTTGGTGTGTGAGTCATGTGAGGTCATGTGTACAGGTGGGGAGCGTGTTGGTGTGTGAGTCATATGAGGTCATGTGTACAGGTGGGGAGCGTGTTGGTGTGTGAGTCATGTGAGGTGTACATGTGTGGTGTGTGTTGGTTCTGTGAATCATGTGAGGTCATGTGTACAGGTGGGGAGTGTGAGTCATGTGAGGTCATGCTACAGGAGGGAGTGTGTTGGTGTGTGAGTCATGTGAGTCATGCTACAGGTGGGGAGTGTGAGTCATGCTACATGTGGGGAGTGTGTTGGTGTGTGAGTCATGCTACAAGTGGGGAGTGTGAGTCATGTGAGTCATGATACAGGTGGGGAGTGTGAGTCATGTGAGTCATGATACAGATGGGGAGTGTGAGTCGTGTGAGTCATGATACAGGTGGGGAGTGTGAGTCATGCTACCGGTGGGAGTGTGTTGGTGTGTGAGTCATGTGAGGCCATGCTACAGGTGAGGAGTGTGTTGGTGTGTGAATCATGTGAGGTCATGTGTACAGGTGGGAGTGTGTTGGTGTGAGAGTCGTGTGATGTCATGTGTACAGGTGGGAGTGTGTTGGTGTGTGAGTCATGTGAGGTCATGTGTACAGGTGGCAGTGTGTTGGTGTGAGAGTCATGTGATGTCATGTGTACAGGTGGCAGTGTGTTGGTATGTGAGTCATGATACAGGTGTGAGTGTGTTGGTGTGTGAGTCATGTGAGTCATGCTACAGGTGGGATTGCGTTGGTGTGAGTCATGTGAGTCATGATACAGGTGGGCAGTGTGTTGGAGTGTGAATCATGTGAGGTCATGCTACTGGTGGGGAGTGTGTTGATGTGCGAGTCATGTGAGGTCATGTGTACAGGTGGGGAGTGTGTTGGTATGTGAGTCATGTGAGGTCATGTGTACAGGTGGCAGTGTGTTGGTGTGTGAATCATGTGAGGTCATTTGTACAGGTGGGGAGTGTGTTGGTGTGTGAGTCATGTGATGTCATGTGTACAGGTGGGGAGTGTGTTGGTGTGTGTGTCATGTGAGTCATGCTACAGGTGGGCAGTGTGTTGGTGTGTGAGTCATGCTACATGTGAGGAGTGTGTTGGTGTGTGAATCATTTGAAGTCATGTGTACAGGTGGGGAGTTGGTATGTGAGTCATGTGATGTCATGTGTACAGGTGGGGAGTGTGTTGGTGTGTGAGTCATGTGAGTCATGCTACATGTAGGCAGTGTGTTGGTATGTGAGTCATGTTACATGTGGGGATTACATTGGTATGTGAGTCATGTGAGGTCATGTGTACAGATGGGGAGTGTGTTGGTGTGTGAGCCATGTAAGTCATGTGAGTCATGCTACAGGTGGGGAGTGTGTTGGTGTGTGAGTCATGTGAGTCATGCTACAGGTGGGGATTGTGTTGGGGTGTGAGTCATGTGAGGTCATGTATACAGGTGGTAGTGTGTTGGTATGTGAGTCATGTGAGTCATGCTACAGGTGGGCAGTATGTTGGTGTGTGAGTCATGTGAGTCATGCTACAGGTGGTAGTGTGGTGGTGTGTGAGTCATGTGTCATGCTACAGGTGGGAGTGTGTTGGTGTGTGAGTCATGTGTTATGCTACATGTGTCATGCTACAGGTGGGAGTGTGTTGGTGTGTGAGTCATGTGTCATGCTACAAGTGGGTAGTGTGTTGATGTGTGAGTCATGTGTCATGCTACAGGTGGGCAGTGCGTTGGTGAAGGAGGACACGGAGGCGTTCAAGGTGGTTCGTGTGGACCCTCAGGAGGTGCGGGACCTGGACTTTGCGAGTGACGCCAGCGACGTGCTCACGGCCAGCGCCCAGAGGCTGCGGGAGTGGACCAGCAACTACACGGAGCAGAACAAGACTCACCTCAGGTGGACCTGTCTTCTCTACCTGGTCGTTTGGGTTCATGCTGTGAGACAAGAGTAATGATGTGCTCGTGTTAGTGGATGTTATGTTCAGATTGGCTTGGAAGTACAGTTTCCTGTCTGATCCTGTGTTGGCTCAATTAAGGTTATAATGCCCGTACGCAACTACACACCAAGCCACGCACTCTGGTTTATAATAATCTAGCCAAGACATTGTTTCAGTTTGTCCCAGAAATAGGTTGTGTGCTCACAAACAAGATGCAACAAAATGGCATACAGCGCTGTTGCATGGTTAAGCTTTCACAATTTTGAAATGTTAATAACAGAAATAAATGACAGTTGCTCATACATCCATTGACATAGTTGTAGATGACATAATTGTCTTTATGATGATGTAAAAAAACTTGAAATTCTACAGATGGAACTCCACGTATATATTTTTGAGACAGTGCGTCCCCAAGTTCTTCATCCCCTTGAATAAATTGAGAAAAGGTCCAGGTACACGAACCACCCCTCCGAGCACCCCAGGTCACATACACAATCTCATCCCCAAACATGCAATTTAATGGAGACTTTGGGCTACAAACATACAAATAAAGAAACCGAGAAACACTGTTATAACATAGATACATGCGGTGCTTACAGATGCCTCATTGAGATGTTGTCCAACTTGATCTACTTCCTCACGGACAACGACTACGTAGGCGGGAACCCGCTCGATGTGGTTATAAAACGGCCAAACAGGAAGAGACAGAAACTGCTACGGGAACAGTACATCCTTAAGAAGGTCGGTACACAGAGTCATTTAGCATGCGTGGTACTTAAGGCCCTTGTTTCACACTGCCACTACTTCTACTTAAGCAGTGACTTCCACTTGTGTCACTTGTGTTCAAATTGACAACTGTTACATACTCATTCTACTCAACAGCCAACATACTTGGTTAATCTATTAATGTTCTCTGATATCCCTAAGACCCCTAGATCACCCGTATCCAAACAACGTTTTGTTCGTAAAGCTAAGCTCAATATTGGAAAACATGCTTCTTTGTAGCTGAGCCAACAATCTTGAATCAACCCACTATTGCTATTAGATCTTGAAACTGTAGCCACCTTTAGTAAATAAAATTCAAAACCTATTTGTTTTAAATTGCTCTTCACCACAAATTGCCGGTGGTTCCCTGCTCCAAAGACAACTCTTGTTTGTCCCATTTAGGGGGACACTAAATGATTTAGTTTGTTGCTCCTTGGACCTTGAATTCCCAAGGATATAGACACTATAGAAGTGTTACAATTACTATTACTATACTACTGTCTTCTGTATGAAGTACTAGTGCTCGATTTGGTTATAAGATCTTGAATAATAGTAACAGCCAATTTACACACAGTGATTAAGCCAGACGAACTTCCCGCTCAGCCATTTTTATTTCCCCAATATTTTTATTCTAAAAAGGTTTGTGGACCAGAATGACAACAAAATGATACCTTGGCTTGTTGAATCCCTCCACAGCAGCTCAGTGACTTCAGCTTTGGACTGTCAGTCCACTGCACCCGTGTTCAAACCATGTGCTGATAAGTGTTGAAGGTTTATTCGCACTGTGCTGAACTTTGGGCAGGTTTATTCACACTGTGTTGAACTTTGGGCAGGTTTATTCGCACTGTGTTGAACTTTGGGCAGGTTTATTCACACTGTGTTGAACTTTGGGCAGGTTTATTTGCACTGTGTTGCTCCAGTTCACTTTGTGGTGGATATTTGTATACATATAATCTTTGTATAATAATTACAGCATGCATGGCTGAATGTTTCCCGGAGAAGTCACGATGGTGTTCCCTATAATATCTGCCTACACTTAGATAGATAGGTTACACTATTGATAAGCAACTGTTGTCTCAGCTTCCTTGTGCTGCCATCTAGAGATGCATTTCTAGGTTGTAAGGCTAGTTAAATATTGGTAACACAGGTTTGCTGGGAGTAAACCGCTTTAGACTGGATACTGCTGTACTTACCTCCATATGCTTTGGATCCATTTTTGTTGGCTTCATGGGTCTAGTTGCTTGGCAACAGGTCACTGGATTAATTACTAAGGCCAGTTGTTGCTGTCTTGCTTGACTTAGTCTCTTTCCACAGGTCTTCCGTCTACTGCAGTCTCCATTCAAAGAGACGCCCGGCGTGCCAGGCATGCGAATGGAGGACCTCGCTTGTCCACGTCACACACAACTACGCCAGGTCTTCCGTCTGTGCTACCGCATTCAGAAGGCCTTGCAGCAGGGCTACAGGAAGAACCAGGTAACTCACTCTATACGCTCTGCATACTGGTAGTACAAAAGACAGTTTTCCCATCACAGTAATGATAAAATAGTCATCATGTGTTCCTTGGTACTGTAGGAGTGTATTGTGAAGCACTCATCATTCACACGGTAGTAAACTACAAGTTGTACCTTGTTGTCTTATTTGCAGGAGTACATTGCTAAGTACCTACCGGCCATGCTAAAGTAACAAGTTGTTCCTTGTTTGCAGGAGTACATTGCCAAGTACTTACCAACCTTGCAAAACTAACAAGTTGTTCCTTGTTTGCAGGAGTACAATGCCAAGTACTTACCGACCTTGCTAAAGTCACAAGTTGTTCCTTGTTTGCAGGAGTACATTGCCAAGTACTTACCAACCATGCTAAAGTAACAAGTTGTTCCTTGTTTGCAGAAGTACATTACCAAGTACTTACTAACCTTGCTAAAGTCACAAGTTGTTCCTTATTATAAACATAATAACGGAGGGATTCTTAATGGCAGAAAACCTAAATGAATACTTTAGTTCGGTGTTTACCAGGGAAGATATTAGTACATTACCAGTACTAGAGACTAAGTTCGAAGGGAGAGAGTGTGACTATTTAGGACAACTAACTGTAACCCCAAAAATGGTAGCTATGAAAATAAGAGATATGAAGGATAATAAATCACCAGGAGTGGATGGGATTCCTCCCAAATTACTACTGGAAATTGTAGAACAAATTAGCATACCACTTGCAACAGTGTTCAATTTGGCATTAGAGGAAGGAGTGGTTCCGGTAGAATGGAAAGAAGCAAACATCATACCATTATTTAAAAAAGGATCAAGAAGCAAGTCAGAGAACTATAGACCAGTGAGTTTAACATCGGTGATTTGTAAACTATTAGAAAGACTAATTAAAGATCACTTGGTTGATTTTCTTGTTAAAAATAAATTGATAAACACATCTCAACATGGGTTTTTAAAAGCGAGGTCATGCTTAACAAATATGTTATGTTTTTTGGAAGATGTCACAAAGTGGGTAGATGAGGGATCACCAGTAGATATAATCTACTTGGATTTTAAAAAAGCCTTTGACAAAGTGCCACACCAAAGATTACTACTTAAACTAAAGGCCCATGGCATAGGAAATAGTATGATTAACTGGATAGAAAAATGGCTTATTGATAGAAGACAAAGAGTAGTAGTTGATGGGGAGGTTTCAAATTGGAAATCTGTTTTGAGTGGAGTACCGCAAGGATCAGTATTGGGACCTATTTTATTCTTAATATATATCAATGATTTGGATGATGACATAACAAGCAAGGTGTTGAAGTTTGCGGACGACACAAAAGTGTTTAGGAAAATAAAAAGCGATGCAGATAGACAGCATTTACAAGATGATCTAAATAAGTTGATAGAATGGTCTGAGAAATGGCAAATGCTGTTTAACTTTGGAAAGTGTAAGTGCCTCCACACAGGACATGGGAATGAAAATGCACAATATACAATGGGTGGTACTGTACTAAATACTACTGTAAAGGAAAAGGACTTAGGTTTAACCATTAGTGCTGACATGAAGGTATCAGAGCAGTGTGGAATTGCAGCAGCGAAGGCAAACCAAATTCTTGGATTAATTAGGCGAAATATAGTATACAAAGAAAAAGAACTAATAATACCGCTTTATAAAACAATAGTTAGGCCTCATTTAGAATATTGTATACAAGCATGGAGGCCATATCGCAAGAAGGATATTGATATGCTAGAAAGAGTACAAAGGAGAGCAACAAAAATGATACCAAAACTCAGGAATATTAGTTATGAAATGCGTCTAAAAGAATGTGGTCTAACAACACTAGAAACCAGAAGATTGAGAGGAGATCAGATTGAGGTTTTTAAAATATTGAATGGGTATGAAAATATTGACAGAAATATTTTTTTCACGGTCAAGGAAGAGAGAAGGACTAGAGGACATGGAGTTGCATTAGCAAAGAAGCAGTGTAGACTAGATATTAGAAAATTTTCATTTTCCCAAAGAATAGTAAACGAATGGAACAAATTATCAGCTGATTGTGTAGGTGCTAGAAGTGTTAATATGTTTAAAAATAAAATTGACATATACCTAAGACGGGCAGGGTATACTTAGATAGATAGGTTGGACTCTCGATAAGCCAAACGGCTTCCTTGTCCACCTGCCATCTAGAGTTGATTCTCTAGGTGGCAATCTTGTTAAATCTTGTTAAATCTTGTTTGCAGAAGTACATTGCCAAGTACTTACCAACCTTGCTAAAGTCACAAGTTGTTCCTTGTTTGCAGGAGTACATTGCCAAGTACTTACCAACCATGCTAAAGTAACAAGTTGTTCCTTGTTTGCAGGAGTACATTGCCAAGTACTTACCAACCTTGCTAAAGTCACAAGTTGTTCCTTGTTTGCAGGAGTACATTGCCAAGTACTTACCAACCATGCTAAAGTCACAAGTTGTTCCTTGTTTGCAGGAGTACATTGCCAAGTACTTACCAACCATGCTAAAGTAACAAGTTGTTCCTTGTTTGCAGGAGTACATTGCCAAGTACTTACCAACCATGCTAAAGTAACAAGTTGTTCCTTGTTTGCAGGAGTACATTGCCAAGTACTTACCAACCTTGCAAAAGTAATAAGTTGTTCCTTGTTTGCAGGAGTACATTGCCAAGTACTTACCAACCATGCTAAAGTAACAAGTTGTTCTTTGTATGCAGGAGTATATTGCCAAGTACCTACCGACCATGCTAAAGTAACAAGTTGTTCCTTGTTTGCAGGAGTACATTGCCAAGTACCTACTGACCTTGCTAAAGTAACAAGTTGTTCTTTGTATGCAGGAGTACATTGCCAAGTACCTACTGACCTTGCTAAAGTAACAAGTTGTCCCTTGTTTGCAGGAGTACATTGCCAAGTACTTACCAACCTTGCAAAAGTAATAAGTTGTTCCTTGTTTGCAGGAGTACATTGCCAAGTACTTACCAACCATGCTAAAGTAACAAGTTGTTCTTTGTATGCAGGAGTACATTGCCAAGTACCTACCGACCATGCTAAAGTAACAAGTTGTTCCTTGTTTGCAGGAGTACATTGCCAAGTACCTGCCGTTTATGCAGAAGATGATAGGCTACAACGTGTTAGCGGAAGACACAATCACTGGGCTGCTCCACAACAACCGTCAGCTGCTGGAGGAACACATCAAGGAGTCTGAGATCAACACATTCATCTCACTCGTTCGCAAGAACAGGAAACAAGACCCCAGGTGTGTCTCCTTTTTGAAATATAAGTATGTATATAATATATATATATTTATATATATATATATATATTTATTTATATATATATATATATATATATATATATATATTTATATATATATATATATATATATATATATATATATATATATATATATATATATAAAATACATTATTTAACATGCATAATGTCTTCTGCACATATGTCCCACTGGAATTCCAAGGGTCAGTCTAGTGGGCCTGATTTGATCTAATTTCAACACAATTCATATAGATTAGCTCCATTTTTTTAGCCTATATGCATTGTTGATTTCAAAAAATATTTTCTCATTTAAAATGTGGCCATTCTAATGCGTATCCACTGGTGGGAATTTTAATCAATTCTATGATTTCCAATGGGATTTTTAACTGAATAAGTGTGGTCATTGTCATCTCATGCCTGTGGCCCTAAGTGTGGTCATTGTCATCTCATGACCCTGTGTCCCTAAGTGTGGTCATTGTCATATCATGACCCTGTGGCCCTAAGTGTGGTCATTCTCATCTCATGACCCTGTGTCCATAAGTGTGGTCATTCTCATGTCATGACCCTGTGTCCCTAAGTGTGGTCATTCTCATCTCATGACCCTGTGGCCCTAAGTGTGGTCATTCTCTCTCCATGACCCTGTGTCTCTAAATGTGGTCATTCTCATGTCATGACTCTATTTCCATAAGTGTGGTCATTCTCATGTCATGACTCTATGTCCCTAAGTGTGGTCATTCTCTCTCCATGACCCTGTGTCTCTAAATGTGGTCATTCTCATGTCATGACTCTATGTCCCTAAGTGTGGTCATTCTCACTCCACGACCTTGTGTCCCTAAATGTGGTCATTCTCATATCATGACTCTAAGTGTGGTCATTCTCATGTCTTGACCCTATGACTCTCAGTGTGGTCATGCTCATACCTTGACCGTGTGTCCAGCTGCCTCGACTACCTGGCTGACCTGTGTGTGTCCAACAAGAAGGCGATTCCCAAGACCCAGGAACTCATCTGTAACCTGGTGTTGTACTGCGAGAACTCGGACATCCTCATCAAGACCAGGTGAGTCCAGTCAGTGTCCACCCACTGGTCACTGCAGTGGTCTCACCAAGACCAGGTGAGTCCAGTCAGTGTCCACTCACTGGTCACTACAGTGGTCTCATCAAGACCAGGTGAGTCCAGTCACTGGTCACTGCAGTGGTCTCATCAAGACCAGGTGAGTCCAGTCAGTGTCCACTCACTGGTCACTACAGTGGTCTCATCAAGACCAGGTGAGTCCAGTCACTGGTCACTGCAGTGGTCTCATCAAGACCAGGTGAGTCCAGTCAGTGTCCACTCACTGGTCACTGCAGTGGTCTCACCAAGACCAGGTGAGTCCAGTCAGTGTCCACTCACTGGTCACTACAGTGGTCTCATCAAGACCAGGTGAGTCCAGTCACTGGTCACTACAGTGGTCTCATCAAGACCAGGTGAGTCCAGTCACTGGTCACTGCAGTGGTCTCATCAAGACCAGGTGAGTCCAGTCAGTGTCCACTCACTGGTCACTACAGTGGTCTCATCAAGACCAGGTGAGTCCAGTCACTGGTCACTGCAGTGGTCTCATCAAGACCAGGTGAGTCCAGTCAGTGTCCACTCACTGGTCACTGCAGTGGTCTCACCAAGACCAGGTGAGTCCAGTCAGTGTCCACTCACTGGTCACTACAGTGGTCTCATCAAGACCAGGTGAGTCCAGTCAGTGTCCACCCACTGGTCACTGCAGTGTTCTCATCAAGACCAGGTGAGTCCAGTTAGTGTCCACTCACTGGTCACTACAGTGGTCTCATCAAGACCAGGTGGGTCCAGTCAGTGTCCACTCACTGGTCACTACAGTGGTCTCAAGACCAGGTGAGTCCAGTCAGTGTCCACCCACTGGTCACTACAGTGGTCTCATCAAGACCAGGTGAGTCCAGTCAGTGTCCACTCACTGGTCACTGCAGTGGTCTCATCAAGACCAGGTGAGTACAGTCAGTGTCCATTCACTGGACAATACAGTGGTCTCATCAAGACCAGGTGAGTCCAGTCAGTGTCCACTCACCCGTCACTGCAGTGGTCTCATCAAGACCAGGTGAGTCTAGTCAGTGTCCACTCACTGGTCACTAGAGTGGTCTCAGTTCACCACTGTAGAAGCGAGGGCGTCTGTTACTCTAGATACTCAGTGAAAGCCTGAGCCAGACATAGCTGCAAGCAGTGACCAATCCAGTTAGGTAATGTGACAGAATGAACCTACAACTTACAGTGTCTGTCCCAAAAGGGATGTTTCACTAAATCAAATGTTTCCAATAGTAATAGTTCTATGACTTGATGTAGAGGATTGTTAGACAGTTACAATGTGAATATCTTTTTCGCAAGATATATCTAGAAGTGACCTGACTAGTGGGACAGACTTACTGTAATGTATTTGTATTCTAGTATATGGTGTACAGTTTTGATTAGGATGACCTGAATTGTGAGGTGACTGTATTACAGAGGTGACACTAATTGTGAGGTAGTTGCGTTACAGAGGTGACCTTAGTCATGAGGTGGCAATATTGCGGAGGTGACTTTAATTGTGAATTGGCTGTATTAGAGAGGTTACCGTAAAGCGAGGTTTGACTGTGCAGTGTGTGCTCGTAGACTGGTGAGGAGAGATCCCACTGAAGTGTCACAAGACGTGGTGGACTTTACATGCATGGGTGAGGAGGAGGAAGAGGAGGAAGAAGAGGAGCAAGAGGAGCAGGAGGAGGGAGGAGACTTGGAAGAAGAAGTGGTACTTTACTGGGTTGATGACACAGCGTGTAGGAGCATTGTGGAGCTGGCCGAGAGCGCCAGGAGCAATGAGCAGGACAGAGAGATGCTGGAGTACTACAGGTGAGTGGGTCTGATCCCTGCACATCCTCCACCTCACTTCCACTTCCTGCCTGTACATCCTCCACCTCACTTCCACTTCCTGCCTGTACATCCTCCACCTCACTTCCACTTCCTCCCTGTACATCCTCCACCTCACTTCCACTTCCTGCCTGTACATCCTCCACCTCACTTCCACTTCCTCCCTGTACATCCTCCACCTCACTTCCACTTCCTGCCTGTACATCCTCCACCTCACTTCCACTTCCTCCCTGTACATCCTCCACCTCACTTCCACTTCCTCCCTGCACATCCTCCACCTCACTTCCACTTCCTCCCTGCACATCCTCCACCTCACTTCCACTTCCTCCCTGCACATCCTCACCTCACTTCCACTTCCTCCCTGCACATCCTCCACCTCACTTCCACTTCCTCCCTGTACATCCTCCACCTCACTTCCACTTCCTCCCTGTACATCCTCCACCTCACTTCCACTTCCTCCCTATCCCTTGATCTATCCCACTCCATCATGTCCTTCCCACTTCCTTCATCTCCCTCCAACTGCAATTCCTATTCAGTCTCTCCCTCCCACTTTAACCCTCTCCCTTCAACCACTCTAAACTCTCCCTCTTCCTTCCACCCCCAACCCCTCTTCAAACTCTCCCTCCCACTTTCTTCCTCTCCCTTTCCCCTTTCAAACACTTCCCCCCAACCCATCCTCAAACTCTCCCTCACATTTTATTCCCCTCTCCCAACCACTCTTCAAACTCTCCCTCCCACATCCTTCCCCGCTCCCAACCACTCTTCAAACTCCCCCTCCCACTTCCTTCCCCTCTCCCAACCCCTCTTCAAACTCTCCTTCCTTCCTCTCCCCTGCCCAGGGCGTGTGTTCTGAAGGGGTAACTAGGACTTCCTTCCACATTGTTTATCCTTTGAAGTTGCTGAAGCTGGTCAAGTGGCTGTTGCAGGCACCAGCTGGACCTGTTTTCGGACATGTGTCTGGACCGCCAGTACCTGGCTATAGAGAAACTGAAGAATGAACTGCACATGAAGCTGCTTCTCAAGTAAGTCTCACTCCACAGTTCCCTGAGCTGTGTGAATAAACACCTGGCTGGATAAAGTAGTCTTTGCACAATAATTGCCATATGGATGAATGTTTACATCCCAGAGACAACGAGATGGTGTTCACTTGCCAGAGAGTAAAGTGCTTGAGCAGTCGATCTTGCTGGATTTCATGCATTCTGACCTGTCCACCTGTCGTTGGTTCTGACTTCTCTACCTGTCTTTGGTTCTGACCTGTCCACCTGTCGTTGGTTTGGATAGGGCATAGTTTATGTTGACAACTTGGCAGTCTGCCAGATGTGCACATTTCGACTGGGTTGTACTTGTGCAGTGTGCACATAGGTGCACATATCTACTGTAGCAGTTTGCAGTTTCACACATCAAACCTGCTGCTGCATGTTAAAACTTGCAAATGTTATTTCTTCCTTCCCGCAGTGACTGAGTCTGTTCTCGCTGCAGGTGTCTGGGGGATGAGAAGTTGCCGGCCGAGTTGAGAGCGTCCTTCTGTAGACTGATGCTTCGGCTGCACGTCGACCGAAAACCTCAAGAACCCATCTCTTCTGTCAAGTTCGCACGATTGTGGAGGGAAATACCAGAGGCTATGTCAATTGAAGAGTATGTACGAAACATTAAAATTGCAGAAACGTTAATTTAATCAAATGTACTCTTCATAGAACATAGGACACAACATATCCACTGCTCCTTGTAATATGTTCGCTGGTGAATGTGTGTTATTATTAATGCTTTTTTCGGAAGATATTTGTGCCAAAAAGATGATCATCTCTGATAAAGAAGACAGTGGATACCTATGTATACTTGCAAGGGCAGTGAAGTAACATTTCATCAAACAGTGGAGTTATTCCTAAGCAATGTTGCCAGCAAATTTGCACAATTTGTGGAATCACGTCACTTGAGTGGTCCCAAATAGAACATACATCATAGTCAGTTGTTTCTTTTTACAAGCTCTATATGTCGTTCAGTGTAAAGTGCTGTGAACTGCATTGCATGTTGCGATCAACAAAATAAATATTATGTAAGTTCACATTCATTAAAAGGTAAGTCCACAATCATTACATTATACAACATTCACAGTCATTATGTTACAACAAATACACTGTATATAATGACAACAAGTTCACCGTTAATTATTTTAAGTCATCAGTCGCAATCAGTCAGGAGACTGATTTCTTTTATTATGATTATTTCGGACTTTGAAAGTATTTGTTGCTGCCACGTTGCTCTAGTTCACTCAGCTGTGTTACTGGGTGCCAAGTCACTCAGCTGTGTGGCTGGGTGCCAAGTCACTCAGCTGTGTCACTGGGTGCCAAGTCACTCAGCTGTGTCACTGGGTGCCAAGTCACTCAGCTGTGTCACTGGGTGCCAAGTCACTCAGCTGTGACTCAGTGCCAAGTCACTCAGCTGTGACTCAGTGCCAAGTCATTCAGCTGTGACTCAGTGCCAAGTCACACACAGTGGCAGGTGTTTGATGCCGAACAAATACGTGTTATTACTTCAGGGGTAACTGAAGGGGGCTAGTGACGCCCACACCTGAATTCCGTGTGTGTGTTAGTGATGAGTGAAGCTTGTGCTCCAGCTATGACAGCCGTCAACAGAGCCACGAGGCGGCCTCTGTAAAGAGTGCGGGACTGTCCTACAGTGTTGAGACTGTCACCTTCGTTGAAGACCACCTGTGGAACGTGGCATTGAGGGCGCCATCCTTCAACGACAACAATCAGAACAAACTCACCTTTGAGGTACAAAAGTTCTCCTTTCAGTTTAGTTGAAGAAAGTTCTTGGCGTTCTCTGCATTATTTTTGCCATCAGTGTGTAGGTTCTGTTATATGTCACTGGTGTTTTATACTTGCCAAAAACAGAATGCATCTTTCAGGTGGATGACTTGCATATTTAGAATATGGTTTACTGTATAAGCCCATGTACCAGTCGTGATGTTGACAGGTCATGTTACATTGACAGCTGGTGTGGTGTTGACAGGTGGTGAGATGTTGACAGGTGGTGAGATGTTGACAGGTGTTGAGATGTTGACAGGTGGTGAGATGTTGACAGGTGGTGAGATGTTGCCAGGTGGTGAGATGTTGACAGGTGGTGTGATGTTGACAAGTGATGAGATGTTGAATGTTGACAGGTGGTGTGGTGTTGACAGGTGGTGAGATGTTGACAGGTGGTGAGCTGTTGACATGGTGGTGAGATGTTGACAGGTGGTGAGATGTTGACAGGTGGTGAGATGTTGACAGGTGGTGAGATGTTGACAGGTGGTGAGATGTTGACAGGTGGTATTACAGGGTCGGAAATTAAGGACCGTCCGCTAGTCCGAGACTACCAGATTGTGCCACGGACTAGTAAATATTACAACTCGGTAGTCCGGTGGACTACTGAATTCATAAGAAATTTCAGTGGCACCACCTGGTGTTACAAAAGTTGATAATTTTATAATTTAAATACGCCGCCATTTTGCACCAATTTCGCGTAATTTTTCATAAGAATAGCAACGTGTATTATCGGCCGGGCTCGAAATTGGCACTGGCGCGATGACCCGACGCGTGTTTTAAAGCTGTCGGGCCAACAGTTTTTAAATAATTTAATATCAAGTGGTTTCAATCTCCTGCTGACCACCGTCGATGTTTCCGTAACCCGAACCTTCACAGAAAAACGGAACGACTTTAATAACATGAGTCTATTTATTAACGTTCGTTTTGTTACATTTTATATATAACTTATTACGCAATATGTCTAAAATGTTGTCGTGCGAACGCAACTATTTCCATGTACTGTGGAAGTCATATTTGATAAATGCTTGCGTGATTGGCAAATTGCGGGAGTCACTCATTATTCACCCAATCAGCGATCTTGTTACACATTGCCGTTGGCTATGGGTGGTAGGCGATGTCGTTGCTGTCTGCATGATAAAACGCTAGTTCACATTCCGTAGTGGAAAGACATCTACGTAATTATACTATGAAACGTTTGATAGTGTTGCAAACGACCATTCCTGCAGTGGTAGATTTTGTAAAACAATCTTGGAAGAAAGAGGACAAGTGTTTTGGACAGCGTTCACACTGTCACCGGCGCACGTGGGCTCTCGGCCTCACAGTCACACACAGACGCGATGTTTACGTAGACATAGGATAGCTTGTCATTAGATGGGGCAGGGGTTATATGCGTTCTAGTGCTAATTTATCATGGTATCATGTATGCCTGATTCTGCAGTAATAGTTTTCAGGCACAACCAAAACTAAGAAATGTTTTTCATGACAGACAGCTATAGCTTCAAGCCCCAAGTATATCAAAACAGTCAAAGACAAAGTCATGAATTCGACTTTGCCGACTTTGCTTTAGACTAGTCTCAATGCAGTTATGCAAAACCAACTATTAATTAATAGATATTGCCAACGAGCAAATCAATTGTTAATATTAAATATGAAAACACGTTTTTATTTTATATTATTTATCGAATTTAAACCGACTTCATTATTTAATATTTAGCAGACACACAACACTCACAGAAGACGTTGACTGTTGTCATTGAGGTTAATATTTAATTTCCCATAATATATAGTAATTTTAATCCATGTAAAGTTTATAAATAAATGTACTAAAATTGTATAGTGTGAACGTTGCCTCAGATTTTATATTACCAGACTTACACCACAATTAAAACATTTCATTTAACGTTGAGTTCTCTCTTTTTATTGTTGCAATCTGAATAATGTACATTAAAAATAAACGCATGCAACATAAGAGCTTCAGATAGTCTTCATGGTGTCACTCCTGTTAAAACTTGGTCTTATAAAGTGATGGGCACCTCAGTAGCAACATATTTTGTTTACAATATTCGGGCCAGTAACTTTTTAGGGGGCAGTAACTTTTGAAATATACTGGCCCCCGGGCCAGTGGATGCAAAAGTTTAATGTCAAGGCCAGTATTGTGTAGAGTGGGACAATGATGCCAGTTGTGACAAGTACTTGGATGGTGCAGATTGAGAGATGTGTATTATCGTTACTACCTGGTATGTTTTTCGTAAATAATTTTTGCATATAATTTGGTCATCTTGACTCCGTGTTGATGAATTTGACGGGACTAGTGGATTTGGCTGCGGACTAGTGAACTTTCCTGGCCACTAGTCCGGTGGACTAGTGGTAAAAAAAGTTAGTTTCTGCCCCTGTATTATGTTGACAGGTTATGTGATGTTGACAGGTGGTATTATGTTGACAGGTCATGTGATGTTGACAGGTGGTGTGATGTTGACAGATCATATGATGTTGACAGGTCATGTGATGTTGACAGGTCATGTGATGTTGACAGGTGCTGTGATGTTGACAGGTCATGTGATGTTGACAGGTGGTGCAGATGGCTCAGCATCTCATCCAGTTTGGGTTCTTCAGCTTCCGTGACTTGCTGCGCCTCACCAAGACGCTCCTCCTCATCCTCGACTGTGGGGAGGAGACATCCAGCACCAGTGCGGAGGAGGGTGAGCAGTCTACCCTTCCCCTTGCACTGTGCCAATGTGCGGGAACCAGTTTAAAGTTGCAATCAAGATGTGTCGTTTTACAGATTATTTTTACATTCGACGAGCATAGTTAATTATTCAGCCATTTATTTTTATTTAATTATTACTTTAATTAATGCATTGTTACTTTTTTTATTTTCTGTATATTTGTGCTTATTTATGCATTTGTTTTAAGGAAACACAATTGTTTTTATTAGCAGGAGTGATTGCATAGTGCATCAAAGTAGTATTGTATAAGCGTACATTTTATATTAGTTTAATTTAATCGTGATAACCATTGAAAAGCACCCCAGAACTATTATTTGGATGGGGCACTATATATGAACTATATTATCATATTATTATTAGTCATGTGTACCCTGCAGGTACATAGTCAGGGGGAGGGTGAATAATCACATCGTACATGGGGGTACATAGCTAGGGGAGGGTGAATAGACACATTGTACGTGGGGGTACATAGTCAGGGGGAAAGGGAATAGTTACATTTACATGGGGGTACATAGTCGGGGGAGGGTGAATAGGTCTCATTGCCAGGAAGTGGGTGAGTTCAGGCTTGTGGTGCAGTGGCTAGAGCTTGAAACTCTCGACTTTGCATCATCTTTACTTTTATCACATGGTACATAGGGATAGGGTCAAGGTCAAATCAAGATACAGTCATCAACGATAACAAGGTAGCGGTAGTTGATGAGTATAAATACCTCGGCACAACAACTGACAATAGGTTGATGTGGGATCACATTACTTATGTATTATTTTTATGACTGCTGCAAACGAATTTCCCTTCCAGGATAGTAAAGTTTTATTGTATTGTATAGTATTGTATTGTATTGTATTGTATTGTATTGTATTGTATTGTATTGTATTGTATTGTATTGTAAAAAAAATCAACAACTTCAGAGGATAAAAGGTGAAGGAAGAAATTATGTCGAATTAGCTTTTTTGTAAATTTACAGGTTTATACTTTATTGTGCACTGAAAATTCTTTACAAAATGCTATTTATGATCTAGATGGTTGATGTTGGTGTCATACAGGAACTCCGTGATGATGTTGTTTTGTGCTGTGTTACAGGTGAACACTGTAATGATGTTGTTTTGTGCTGTGTTACAGGTGAACACTGTAATGATGTTGTTTTGTGCTGTGTTACAGGTGAACACTGTAATGATGTTGTTTTGTGCTGTTTTACAGTTGAACACCCTAATGATGTTGTTTTATGCTGTTACAGGTGAACACTTTAATAATGTTGTTTTGTGTTGTGTTACAGGTGAAAACTGTAATAATGTTGTTTTGTGTTGTGTTACAGGTGAACACTGTAATGATGTTGTTTGTGCTGTGTTACAGGTGAACGCCGTAATGATGTTGTTTTGTGCTGTGTTACAGGTGAACGCCGTAATTATGTTGTTTTGTGCTGTGTCACAGGTGAACACTGTAATGATGTTGTTTTGTGTTGTGTTACAGGTGAACACTGTAATGATGTTGTTTTGTGTTGTGTTACAGGTGAACACTGTAATGATGTTGTTTTGTGTTGTGTTACAGGTGAACACTGTAATGGTGTTGTTTTGTGCTGTGTTACAGGTGAACACGGTAATTATGTTGTTTTGTGTTGTGTTACAGGTGAACACTGTAATGATGTTGTTTTGTGATGTGTTACAGGTGAACACTGTAATGATGTTGTTTTGTGCTGTGTCACAGGTGAACACCGTAATGATGTTGTTTTGTGTTGTGTTACAGGTGAACACTGTAATGATGTTGTTTTGTGATGTGTCACAGGTGAACACTGTAATGATGTTGTTTTGTGTTGTGTTACAGGTGAACACTGTAATGATGTTGTTTTGTGCTGTGTTACAGGTGAACACTGTAATGATGTTGTTTTGTGTTGTGTTACAGGTGAACACTGTAATGATGTTGTTTTTGTGCTGTGTTACAAGTGAACACTGTAATGATGTTGTTTTGTGCTGTGTTACAGGTGAACACTGTAATGATGTTGTTTTGTGTTGTGTTACAGGTGAACACTGTAATTATGTTGTTTTGTGTTGTGTTACAGGTGAACACTGTAATGATGTTGTTTTGTGCTGTGTCACAGGTGAACACTGTAATGATGTTGTTTTGTGTTGTGTTACAGGTGAACGCTGTAATGATGTTGTTTTGTGCTGTGTTACAGGTGAACGCCGTAATTATGTTGTGTTGTGCTGTGTTACAGGTGAACACCGTAATGATGTTGTTTTGTGTTGTGTTACAGGTGAACACTGTAATGATGTTGTTTTGTGTTGTGTTACAGGTGAACACTGTAATGATGTTGTTTTGTGTTGTGTTACAGGTGAACACTGTAATGATGTTGTTTTGTGCTGTGTTACAGGTGAACACGGTAATGATGTTGTTTTGTGTTGTGTTACAGGTGAACACTGTAATGATGTTGTTTTGTGATGTGTCACAGGTGAACACTGTAGTGATGTTGTTTTGTGCTGTGTCACAGGTGAACACCGTAATGATGTTGTTTTGTGCTGTGTTACAGGTGAACACTGTGATGATGTTGTTTTGTGCTGTGTCACAGGTGAACACCGTAATGATGTTGTTTTGTGCTGTGTTACAGGTGAACACTGTAATGATGTTGTTTTGTGCTGTGTTACAGGTGAACACTGTAATGATGTTGTTTTGTGCTGTGTTACAGGTGAACACCGTAATGATGTTGTTTTGTGCTGTGTTACAGGTGAACACTGTAATGATGTTGTTTTGTGCTGTGTTACAGGTGAACACTGTAATGATGTTGTTTTGTGCTGTGTTACAGGTGAACACTGTAATGATGTTGTTTTGTGCTGTGTTACAGGTGAACACTGTGATGATGTTGTTGTGTGCTGTGTCACAGGTGAACACTGTAATGATGTTGTTTTGTGCTGTGTCACAGGTGAACACCGTACTGATGTTGTTTGTGCTGTGTTACAGGTGAACACTGTAATGATGTTGTTTTGTGCTGTGTCACAGGTGAACACTGTAATGATGTTGTTTTGTGCTGTGTTACAGGTGAACACTGTGCTGATGTTGTTTTGTGCTGTGTCACAGGTGAACAGCGTAATGATGTTGTTTTGTGCTGTGTTACAGGTGAACACTGTAATGATGTTGTTTTGTGCTGTGTTACAGGTGAACACCGTAATGATGTTGTTTTGTGCTGTGTTACAGGTGAACACTGTAATGATGTTGTTTTGTGCTGTGTCACAGGTGAACACCGTAATGATGTTGTTTTGTGCTGTGTTACAGGTGAACACTGTAATAATGTTGTTTTGTGCTGTGTCACAGGTGAACACTGTAATGGTGTTGTTTTGTGCTGTGTCACAGGTGAACACTGTAATTATGTTGTTTTGTGCTGTGTTACAGGTGAACACCGTAATGATGTTGTTTTGTGCTGTGTCACAGGTGAACACCGTACTGATGTTGTTTGTGCTGTGTTACAGGTGAACACAGTAATGATGTTGTTTTGTGCTGTGTCACAGGTGAACACTGTAATGATGTTGTTTTGTGCTGTGTTACAGGTGAACACTGTGCTGATGTTGTTTTGTGCTGTGTCACAGGTGAACAGCGTAATGATGTTGTTTTGTGCTGTGTTACAGGTGAACACTGTAATGATGTTGTTTTGTGCTGTGTTACAGGTGAACACCGTAATGATGTTGTTTTGTGCTGTGTTACAGGTGAACACTGTAATGATGTTGTTTTGTGCTGTGTCACAGGTGAACACCGTAATGATGTTGTTTTGTGCTGTGTTACAGGTGAACACTGTAATAATGTTGTTTTGTGCTGTGTCACAGGTGAACACTGTAATGGTGTTGTTTTGTGCTGTGTCACAGGTGAACACTGTAATTATGTTGTTTTGTGCTGTGTTACAGGTGAACACCGTAATGATGTTGTTTTGTGCTGTTTTACAGTTGAACACCCTAATGATGTTGTTTTATGCTGTTACAGGTGAACACTGTAATAATGTTGTTTTGTGTTGTGTTACAGGTGAAAACTGTAATAATGTTGTTTTGTGTTGTGTTACAGGTGAACACTGTAATGATGTTGTTTGTGCTGTGTTACAGGTGAACGCCGTAATGATGTTGTTTTGTGCTGTGTTACAGGTGAACGCCGTAATTATGTTGTTTTGTGCTGTGTCACAGGTGAACACTGTAATGATGTTGTTTTGTGTTGTGTTACAGGTGAACACTGTAATGATGTTGTTTTGTGTTGTGTTACAGGTGAACACTGTAATGATGTTGTTTTGTGTTGTGTTACAGGTGAACACTGTAATGGTGTTGTTTTGTGCTGTGTTACAGGTGAACACGGTAATTATGTTGTTTTGTGTTGTGTTACAGGTGAACACTGTAATGATGTTGTTTTGTGATGTGTGACAGGTGAACACTGTAATGATGTTGTTTTGTGTTGTGTTACAGGTGAACACTGTAATGATGTTGTTTTGTGCTGTGTTACAGGTGAACACTGTAATTATGTTGTTTTTGTGCTGTGTTACAGGTGAACACCGTAATGATGTTGTTTTGTGTTGTGTTACAGGTGAACACCGTAATGATGTTGTTTTGCGTTGTGTTACAGGTGAACACTGTAATGATGTTGTTTTGCATTGTGTTACAGGTGACAGTGACAGAGACCTGGTGACACAGACCAAACTGAAGATTATTGAAATTCTCCAGGTAACTCTTCTTTCATAACATATTTATGTGAACCTCCTCCTACAGTGTACCATTACTATGTACCATTACTATGTACCATTACTATGTGTCATTACTATTGTATCCTTATTATGTGTTATTACTATATGTCAATTCTGTGTCCTTACTTTGTAGCATTAATATGTATCATTATTGTGTGTATTACTAGGCATTTTATTTATGTTTATTGATATGACAGTCCCGTTAGCAAAGAAGATATCACGTGCATTTTTGGGAATTTTCATCAAAAGTTTCTTTCAAGTACAATTTCTTATTACACAACTAATAATTTCTACTCACTTCAACGTTTCAACCGCCATCGGCGACCTTTTTTTTTTTCAGAAACTGAATGTTCAGTGGTCACTGGTCGCTAGATGGACTGGCGAGCAGACTGTCCCACACGTGACTTAGTCTGTAGGCCCCCTCATCTCTGTTCATAGTTGGTTTCGTCTTCCTAATCCAGATGATCAAGAGTTTCTGTTTCATTTTAAAGTTAAATCTCAGTTACTTGCATTTCATTAAGTGGATTTTTATGAAAATAACATATTTACAGTTGAATAGTATTTTTTATCTATTTTATTTTCAATGTATTGGATAGCTGGATAGAGTTTATTTCAAAATAGCAATACAATAGTACCTGCCTAATAGGGACACCTGTGGGGCAAGCAACTGTTCCTACATCGCAAGTGTACAGGTAGATCTCACAGATCTATATGGACATGTGTCTGTATTGTTTGATAGTCAGCAAGTCTGATATATAGTTGTGATCACTATATCAACGACATTCAGAAACTGAGCAGTAATACACATGCATAGCAAAATTACAGACTTGCAGAGCAGACATAATCTAGACAAAAAGTTATTTTAAAAAGTTAAATCATCTCTCAAATCACAAGACATCATATCACAAATCACTTCCGACTCACACAGTCCATATAGATGATTGCCCAATGACAGACAGTGACAATACTTTTGTACAAATAATCTTGTGTTCTAGTTCATCCTGGACGTGCGTCTGGACTACCGCATGTCGTGTCTACTCAGCATCTACAAGAGGGAGTTCCTGGCCCAGCGCGTCTCAGCGCTCATGATGCTTATCAACAGGGACGCACTCATCAACCAGCTGCACGAGGGTGAGTATGTCCTCTCTCTCTCTCTCTCTCTCTCTCTCTCTCTCTCTCTCTCTCTCTCTCTCTCTCTCTCTCTCTCTCTCTCTCTCTCTCTCTCTCTCTGTCTCTCTCTCTCTCTCTCTCTGTCTCTGTCTCTGTCTCTCTGCCTCTCTCTCTCTCTGTCTCTGTCTCTCTCTCTGTCTCTCTCTGTCTCTGTCTCTCTCTGTCTCTCTCTGTCTCTCTCTCTGTCTCTCTCTCTCTGTCTCTCTCTCTCTGTCTCTGTCTGTCTCTGTCTGTCTCTGTCTGTCTCTGTCTGTCTCTATCTGTCTCTGTCTGTCTCTATCAGTCTCTTCCTCCCACTTCCTCCCCTCCTTTGATATCCTTCTCCACTCTCAGTGTCTCACCGTCCAACTACCTCCCTCTTCCTCAAAGCCACTCCAATTTCTCTTTACCTTCCTCTCCCCCAATTCCTTCCCATGCTATCCCTCCCACTGCCTCCCCTTCCCCCGTCTTCCCTCCCTTCTGTCCCACTTCTTCCCTCCCTTCTGTCCCCCGTCTTCCCTCCCTTCTGTCCCACTTCTTCCCTCCCTTCTGTCCCACTTCTTCCCTCCCTTCTGTCCCACTTCTTCCCTCCCTTCTGTCCCACTTCTTCCCTCCCTTCTGTCCCCCGTCTTCCCTCCCTTCTGTCCCACTTCTTCCCTCCCTTCTGTCCCACTTCTTCCCTCCCTTCTGTCCCACTTCTTCCCTCCTTTCTGTCCCACTTCTTCCCTCCCTTCTGTCCCACTTCTTCCCTCCCTTCTGTCCCACTTCTTCCCTCCCTTCTGTCCCACTTCTTCCCTCCCTTCTGTCCCACTTCTTCCCTCCCTTCTGTCCCACTTTTTGTTTTGTAAATCATGACTATTTTTTAATTGGCACATTTTGTATTTATAAATGTACAGGAATCGAAAGATCTCTTTGATAACTTGCTCTGCAAAAATGTTGAAATGTTGACATTAATCCAAATCACTGTCTCAATATTCGTCTATAGAACTAAAGCAGATGCCATCATTTGTCAAGTGCGGAATATAGGTTTACCGTTCCAGTTGGTGCTGTGATCTCTGTTAATTATACTGCAGTTGTAAAGATTACGATGTAACACACAGTAATGTTAACGTAGACTAACTTGGGACTGAGACATTCAGAGAACCCTTGCATACATGGTATGTCAGTTAAATATCAGTTCGCCACTTGTAATTACCCTACCTTCCCTTTAAAGGTTGGTGGTCAATTGTGTTACACAGCATTGGTCTGGAGGGTAATTATCAAGAGACAGTTTGCTGAGTTACATTTCTTGTGTGTGTTGATATTGCAGTGGCACTGAGCAGCAGACATTTGCAGTTTGTTATTTGGCCTGCTGAGTTGTTTATGGCTTGAATGTTTTCGTTTCCTGGGCTAGAAATTCATATGATAAACAATGTCTTGAGTGTGAGCCTTGGTTAAGAATTTTTTGTTAATTAACATTTTAATCGATGAACTAACAACCTGCCATTAAGCTTTCTCTAACAGTCAACACTTGCTATGTCATCACCTGAGTAACACATCCACCTGGTAAATAAGGTCAGCCGGGGACAGTCCTGAATTATTCCCGTAGCACTGCCATTTAGCACAGGGTGTCGGTCCTGCAAATAGGGTCACCTCGCAATTCAGGTCGCCGTGTCTCAGCCCGAGGGGGTCGTAGTAGCAGGGTTCTGTGTGCAGTTGTGTAATGTGTTTGCCATGAGTTGTGTGCACTGTTTAGCAGCCTGGTAGTGCGTTGTCCACGCCCCACGCACTACCTCAGCACTGTGCACTGTGACCCCTTGTGTGTGACGTCCTTGGTGCGTCTCTGCCGTCAACACGTCACTGTCACCTTCACACTGCTTGCTGCGTTGACTGCTCCCACCACAAGTGACAGTGGACAGGGACTTGGCACAGGTGACCTCTCCATCACATGACCTGTTGCCTGGCAACAGCCATAACAAACTAATAATAATCCACAGCATTTGCTCTGCACCATAAATCTGGCAGTTGTGGCCATTCAGAGGCGTCTGACAGAAATACTAAAACATCACCATAGAAACGTGAATGTGTAAAATTAAAATTATAATACACTATTATAATGCAAGCTAAAATAAATAAATAAATATGTAAATAAAGCAGTTTATGAAAAGGGATGCTGAAATACTTGTCTTATTTAAAGTAGAAAAGCATGTTTAAAACATAGGTGTCTTAAGTTTCTACTTGAAAGAATTATAAAAATGAATGCTGATAAATGGAGTACCATTGACATTCCAGCCGTAATGATTGCCTTTTTGCATAAGAAATGTAAGGCAATTTTTTTTTATGAAATATATATTGGAATATTTGATTGATGAGATATTGTACCACAATAGCTATGCATCTGGTAATTCACACATGTAACAGTTATCAACATTGTTGGCAAACATTGACAGAGGTTAGTGCATAACTGTGTATTGTGACATTATGCAGAAGCATCACTTATATAGCTCTTCCACCTCTCCTGCCCTCTACCCTCTCCCATAAGAAGACACCGTCAGAACTGTTAAATGTTAAATAACTACACTGGAAATGTTGTTTTATGTGGCTCAGAACCACATTCCACTGTTGAGTGCAGAATCTTGTCAGTTACAAAGAAGCTGGGCGATATACGGAAAGACATATGCTGGAAATTATGAAAAATAAAAATTATTTTGAAAACTGCGTGGTGTTAGTTTGATTACAAATTCATGGCTACTGTATCGCATGCCTCTGGTGTGGGTGGTGTGGGTGCAATGGCAGCAGAAATGGAAGACTTGACATGCTTCATCATTTATGTAACTGTACACTGGTCATTTACTAAAAAACATTTTCAGACATGTCTCCAGAATGTCAGTGATCAGTAAAGTCACGGAGTGTAATTTACGTCATACAATAATATTCCACGCCAGAAAGAGCCAAATTACATTCTTGCACTCTTTAACAGAATATCTTCATTATCAGAATCGGAAGTGTTTATTGACCCCTAACAGTATACATAATACAAAGTTCGAAAACATTATCTACAGCAGAAATTATGAAATAATATTGCATTAGTGCCGTGGTGCACTAAAATGAAAAGTAATTGCGTGCACGTGTTTTTAAATAAGAAATAGCAGAAAAGTAATTGTAAGTAATTATGAATTATTGCTGTAGATAAACTAACCAGGGGTCGAGCAGACTGTCACTAAGACCATTTTGGTCACTCTCATGGGTTAATTAAATCACAATTAAATATAGTTGGCTCTCTTGAACGCTTTCAATGGGATCATAATAAACACGTGCATAATACAGGAATGGTAAAACCAACATTAGAATTATTTCAAACAAACAGGACAGGGTTAATGATGTAAATGTTGTATACAAGGACTAGTAATTGTAGTGAGGCTCACTCCTGCTTTATACATGTTTAGTTTCACCTGTATCTGAGCACACTGTCATGAGGGTATAACAATCGTATTCACGGCAATATATTAACCTATTCTCTCCCACAGACCTCTCAGTTGGTGGTGGATTTGGGTAAAAATTGAATTCTGAACATTTATGCCATATATTTTGATTACAAAATATAGATTTTATTTTGTAAAATGAACATACTTATGATTTGTTCCTGTGTAGGTATGTGGGAAAGAAAGGGTTAATGCTACATGTAGACTGTGTTATAAAGTGTCAAGTGACATTCACAGCAATCATGACAATCTATTGTCATGACAATCTGCCATCATGACAAGGTGTTGTCATGACAACCTATTGTTACTACAATCTGCAGTCATGACAATCTATTGTCATGACAACCTGCAGTCATGACAATCTGCAAACATGACAACATGTTGTCATGACAATCTGTTGTCGTGAAAATCTGCCAATATATTGATATTGTTATGACAGTCCGCAATCATAACAATCTATTCTCATGACAATCTGTTGTCATAACAATCTATTCTCATGACAATCTGTTGTCGGGACAATCTGCAGTCATGACAATCTGTTGACATGACATATTTTTACAACAGGCCAACAATGATTTCGCCACTAAATGTCTGTAGACACAGTCAGTGAAGTGACCATCCATACACTGTGTGTTGCTGCTGTAGGTCTCCAGACAGAGAACATTTGTACCCAGGCAGAGGATGTCTTCACTGGCAGGTACACAGCTCGGGAACACCATGTCTACATGGTCAGAT